>CM053510.1:58481532-59081532 GCA_028627145.1 Eidolon dupreanum | reverse complement strand
TTTTTGCAATAGCCTTCGAACGTAACTAGCTCACAGAGTGAATCTGCTCACTAAATCTTCTTTTAAAAATTAAATCAAATCTTGTCATTCTTTGGCTTAAAGCCTTCTAAAGGCCCTCCAATGCCTTGCATAATCTGTCTACCAGCCCTCTATGTGCCCCACATTGCAGACCTTGGAAAGTAAGGAATTAAATAACTTGCCTAAAGTCACAGAGACTATAGTTGGTAAGTTTTAAGTTCTTCTTCATTCACATTTAAATACTGATAGTTTATTCAATTTAATTCATAGTGAAGAAAATATGGGAGAGGGCTGTTTTTCTTATCAAAATGAAAGTTGGTCAAAAGCAGTGATTAGCTCTTTTAATTCTAGAATCTTCCTTGCACCTTTCTTAAATGAATGAACCATTCCTCCTCAAAATGACCAAGTATGTAACACAATGACTAACTTTCAGAATATATGCTGTATTCTGGGTAATGGAGGCCATCTATTAATATCATTATCATCAGGATTCTATTATTCTCTACTGTGTTATACCCAGCAAGAAAATCTTTGATAATATATATTTATATATATCATCATATTATATATATGTGTGTGTGTGTATGTGTGTATGTATGTGTGTGTATATATATACATATATACACACACATATATATACATATATATACACATATATATGTATATATGTATATATATATTTAATCATATATAGAATGATGAAAGCGTTAGTTCAATAATATCTATATACTCCTCAAATACCAATACCTTTTTTGCTAAGGTCTACCACTCTGCTGAAAATATCCCCTTCACTTCATCTTCCTTTCTACTCCTACACATATGTGAAATAAATTCTGTAAACTTGAATTCCCTTCTTAAGAAAACAAATATTAATCACCTACTTTGCATTGGGCCTGGTTCAGAACGATATTAATTAATCTATGGTGAATACTGAAAATAGAAATTCCTAATTAGCACTGGGTAACATGGGGGCTCCCTTTCCAGGGGCAGCAGGCCCAGTTTGTACCTTGTTCATCAAATTGAGGAGGCAAGTACAAATCAAGTAGGTAATGTTATAAGGCAAATGTCCACTGCCCTTAGGCATTATGCCAATCCTTATTAGTCTGCTTGATTCTAGGGAAGGGGATTAAGTTGATATTCATTATTCTGATTTGCAATATTTTTACTAGTGGCCCTCGCCGATATGATACCCTGGTAGTGGCAAGAGGTAGATATGAATAGACCAACGTGTTAAATATTGTGTTATACATTCACATGTTAATAGCCCCAAAAACTGTATATCAAAAAAATTATGCTTTTTAAATCAGTTTTTTTATAAAGGTAATACAAAGTAATATAACAAGTACTATTTTGAGTTAAATTCTCTGAGTTAAAAATCTCTTGATGCTTTGCATTATGTGGCATAAAAGAGCTATGTTAATAAATCACTCATTCACTCTTTCCATTTCATAGATGGATCAGAAAGGGGATCAAATCATTTGCTCAAAAGATCAGAATGAACGATGCTGGCACCCAGCCCCATAATTCCACCACGCATCACAGAGCCACAGAAAGCCATTTGTGAAGTTCTGATAATCAATGCGTCAGTGGAGAGAGGTGGAACTGATGTAAGGAGGAAGCAAGAGAACTAAAATGTTAAATCAAGCTATATTCAGAGACTGCAATATGCTGATCAGCCCTACAGCCAGACTTAAGGAACCCTGCAGAACAAAGGAAGATATCTGCTGGGATTGGTAATAAACCGTTTTCTTAAATCGTGAAAACAGAATAATGATCTTTAAGTCCCACCCTACACAAAATAAAATCATTCATCCCCTATGGCTAAAACCATGGGGAACCTGTGGATCAAAGTTTGGAAATTGCCAGCTGGCCTTTCACACTACATATTCTTACCCTTCTCCCTACATGCTACACACTCTTAAACTTTCACACTGTATGTCCATGTCATAAAAGGAAAATGGGTAAAAAAAAAGTCTTAAACTGTAATTCACAGAATCTAAGAATGATATATAAACTGAATTCCCTGAATGAACACTTAGGGTCCCTCTCAGTGTCTTTTTCTTGGTCCCTCTCACTGTCATTCCCTCTGTCTCTCTCTCTGTCCCTCTGAGTCTCTCTCGGGCTTTCTCACTCTCTGCCACTGAGAGGACACCATATTCTGTTTATAGAGCGTTACCCCTTCTGACTCTACTCTGGTGTGCGCTCGAATTTTTTCTTACACTCAGCCAAGAACACTCTCTCAGTGCAGGGCTTGAGCTCTGCCCACACTTAGGGAAATTCGCCCTGTCCTGCATCAGAACCACAGGCCTTAAAACTTTCCTTACTTTGATTTTCTTGATTAGAAGCAGCATCAAAATTGCTCCCCATTTTCCATAGTGAAAAATATTGCTTGCTCTTCAAGCAGTTCTTAAAAGGGAATTTTCACACTGTCTGTGTAACAAACATTTCCCAGGTTGTCTCCCTTCCAAACAATTACTTGCGTTCAGGAGGGTAGTTTGTTTTTCATTTCACTTAAAGGATTTGGTCAGAAATTGGAAAATAGAATATCTTCAACTGAGAGCTCCTTTCATCTTTCGAAATGTAATCTGGAAAACAAAATCAACAAAAAACTTCAGTAACATGGGGATGGATAGTGCCTGGGGAGGTTATTTAAATGCAGGGCACAGTTTTTCCTGGTAGCTTGAATGATACTTGCCACAGAGAAAAGAGCCTAGAGAACAAACTTCTGTCATTATTGATCCACTCCTCTCAATGATTCTTGAAGAACACAAAAGAAGAAACAAAAAAGCCATGAACTAGGATCTAAAAGACCCAATGTTTATTATCAAATCTGCCACTCACTATCTATGGGACTTTGAGTAAGTCATTTTAATTCTTTAAGCCTCAGTTTGCTTGCATGTTAAATGAGAATGTTAAAGCTAAATGATCATATAAGGTTCTCTACAATTTTAAAATTCAAAAACTCTAGTCTTTAGCTTCAACAAAGGGTTTACTCTGAAAACCATCTCACTGCTTACCCACAACCAACACATATATCCAAGTATTCTCCACATTGAAAACTCAGTATTATCTCACACTTTTGGATAAACCATAAAACCATTCCTCCTTCTGAGTTCAGTGATCATTTTACAACACAAGTCTAATCATGTCTTTCCCTAGATTAAAACACATCATAAATCTAATATCTAACATCTTTTGAGGGTTTACTATGTTCCATACACTTGCCCTGTGGTTTAAGTTGTTCACTTCTTTCAATAACTCTATGAGGGAAGTTTTTTTATTATCGTCCCATTTTACAGATAATAAAACTGAGATACAAAGTCCACAATCCTAAACACTGTACTTGCTGCTTCATCTCATAGGATTATGGAAAATACATGTTTCCCATTGCCCTTGGTATAAAGTTCAGTCCCAAACAAAGCTAGTAGAGTCCTTCAAAGACAGCTTCATTCCTGGCCATGCCTCTTCCCAATACTCTGTTGCAACTGTATTGAACTCATTGCAGCAATTCTAGAATGCAGCCTTGAGATGATAGGGAGAGCATGCTGATTCCTCTGCTTCTATCATTCTTTTCCTCGCTTGGATAACAGAAATGCCATGGTTCAGCATGCACCTCCTCCGGAAGACTGATGTGATTAGATGCTCTTCCTATATATTCCTGTAGTACTCCTAATGCAGCATGCCTCACAGAATATTAAAGTGACCTGTTCACCTTTATGTATGTCTCTGCTATAAGCTTTCTGAGAGTGGAAACTCTGTATTTCTAGGGCTTAACACATGTTTGAGCTCAAATATTTGTTAGATTATTGAAAAAAGAAAGAAAACATGGTTTGCTTTTTTCCTAATTTCACATTCCTAATATTGTCATGTTAATTCTTAGAAAATCTAGCAAATTCTATAGTGTTCTGAATCAATTTTTTCATTTCTTCTTCCCCATTAAAACATCCATTCTATGATCTCTTCTATTAGAGTCTTGATCTACTTAACCATTTTTCTAATAGTGGCTCACATTTCCCCACTAGCTTCCCAAAGGAATGACTTCAAGCAATGTAGGCATTGAAGCAGATGAGATATTTTTGACCAAGTCCACCAAAGGGCCTGCCTGCTTTGTCAACACATAAAGACACTGTTGCAGCATTTTTCACTTTTGACTTTTAGAAACTTATGAAGTTAATATTCTCCCAATCAGGATGATTACTGGGGATGATCTAGAAAAATATCTCTAATTCATAAAAGAGTTGTTTTATTAATCATAAATATTTGCCTGACATTTCCAGATTTTGCAAATATTTCTGAGATTATTATGTTTTGTTTAATTCTCAAATTTATACTTTTTTTTTAAAGATATAACTTTGACAATTCCATCCAGAGCAAATAACATGAAAAAGATTTGGTATCAGAAAACTAAATTGTTTCTCCCCATGGGAAAAAGTATAAGAAATATTGGGAAGAAAATTCTTCACTTTGCAGTTTGTACCATGCCTGTTGAAAAGCCAGGGCTTCTTGACACTTTGCACCTCTACTGTTGACTGCCTTACACAGTTTCTTGGACTTAAGATTTGAGGTTTCTGAATTGTAAACACAGAAACAGGACAGAATGTGACTGCAGAGCCAATAATGTTTGTTGTAAATTTGAACCATTCTAAGGCCCCCTAAGTCTTTAAATATTGTTTGCAAGAGACTGAAGAAAACAGGTTGACATTAAGGGAAGCAGCATATTGCTAGTTCAGAGAATTCTGAATCCAGAAAGCATAGATTAACTAGAGGTGTGTTCCATGTGGAGAAATAACAAGCAAATCTTTGTGAATTTGGTGGCATTAAGTTAGCTTCTGAGATATCTAAATTTGGGTTGGGCATCCAAGGTTTAGTTCTGCATGAGATGATAATTAATCTGGTAGCATCAAGAGTAAAGAATTATTGCATAAACTACTGCTTCCAACAAACAGACAAACAAGTTTCTTTCCCCATGTCACATTAACATAGACAAGTTCAACCTTTAAATCCTATGGAATTATCCCCTTTGGAGTTAAGATGATTTTGACTTTTAGGACCTTGCAAACAACTTAACTCTAAAAGCTAGGAGGGGGAATAAGAGTCCTCTGCCAGGCCTTTTCTCATCTGATCCTTCTTAGAAGTTAATTCTGAGTTCACCATTGAACCATTATATACCTCTCTTCTGCTCCTTCATCTTGCAAAATAGTAGCAAAGTATCAATAACACTTGGCATTTTACATAGAACATTTACATGCATTATCTTGGTCTTATCAACAACCCTGACATCAGGCAGGCCAGTAGTTACCACCCTAGTTTAGGAGATAAGAAAATTGACTATAAAAATGTTAAATGACTTAACAAAATTCATAAAGCTAAAGGATAGTGCAGCTAAAATGATAATCCTGGCTTTCTATCTCTAGAACCAGAGATTGTTCCACCAGCCCTGCTGTCTTTCTTATTCCACTTATGAGATCCTGATATATGTGATTATTCATATAGTAACAAGAACATGTTAGGCTCTTCATAAATATATGTGGAATAAACCAATGACCATTGGAAAGAAGGAGGAGGAAACTTACTATGTGCCTGGAGAATAGAAGAGTACCTAACACAGAGAAGAACCTCATTCAACCCTCACAGCTACTCCATGAGGCAGCTACTCTCTCCATCTTACAGTGGCAAAATAAACAAACAAACAAACAAAATTATGGATTTTTCAGGTACTTCAGTAGGTAACTTATTGAGATATTATGAGCCAGGAATTATGTAAATTATTTTATATAACTATCCCATTTAATCTTTACAACAATTTAATGTGGTTGGTAATATCATAATTTCTCCCATTTTATAAAAACTGAAGCTTAGAAAAGTTAAGCAGTTGGGCCTGCATCAGAGAGAGAGTTAAGTTAGATTCAAACTCTGAGATTCTGACACTTGCCCACTGCATAGGCCTAGATCTCCCCTGCTGAACAAGCCTTGGTCCCCAAAACTGTGAGGGCTGGAGTCAGGATTTATGCTCAGACTTCACAGCTCATTCTGTTTCATCTAGAGCATACTGCCTCCTGGGTAACTTGCTCACCTTGAAAGACTGAAGTGTCATATCAAACATTGTTAAAATTTTTGTTTTCCTAATAAATGTTCTATAGGAATCATGTACTTAATATAAATAAAATAAAATTTCAAAATTAGTCTTGTAGAAATTCTCTATGTGAGAAGAAACCATAAGTTCTGCTTTTTTAGAGTTGTCTATTTGCTTATATTACAGTGGTCAATACCACAAACTTGCAGGCTCCAAATTCCCCATTAACTTCAAAATAGGTGCTGTTATACATTAAATATATTTTGACATGTAATCAAGGATCACCCAGATTGTGCCTACTTTGTAAAGAATACTAAGAGGAAAGAAAAGTCGCTACAAATAAGAGTATGATCTCAAGATCTATATGTAAATTACAAATTTGTCCCTCCCTCTAGCTGATAGGAACAACTAAAACAGTGACACACAAACATTTTGGAGTTGCAAAGTTCTGCAGTGTGATTTTTTAGGTTTCAGAACATTTGTACCTCCTACCTCTCAAAAGCAAAATGGAAATGTGCGTATGTTTTCTAAATTTAGCATGAATTTTATGTTAAGATCTTTTTGAAAATTTAATGACGCTGCCTGAGATAGTTGTGCCACATTGCAAAACAAGAATTTGGAATCAGTGGTTGAGTGCTACCAAAAACCCAGCCATATAATTTCAATAACACCAGTCATCAGAAAATTGATTTGTGGAAGAAAAATGCCAAAAATATCATTCCTCAAGCAAAGACTATTACATCAACATTTAGTCAAATAAAGGAAGTGGGATATATTAATAAAAACTATAATTTAATTAAATTCTTCAAATATTTAAGAATTTATTTTATGCTCAGAACTATATAAGCCCTGTCTTTGATACAATGATGAAAAATATATAGTTTTTGTCATCTTGGAATTTACATTCCAGTGGAAGAAATGAAATACACATGTACAAGAAAAGGTAGAATGGAATGTAATGGTTTAAATAATATGATGTGAGAGTTTTGAAGTTGAAAGAGATTAATGTCAGGGAGGAAAATCTGGATGGATCCTTGGAGGAGAAGATGCTAGAGATGTGCCTACTACTCACAAAACAGGGAGGAAAATCTTAGTACACATCAATCAGGATGCCAATCCAATCCTATTTTATCATTCTGAGGCATTTGATAAGTTTAGACAGTCTGTTCTTCTTCTCTTCGCTTCTCTTCTAGTTTTCCTTCTCTTCCTCTCTCTCTCTTTCTCTTTCTTTCTCTCTCCCTTCATTTTTTTTCTCCTTTCTTTACCCATATGTGTTTTAAAAATGTTCCTATGAGCCTTTCTCATATGCCATGTATTCTCCCTGGTGACATCCTTCATATGCCCACCATATGCTGCTGTCTCCAAATCAACATCCCTTGTTCCAACAGTTGCTTAAATTTCAAATCTATATGTTTAAACAGTTATAGTACATCTCCACCTGGTTACTCATTGACATTTAAACACAATATGTTCAAAATCATATTTGATTTCTGTCAAATGTGCTTCTTTTCCTGAAATCCCTACCCCATGAATGCTACTGCAACCCATTGAAGTAGGGGAATATCCCAACCTCATTTTACTCATTATTTTTTTTTCAGAAAGTTAGCAATGCTATGGATTCTACTTCATCAGTACATCCCTTGGTTCCACCTCCTTTATGACCTCAGTAAAAGGGAATGGGGCCTTTTGGATGGCAGCAGTCTTTTTTTGTATCCAACTTGTCCTCAACTATTTTCTTGCTGCAAAGTAAGACTTCAAAATTTCAACTGAACTGTCTTTACCCAATATTTGTCCTGAATATTGTGTGAAATAACAGAAGGATTTCTAACTCTGATGTCTTTGCACAGAAGGCTCCTGTCTATCTCTCTAGGCTCAGTACTTAAGCCTACTCCTTCATGTCTTGCTTCTTTACTCGCTACCCCCCACCCCCAACCTAAATATACAAAATTACTTTCAGGGACACAAAAGTATTATGCTGTTAAATGCCTTTGTGTCTATAAGTACAATTTTGCCTAGGATTTTCTTCTGTACTCTTGTGCAGTTATACAGTCTTGAAAATTCAGTTCAATTGTAATCTATTCTTTTAAATATAATCTACCCAAAATTTCATTTATATGAACTTTCTCTGTTTCCATAGAACAAATGCATATTTTTATTAAAATTGCCTTTCATTTACATGCCTCCCCCCTCAAAATATACCAGTTGTTTAACCTTTTGGGGAATCATGTACACTTAAATCATTGAGATTCTAATAAACACTTTATATCTATTTTCTAAAAAAATGTAGTCACACAAATTTTGCTCATGATATCAGGTGACATGCAGATACCTATCCAAGAGTTTACAAAAGAATCCCAGGGACTCCAGACCAAGTGTTTCTTCTTAGATAGCAAACTCCTTGAAGGTAGAAGCCATATTTTTTCTTTTAAATAACTTTCTTTCCCCAGTATCTAACACGATGCCTAATATAGTCACTTATTATTAATAAAGAAATGTGTATTAAATGAGTGAAGGATAGGTCTTTGACATTTGGGTATGGCAGAGGTTTGAAGAAAAGATAGTGGTCTTTTAAGACAGATGAAACAACTTGATTTATTGCAAAACCTGTAAAGGAAGAGACTAGTTTTAACCATATAGCTAATGTGTAGTTAGTTTTCTTTGTAAGTGGTTAAAAAAGTGGAGATAAAATTTAGGGCTCAGTTAATGCTTTCTAATAAAGTTGAAAATATAAACTGGAGGCCTCATAACCTTAATCATTTACCTAAAAATTATTCAATTAATAAAATCTAAGAATATTTCATTTTTTATTACTTGTCTCCAATCTGCCTGCTTTCAGTGCCTCCAGCTGAAAGATAAATGGAATAGTCTGTGTAATTAAATAATAATGGAACTAAGGATTTATCACAGCTTAAACATCATGTATAATGTGTTACATCATCACAAATCTAATTCGAGGAGTTTGTGAGTTTTCACGTGGTTCACTAATCATCACAATTGTGAAGTTGCACTGAAAATTCATTCTTATTTCTCCAAGAGAAGGAAAAAATTAGATTAGAGTAACTGCTACAATTGAAGGTGTCGAAACAGTTATATATAGTGGCATAAAAATTCAATCCAAGAAATATATCCAAATTAGTTTTTCTGCTACTTCTAGCCCTCAGAAGGCTGTTCAAAAGTTGTCCCTGCTCAAGAACAGTAGATAATCAAAATGGTTCTTCTGGTCATAAATACACATTAACACCTTCTTTCCTTTGATGGCCTAAAATCCAATCAATAACATATACTTAAAGCACACTGCATTGATAATGGTTGACAACCTAGACTTTGAAATCAGATAAATTGGAATTCAAACCCCTGCACCGTTAATTTTAGTTGTAGTATTTTGGACAAAGTATTTTATAGATGAAGAAATTGAGGTTTTGAGAGGTTAAACAAGAATATTTAGTTTTACAAAATGGTATCCTATAAATTATTGTTATTTTAGTTAAGTACATTTTGCACAGTAAATCAGAAAGTAATTATATAGAGAGTTGGACTTTACTTTGCAAGAGGAATTTTCTTTCATGGCATTTAATCAGAAAGCCATGAATGAAATAGTGGCAGCCCAGATTTTAGAAATCCCAGTATTCACTTAAAATGATATAAATTGCAAATGCACAGTCCAATGATTACTCATTGAAGAAACTTAATAAATATTTACTGGGTGAATGGCAGAATTTAAAAGAAACACGTGATAAATATATAATGATACATTAAATGTAGATAGACTTTCCAAAGATATTTGCACATAATGATTTCACAAATATGAAAGATGTGGTACAAAAAAAATTTTCCCTGTTGTTACAAACCTATTAGAACTAGATGTGTGAATAAAACATGGATTACGAGATCTAGAGATTACATTGAAAGAAGAGCAAAATTGTTGTGTAAAAACCAACACTGCTTAAACTTTATGTTAATTCTTCAATACTTAAAAAAATTAAAAAAATTTTTCATGTATGCATTAAATTAATAATAAAAATGGAAAAAGCGATTTTGTTAAAGCAAATTTTCACTAATTCCAAAGCAGGATGCTAAAGAACACAGTAATGTCTGGCATGTTTACATTTTAATCATTATTTTTAAATATTACCCTTGATTTTGGAAAAGTACCCCTGCTTCGGCCAAAAAAATTGTGTACTGATTTTGACCTCTTTAGTGTTCCTTGACAATACCTATCAACCTGAAGCTTGGATTGTCCCATATGCATTAGCAAAATTGTTTATATATAAGACTCCTTTGGTGTCTAATACATTTCCTCTTGTTCTAATCTAGTGTCTAAGTTTTACCTATGGTATCAATGAGAAGTCATCAGCCTAAAGTGGCTAGCTTTTACAGCATTTGACCCAGGTTTCCCCCTCCATAGCTAATTGAACCAAGGATAGGTATCTGACAAGAAAGTAATGTGATGTGATCTGGTGAAAAACAATGAGATGAGATGCCCATGAACATCAGAAATGTCAAAAGAAGCAACCAGCAGGATCTAAAGATGATAGGTCATGATGTAGAAAGAAAAGGGAGAGACCATGATAATCATGTACCACTAAAGTGATGAGGTAACAGAAATTGTAAGAAAACTGGAATTATATAAGGAGAAAAAATAGAATTAGTGTAGAAAGAAGGTGAAGTTTTAAAACAGAGAGCCTGACTTGTCCATAATAGAGCAAAAAAAAGTTGCTGCTAGATTTGATGACCTTAGTCTATTCCAGTCAATGAAGATCTCTTTATTAACTTATTTGTATGAGGTAACTTGAGTGATTCTTTGAATTAAAATAGCCCAACTGTGTTTTGCCAACATCTCAACCTCAAATCTATTAATGGAACAGAAGTATGCCAGGCTATACTACATAGAAAGTTCTGCTCTACCTGAAAATTAGTTGTCCCCCAAAGATACACACAGCCCTCACACGTGGTGACCCATAAAGTATATTAACAGCTTTCGTTAACACAACTTACCCAATCTTTTCCTTTTTGGCTCCAAAGAGAATGTGACCTGAAATACAGAGCAATGTATGTGTCCTGGTTGTATGTAGTTAGAATTAGAGAGAAATCTTTCCCACAAAGAATTAACAATTTAAACAGAGTAGAAATAAAAGAAAAATATGTAATCAATAATTATAAATAATTAGTGTTTTGGGAGGAGATCTCGTTGTGGTTGAGACCACTAACTAGCCCGTAATACCCATTATCTTCTTTTTCCTTACTAACAAAACCCTGATTGTGTTTAGGGCAGCAATGATGCCAGCTAAAAAGAGACATTTTCCAATAAGCCTTATAAGGCTTTGTGATACCATTTTGGCTATAGAAATTTAAGCAAATTTTCAGGATAAGACTTCTAGAAGGATTCTGAAAAGGTGGCTAGACATCTGAGATTTGTTTGTTCTTCGTCTCTTCTTTTGGCTTCCTGCCTAGAATGAAGATACAGTGACAGGATGTCCAACATCCATTTTGGACCATGAGGTCATTGCTAAAATAAGAAGACTAGTAAAATAGAAGGAGTATGGGTCTCTGATGACTACAGAAATACCCTATCATCCCTAGGCTGCCTACCTTTGGCTTCTATGAGAGGAAAAAAAATTATCTTACTTAAACTATTATTTTGAATGATCCACAATATGAATTCAACTTAATCCCATCTGAACAGCTTGAGGGTGTTAACATAATAGTTATTGCGTGGGATGAGATGGTTTTTTTGGGAGAAGTTAGAACTTGAATTGTGATTTTTAAATCCTTACTTTACATAGGACTAGAAAATTAGACTGATGGCCATATCTGGCCAGGTAGGACAGATCTCTATGTTCTTTGACAGGGAGTAGAGAAAGATTTGGAAACACAGCTAGCAGACCCTTAGGTAGCTGCAATAGTAAAGTTGGCCTCAGCCTTGGCTCCACATCTGTATAAGCATTTTCATCATGGCATGGGCAGTAGGAGGAAGAAGAGAGAAAAGGAAAGAAATTTGCATGACAATATATACCAGGCAACTTTTACTTGTTGTGTGTTCTTGAACTTAGAGTCAGTTTTCTCATTTTTCCTAGACTCTAAGTCAAATCTCATGTCGCTTTCACTCACCAGTGCAGGATGTCAATTTCTTGAAGTATCTCACAAGTACCTAAAAACAATCTAGACATTTTTGGTGAATGACCTGCCGGGCACCTCTGGTACTTCCATGCTTCTGCCGTTTCCTGCTGCATACTGCTTCTGATCTCTGGAATTCTCTAGCTGTTGATGCTGTATGACAGTTTGTACTCCAGTCTATAAAACCCTGGAACACACACACAGACTTATTTTATTCCCTTCAACAGAGTTTTAGTGAAGCAGTCTTTGCATTTTAATTTGGTTTCTTTGTCTGGCAAGGATCTAGATCCGGTTTGCAGCACTGTGCAAGAAATCATTCACTCTGCTCTGCCACACTCCACTCTGACCACTAGAACTTTTATATTAAATCAAATATTTGGTGCCTGCTCCTGCCTTCTTTCAGCTGAGTTCCCTTCCAGGAAGTTCCTTATACAAATAGAACTCTGTTGGGCTGCACTATCAGTCACCAGAAACCTCTAAATTTTCACCAATGCTAGCAGTTTAGGATTAATCTGTGGTTTATGATTCACAAGCATTATTATATCAATTGATGCTTCTTAGCTTGAAATGCAGATTTTAATTTCGAAGATTAGACAAGTGTAAGCTTTAAGGAAAGGAAGTGTTATTTGCTTCCATCTCAATAATTGCTTCATTTTAGCTAAGGGATGCAGGTAAGAGAAGCCAAAAGCTTTCCTGGCTTTGGATCAGTAAACAAATACAGCTTTCAATTCACCACAGTGTAAACACACAGCCTTGAGGAGAGGAGGTAAATGCCAGGTTGGTAGTAAAGCCTATTCCTGCTGATAAAAGGTATCAGCCCAAGACTGAATGGCACCAGGCCAATTAGAGCCTCTGGACAATGAACACAAGAGGAAAGAGGCAAGAAGTTAGGGAGATTCAGTGCAAGGATAAGAAGTCTCTCCTCACAGTAATGTCAGGGTTACCACTCCCTGGAGTCAGGCTCATGTCTCCCTCGGGTTAGCTTGTCATGACCTTAGCATTGGCACCCTTAGAACTACTGAGGGACACATCAATCAGGAAAGATTTTAGGCCCATCCCCTTTAGCTAACCTACTAAATAAACCAGAGAAACACATCATACAGGTCAGCTCAGTAGCTCTTACATATTCCGAATACTGGCACACATCTATGGATTTTTTTTTACAGAATGCAGAACTTATAGTCACTACAGAGTAGTTTGTCAGAGATAGTGAGCCAGGCATACAAACCCAAAGATTTCTCCTCCACCTTCCCATGACACTTTTATAGATCTAAGTGACTTGTCCATGGTCAAAAAAAAACCAAACTAGTAACTAGAGAAACTTAGGTCAAACCCAGATTTTTCCAATTCCATGGTGGCATTTTGTATGAGTCTAGTGGATAGCCTCATTCCATCTCATAATGTTAGGAAGAGCATCCCTATGAAATTCAAAAGACTAAAAGGAAAAAAAAGGGTGAACCAGCAACCTCTTAAGTATCAGTTAAATCCTCTAGTCCTTTTCTGTCCCTTGGTCCATCTGCTGTCATAGTGACCAGCTCTTTAAGGACTCTCAGCTACCTGAAATCATCTTGTCTCATGCTGGTGTGGGTGTAATGTAACTCACCTCCTTCCTGGGCTGGGATGCAGTGGAACCTCACATGACGTTCACATATGCATAACCCAGAAAAACAAGGACTTTAATGCCCTATAGAACAAACCTTTAACCAATGGAAAATGTGGATTTTTTTTGCCTTCTTCACCAGTAGGCTATTCTGAGATGTAGTTTATATAGATTCTTAGGGCTGTCTTTTAGAATCGAGCATTCTCATTCCCATTCTTCCTACTTTCCTGCTTCATTGACTATAGTGTAAGGGAAGCATGTTATTGATAAAGTGCTTTCATATGTGTCATTCAGAAGTCACTATCATAAAGTATAGTTAGCGTAAATAATGCTTTAGTATGTCATGAGGTTTATTAAATTTAATAAAGCATAGTATTTTAATGACAAAGTGATGATGAGCAGGTGTCCAGAATAAAAAGGTAACAATCCAGACTATTATTACTAGAACTGTCCTTATAATTGGCCTTCCTCAAACTTCTCATTCTATATGAGGAAACTATAACCAGAGAAGTTAAATGACCTCTTTCAAGTCACACAGCCAATTCATGGCAAAGCCTAGGTGGCATCCAGCTCCCCTAAATCTCAACACTGTGCTTTTTAAATTAAATTACAATCCTGATCCTGACCAATGATACCAACCATCTGTCCACTTGGCAGTTTTAGCACACAGAACAGAGAGCAGATCATCAGATCCCCACAGTTTGATAAAAAGTATCACTAAGTGCTCCAACTTGTCATTCTCTGTTCTTTCACATCTTTTTGATTGTTAATCAGTTTACACAGCTGCTTTCATTTTAGAAAGAGGCAGCCATGATTACAGTACATAAATATTCAATCTACCTAATAACTGCATACCCAAATGTAAATTAGTTTGAATCAGTTCCCCAGAGTGCAATATCTCTAAGTAAATGACCAAATAAAATTCTGTTTCTCTAACTGGAGAATCAGAGGACAAGACTTCAGAGCATGAAACTACAGCAACATTTGAGTGTCTGCCCAAAACAGAAGCCAGACTCCAATACATATGGCTTTCTCCTTCTCTTTGGTTCCAATTCATGAATGAAAAGTTTGCTCCCAAATTCATGTCAGTTTAATTCAACAAACATCTGTTGAGGATCCCACTATATACAAGAAGCTGAGCTAATGGAAACTCAGCTGTCTCTTTAAGAATCTGCTCAATTCCTTTCTCTTCCTCAAAAATCTTCCCCAAATATTGCAGCTCTCTCTCCCTAAGTGACAAGAGTACTTAACCAAACTAATTATCATAATGAGAACATCTAGATGGCATAATCAGTATTACTCTTTTATTCTTTCAAGTAAAGACTTTAGATGCTATGAAGGCAGAAACTATATGGGTATATGTTTTGGTCACTGCTGTAATCCAAGTATCTAGCAGACTCAACAGCATGTATTAGGCCTTTATTAAATACTTGGACTAATCATTGAATCAGCCTCGCTCCTCATCCAATAGGGCAACCAACTTGTCCCAATTTGCTGGGGACTATCTTAATTTTGCACTAAAAGTCCTGCATTCCAAGATACCCCTAAGTCTCAAGCAAATGGGGGAAGGTTGATCATCCTACTCTTAGGCATTCACAAGCTGGTCAACTTTGAGAACATGTCTTCTAAAAGTGTGTAAACTGGGCATGTAATAAGTAGTAAATATACATTTATCCTGAATTTTTTTCCTGGACACTATCTAACTAGAACTCTTTCCAAAGATTGTTTTCCCAGACTATTTGCAAAAATCTACTAATACTACCCTCATATGACTAGAATTATCTTGGAGGATCTTTTCTCTGGCAAGTAATAAATTCCCCTGCCATTAAAATCTGACGCACAAAGGTGCTCAAGTGACCTAGGATCAGGGCAGTTCATAGGCAAGAGAAGAGCATAGTGACCCAGCAAGTCCCTATGAAGGACCATGAAAGTCTCAGAAAACATCAAAGTGAGGAGAGGCAATTTTCTTTGGTTATTAGAAAGTGACTATATCTTGTAACCCTTGGATGCAGCAGAGCAGGCAGTCCATTTTTTTGTCCCACATCCTGAAGGTGTGTAATAAAATCTATAGAAAGCATTCTCCTTTAGCTCAAGATTTTATATTAACTTGTTTGATTCAACTGACATCTTCTCTATATCTCAGGCACTGCAATGCATACATGATAATTGTATTAAAACAGGGAAGTATATAAAGTAAACAATTTCAAGTACAATTTCCACTTCACACCCAACCCACCCAAATCTTTCCCTCCAGAGGAAACTGCTATAAATGGTTTAGTGTGTATCATTCTTGGGTTTTTCTTGCGGAATTCATACATATATATATGTATGTATGTGTGTGTGTGTGTGTGTGTGTGTGTGTGTGTATATATATATGTATGTGTATATATATACACATACATACATACATACACACATGTATATATGTATATGTATAATTAATTCAGAAACAGAATCATTCTTCTACATTTGTTATTTTACCTATCTCCCTTAGAGAATTTTCGATTATTATTCATATAGAATTACTTCATTATTTTAAAAGCTTCACGATGTACCATCATCTGGATATAATAATTTAACTATTTTCCTTTTGCACACATTTAGTTTGCCTCTAAGTTTTTGCTGTCATTATTATTGCTACAAAACAATCTGTGCATGTTTTATTGCTGTATTGAAATATATGTAGATTTAAATTTGATATATCCAATTAAAGGGTGTCACGTTTTTGAGGGAAATTTAGTAGTATCTGGGAGTACCTAGATCACCATATTCTTACCAACCCTAAATATTATTAATCTTTAAAAAATGGCAACATGACAGTGAAAATATATCTCACTGCCATTTTAATATTTATTTTCATGATTATTAGTTAAATAATTGTTATTCATTAAATCAACAACTCTTTTTGGAATACTTACAATATGTAAGGCCTCTTCTAGGTGCTCTTATTAGACTGGGGATACAGTGGTAAGTAAGACAGACATGGTCCGCATTCTCATGAAATTTATATTCTGCCCCAGGGAAACAGACAATACACAAATAAATAAACACATGTGTCAGTTGTTTATAAATTCTCTAAGTCAAAATAAAGTAGGGAATTGAGGACAGAGAGTAACTTGGGGGCATGTTATCTTTTTAAAATGTATTTATTTTAATTAGTTTCAAGTATACAGTACATAGGTTAGACATCTATATAGTTCATAAAACGATCCCCCAAATTGCTCTCCCTCTCCCTTGACCTTCCACTTAGCCAACATATTAAAGCTCACTGCATTCCCTAAGCCATGTTCCCCATCCTCATGACCATTCATCGACTACATTCGTACTTCTTTAACCCTTTGTACCATTTACCCATCCCCCCAATCCCCTCCCCTCTGTCCATCACCAAGCTGTCCACTATATTTATGAGTCTGTTTTTGAGTAATTTGTTCTTTTCATTCCTTAGATTACACATATAAGTTAAATCATAAGTGTTTATCTTTCTCTGTCAGACTTAAATACCTTCTAGGTCCATCAAAGCAATGTCTTTTTCCATCCCATTCCTTTTTGTCTGTGTGGGTCTTTTAATCTGAAGTGAGTCTCTTAAGGGCAACATACAGGGGTCTTGTTTTTCTTTCCATTCATCCATTCTATCTTTTAGCTGGAGTACTAAATTGTTTTCCAATTCAGGTACTTTAGGTAGGAATGTAGTTGTTACCATTCTTTATTCTTGTTTTTGATACATGTTTTTTTTTCTTAAAGAAGTTCCTCCAACATTTCCTGTAACACTGGCTTGGTGGTGATAAATTCCTTCAGTTTATTTTTGTCTGGGAAGCTCTTTATCTGTACTTTAACTCTAAATGATAGCTTTGCTGGATAAAGTATTCTTGGTTGTAGATTCTGGGTCTTCATCACCTAGAATATTTTTTTGCCAAGCCTTTCTGTCCTGCAGTTTCTTTTGAGAAATCAGCTGCCAGTCTTATGGGTCTTCTTTCGTAGGTAACTACCTGCTTTTCTCTTTCTGCTTTTAATATTCTTTCTTCATATTTAACCTTTGGCATTTTAATTATGATGTGTTGGCGTGAGTTTCTTTGGATTTCTGTTTTTTGGGATTCTCGGAGCTTCCTGGGGTTTTATGTCTATTTCCTTCACCAAGTTAGGGAAGTTTTCCATCATTATTTCTTCAAACAACTGTTCAACATCTTGTTTTTCTTCAGGTATGCCTATCAGATGGATATTTTGACCTTTAATAGTGTCTCATATGCACCTTAAATTATTTTTGTAGTCTTGGCATCTTATGTCTTGCCATTCTAATTGCATGTCCTTAGCTTTCCCATCCTCTAGATAGGGAATTTGATCCTTTTCTTTATTCATTTTGTTTATTCCTTTGTTTATTCCATTTAATATACTTCTCATCTCAAATACTGTGTTTTTTATTTCAGACTGGTTTCCTTTTATAAAATCCATTTCCATTTTTATGTTTTTTATCTTTTTGTTGAAGTTCTCAGTGAATTTATGAAGTTCATTGAGCATCTTTATAACCAGTGTTTTGAACTCTGCATCTATTAGATGACTTGACTCCATTATATCTGGATCTCTGTTCTGTTCTCTCATATGGTTTCTGCTTCTTTGTCTTCCCATTTTGGCTGCCTTTCCATGTCTGTTTCTATGTACTAAGCGAAGCTCCTAAGTCTCTCAGTCTTATTAGTGTGGATTTGTGAAGTAGATGTCCTATGGCATAGTTCTGAGAGGGGTTCAGCTGCAGGCCAAACTTAGCCCAAGCCTTTACCCCTTGGGGACCACCTGTTAAGATTCAGCAAGCAATCTACAGTTGCTGTGCTTATAGTTGCCTCAAAAGGCCACACCAGAAACCACCGCTAGCTACCTTCAGTGTGAGTGTAGGTGCTGCTCAGCAAGGAGCACCTGACACATTGAGAATATACTTGGACGTGGCATGGATGGGGCCACAAGTTGAGGTAGGTGAGGTTTCAGGGAATCCTCTGAGCGGAG
Source organism: Eidolon dupreanum (assembly GCA_028627145.1). Lineage (NCBI taxonomy): Eukaryota > Metazoa > Chordata > Mammalia > Chiroptera > Pteropodidae > Eidolon > Eidolon dupreanum. Next base: position 59,062,738 of record CM053510.1, on the reverse strand, counting down.
TGACCTCTGTTATCCTATTTGATGACATCTCCACTATGGAGCACCATGACCACACACTGAGAGTGGGGAGGGCTCAACAGGGAACAATGGATACCACTGGCACTTCTGTACAGAGTGAGTCTTGCCTCAGTCCTCACTCCAACAATGTCTCCCTATAAGTCCCTGGTGCCCACTGTGCACAGTAGAATTGGTACTGGTGCTCTGAGCGACCAGGTCCATCACTACAAAAATCCACTCGTGGACATGTCCCCTTTAAGAGAAGTCTGCCATTGCCACAGCCTCTGTCTCACTCAGCTCCTGGAGACTGCGCAGCCCCACGTCCTCACTCCATCCTACCTTCTTCTGTTGCAGGGTGATTTCATGGATTTCTCCCTAGTTGTATGGCTTGTTCATTTAGATTCCAGGCAATTAATTTTTCCTTGCTGCTTTCTCCTTGTTTACATCACAACTTTGATTTGGTCGCCAGAGGGATGAACAGAGCCTCTATCATCCATGTCATTTTTTTTTCCTGGGGGCATGATGTCTTATATAGGGTGAGCATAGAAGGTATGTCTGGCAATAGGATGTTAAAACAGAAATCTGAAAGAAAGTGAGAGAATGAGCCATGTGGATATCTTTAAGCAATAGGTTTTCAAGCAGAGGAAATTTTAAGTGAAAACAATTAGGCAGAAACAAGCTTGGCATGTTCCATTTCTTGGCCTTTTGTTATTTTTGGGGGGTGTTACTTGTTAAAACATTTTCTCTATGTTCTTGCAGGGTTATTACTTTTTCTTATTAATAAATAGGAACTCAATATATTTTGGATAGTCATACTTCATTTTTTATTTACGTTGCAAATATTGTCTCTCAGTTTGTTTGTTTTTTTACAAGAATTCTATGTATGGTACTCTATTGTTCTTGTGAACAGGAGTTTTAAAGTTTTGTGTTTTATAAAAGATTTTCCTAAACTTGCATTTTTTGTGTGTGAAAATAGAGGCCATAAGCATTCCACATCAGTTACCTTCAACTGCCTTATTTCTGACAGTTCCTCTCACCCTTCTTGTATTCTTGAAGGAGACTTCTGCCTTACTGCCATGTCCTAGGGAAGCTGCAGGACTCAGGAATCACCACCAGCAGCTGTCATCCCTTCCAAGACATGGGTCTACTCCATAAAACCTATGGCAATATACTAGATACAGGTTTTTTTCTCCTTCAGGTGATGAAGAAATGAGATGGATTGATTTACTTGAGTTCAGACTGGATGTATTTCTAGACTTTCCTCCACATGGTTCTGGAAATGATTTAGTGAATGGATTATTCATATATTCCTACCCATTCATATATTTCTAAGATTCCAGGAAAATATGTAGCAAGGGAATTCAGAGTATAATGAGGAACTGATCTCTCAAACTTCTGGAGGACAGATAGTTCAGTGGCTTGGGTTGATTATAAACTCCCTAAATGTGTTCTAGATTTGGATACATCAGTTTTGAAATAAACCCCTAGGGCATGGTTCTCAGATCTGGCCAAGTATCAGGATTATCCGTAAGGATTTCTAAAAATGCAAACTGAGAACCAAGAAATTGTAATTCACTAGGTCTATGGGGAACCTTGAAAACATGTATTTTTAAAGCCAAAAGGGTAATTCTGGTGTCCATCCATGCTTATGAGGCCTGAATACAAACATTAAGCTCATATCACACTTTTTATCAATTTTATCAATTTTATCAATTATTTATACTTGTTCATCTGTTTTATTTCCAAAACAACATCAGAGTACTTGAATATTATGAGCTATTTAATAATACTTTATAAGAATTTTTATTGGCTAATGTTTTATAGTCATCAGCTTTGTGAAATGAAACACTAATGTTTGCCCCTCAAAGAAGTGCCTCTTGTGGCAACACACTTCAAGTTTGTAAGTTTTGTTCTTGAATATGGGGTATTTTAACTTGATTTTGTTTTATTTCTTACCAACAGTTTTTTATTTCCTTAGAAGTAAGATTTTAAAATATATTTTTCTTTCATAACATCCAAAAGGGTCAAGAACAATACTGAAAGCAGAATGGTGGTTTATAAACATATACTATCTGACCACATGCTCCAGAAATCAGGAAACTGAATAAATCACTATTGTATTTTAAGAGTTGGTTGTCTAAACAAAATAATTAGGTTCTCTATGTACTATCCATAAAGAAAGATGTCTTGTTAACTAACAATCATCGTAAAAGTCACCTCAGCTCTAAGGACCAATAAAAGAACTTCCTTATCTCGAGTAAAGTTCTAATCCATAGAGAGGATATCCAATTGATGTGGTTAGAAAATGAAACACATACAGTAATTCAAATACATAAATAAAGGATTCCTTTCTGAAAGAACAAATTTGAGGGGTAAAGGAGATATGGGAGACATGTAGAGGATGCAGTTCCAGGCAGCTTTTGCTATTTTTATGACTCTAAAAAAACATTGTAGGAGTATGTCATTCCAACCCCAATCACAAGACAGTAAAATACTATCATTTGCCCTAACCTCTAGACAACAGCAAAACTAAGTTTATGATTCTCTCAGGAATCTATGATTCATTTTGAAAGCATCAGAGGCTAACACAAACTGTCAAGCCTTTTGAGCCACACTGGGACAGAGCAGTCCACATTTCCAGACCTTCATCTGAGAAACTGTGTTTTCCTAAATGCATCCTGAGTTCAGTTAGAAGCTTTTCTATGTTTCCCATCACCTAGCTTCTTACTTACTTCTCCAGTCTTAGTTTTTCCCTAGGCTCCTTGCCTCCCACCCTGCACTCCAGCAAGACTAGCAAAAACATCACAACATAAGTATCCTTATTTTCTTCCACTTTCAACTTTCTAAGGAGTCTGTGTTTGCATTACTGAGCTTTTGTATTACTTAGATCTGGACATCCTTGTATGGCCAAGATAATGGAAACAAAGGAAGAAGCTAGGAAAAGCTAAAATGATAAAAGACAGAACAAGGAAATTACGATACCAACATTATTTCTTCTACCCATTACCAGTAACTATGAGTACAAAAGAGCAGGCCCCTTTCCTCAAGGAATTTTGGGGATCTCTCTGGTGTGGATTATGCTGTAGAGTCCTCCCTGCGGGTAGACCTTACCTTGCTCAGCTCTATCTCCTTAGTTACCTTGTTTCTTCCTGAAGAACATTTTCTGAGTGAATCACATACACCCATTCTCTACCTCAGGCTCTGTTTCTAAGACCCCTGAACAAAAAAAAATGTCTTAAAAGGACTTAAAATTTTGCTATGGGTTCTATGACTTGCCACAATTCTAAGCTTTTTGGTATTAGCATTTTTTTCTTTTGAATATATCACTACATGGAGATGGCATTTTGGGCAAAATTAAAAGGGCCTAGGTTATTCATATTACAATAAACTTCTCTGAGTTCCATTAAATGTAGTTCCATTAAATGTACCTTACTTGCTCTTCAGATCTTCTTACATGCTGTTCCCTAGTTCTAGGACAACTTTTATTTATTTGTTTATTTATTAATTTGTTTGTTTATTTTGTCTAAGAAACTCCATCCTTACTTTAGATTCTTCCAAAAAACCCTCCCAGATCTCTTCCTACCATTTAGGGTTCTACCCTAACTTTATGTTATATACCTCTCTCTCATGAATTCCTGTAATGCTCTTTACATCTTCTAGCCATGAGATATTATAAACTCAAGAAGGACTAGAATAAATCTATCTTGTTCATTTCTACAATCCCTAGAATCTAACATGGTACTTGACTCACTAGGGAAGAAATTTTAAATTAAAAATAAGTGAATGCATGAATGCTGACAAAGAGAAAGTTTTTTTGGATGGTATTGGTAATTTTGTGATACCTGGAAAGGGCATGGGCATGGTATAGGCTTGGGGCAATTTTTCTCAACAGGTGGGCAACTGTACTTTACCCTTTATGTAGCTTCCTCCAACTTGTTCTTTGCCACCATTCCAAATTAGTGTTGCAGATGGTAGGAAGGGGTGCTCCATGTTGCATTTGAAAAAAACGTGAATTATGATCACTAGACTAGAAGCTGCCTTAATGGAAGGAACTGTGTTTTATTCACTTGTTTATTCCAAAACTCTAGCACTGTGCTTAGCAAATAGACAATGTTCAGGAAATATTGTCTAGGCAAATGAGTTTAAGTTTCCTGAAGCACAGTCTAGTGCCATATAAATTCATTAAGAATAAACTTCTGAATCTGACTTTCCTACCTACCATTTTCATTGCCATTTTTAATATTGTGCTTATCTTCTTCTAGAATCAACTTACTCTCTTCTTCTATTGAAAATCACACCCTTCTTCTTTTTATCTAGAGCACCTTCCCTATCTCCTTTGCATATCTAAATCCCACAGAGTCCACTGAAGTCTTCAGTTGATATATGAGACTTTTTTTCCCAGACTCTTCCAGTTTTGTTGACCTTCTTCTTCATTGGATTTCATAAAACTAAAAACCACAGAAATGTTGTCATTTCCTTTGGGGAAGAAGTTCTGTCTTAGACACTGGGAATGCAGAGATAAATAACACAGTGCCTAGAGCATAACTGGCATTCAACAAATGTTTTTGGATTTTTAAATAAGTGAGTACAGTGGAGTGTGGGTGAACTAAAAATTCTTTCATCATTTCCTGTTGTCCAGAGCTAAATGTAAGGTTAGAGAAATACAGCTTGGGCCCAAGTGAATTCATTGGCAGTTTATTCAAGAAAATTTACAAATATACCTATGCAGTGAGAGGTTAGTGTATCTTCAACACTAAAAGGCCAGAGTTATATTATCTCAAGAAGGGGTGTCAATATTATATTAATTTGAAAAATATGAGTTCCTTATGTAGAATCTATGAGAATTTCAGAAGGGAAATAATTCATATTGTGGTGAAGTGTGTTTGATTTTGAATACTGAAGGAAAAATACAGTTGTAGCCCTGAATTGAAAACATCCCACAATTTCATGGCCTTTTCTACCAGTTATAAGACTTACTACTTCTCCTAAAAATAAAAAGCACTGAGACTAGGACCCATCTTTCTCCTCAAAAGCATTTACATTCTGTAGTTTGAAGCCATGACATTTTCAGAATCTGGGAGAAAGGAAGTACCATACAGCATGAAGAGGAATGGTGCTTGCTTGGAAAAGTGGGTGAGAATAAGAAAACTGACATGAAAAGTTTAAATTAGGAAATGCTGCACGTGAAGGAGAATGTGTGAAAATAAAGACATGTTCTGTGTGAGCATAACCCATAGAACTCTGTATAATGGATTATGTTCAGAGTATCACTGACAGGCCACAACAAGTATTTTTCTCTTTATCTTTTTTTCTTCACTATAGTTCTTTGAAAATTCTAAATTCTGGAGACAGTAACCAGTGTTTCTAAGGCCAATGATATGGAAAAAGAAAAAGGAAAGTAATAAAAACATGAAATTGTATTTTGAAGCTGAGCGATGTGACATCAGAAATCCAGTATTCATCCAGCCCTTCCTAGGCTAAATTTATTCCTTGATCTTTCTTTATGGGCCCTGGGGTTTGAAAGTATAGGACCATTCTTGAGCCTACCAGTTTACCATTAGGTGATTTATATTAAGTTGCCTAAAATCCCTGGGTGAGGAAATGTACTTCTATGTATCTCCCATCTTTATTATTTTTTGATGTGAAAAAGAAACAATGCTGCAAAGGTGTTAATTATTCCTTTTGATTTCCACATGCTTTTGTTGTGAAAAATCTGACAATTCTACCCTACAATCTGCTTTATCTCACACCCTCATATTAGAAGTCTTTAAAGAAGTTAATCTTTAAAGAAGTTATACCCCACATAAATGCAGATTTTCTTATTTTATTTTATCATAAACCAGTACTTCTGCTCAGAAAATGTATCATAGAATGTTAAAGTTAGAAGAAACTTTTGCAGATCCTCTTGTTCAAACTCCCAAGAAAGTAGCTGATAGAATCAAAAGTAAAACTGACTCCTTACACAGCCCTCTGTTCACTTCACAGAGAAGAGAGCACATATTTAAGACCCTGAGAATTTGCCCTCAGACTCCATATTGATTAAAAGAATAGATCTCATTAAATGAAAGGAAAGATAGTTTATTATCATTTTTATAAATAAATTTGTGATGTAGTATCATGCACACACATATACATACACACACATATATACGCACCTCCTTTTTTACATACACTTCTTCAGTTTCAATGCCAGTAAAATGTCACAAATCCATTAATGAATGAAAGGAAAAATTTAAAAGCATCTTGAAGCAAGATGTAGGAAAAGGCAAAATTATTGGAAGATACAGAAAAGCAGGAGGAAATAAACTGAATAGAAGTTTATAATGTAAATAGACTGTAGTATTGAAGGAGAGATGATGGCTTTCAAATCTTTTACTCTTTTCTCAGAAAATTCTATTAGATGCCATAAATGGCAAGGGAATAGCTTATCACAAAACAAATTTAGGTGGAAGTAGTTTTTCTAGAGATACATTCATTTGATGCTCCATTTTGTAACCTGGCATGATGAGAAAAAATAACCTAAACAGTATGGATCTGGCACAATAAAAGCATGCCTCTCAATGAAATACATGTTAAAGATATATGTTGAATAATGCATCACCATTCTCTAGATCTTAATTTTAGGAGAAACCTTTTAGTGGTTGTTTGGTGGTTTGTGTTCCCCAGAGGTTCATTAAAAGAATAAAATAAAGACCTTTCACAATTTTGTTAAAATACTGAAAATTCAGAATATAAGTTGCCAACAATATGTGTTATTGAAAGATCATGAAGTGATGACTATGAATCTTTTTGTTATTACCTTGCCTCTCTCCAGTCTCATTTCCTCCTATATCAATCAATTATACAGAGGTAATATAAACATCCCAGTGCTATCATTGTGCAAAGTTTCTGTGATCTCAAAACTCTTACTACTTTTATGGACTATATCACTACATTGGAACTTCTTAAATATTGTCTTATATTTCTTTGTATCTACATTAGAGTCTAGAGAAGAAACAAGCAAGTTGAAAGTTTAATAAATAATGCCAAATAACTTATTAATATATATAAATATATATATATATTCTCAGATCTTGCTTTAGAATTTTATTATTTAAAATCTATATATTTTCTCTACATCTTCATATAAATGTAGCCTAGAAACTTAAAACTCATTATAGCTGAAACATAATTTGTGGTTCTCTGTCCTCACTATCATGATGTGTTTCTTTACTTGTATTCCCTAAACCAGTGAATGATCCTCTATCTATCTATTTATGACATAAACCTAAAAAAGCATCCCTGACTTTTCCGTTCCACAATCACAGACCACATCTAGTCCATATCCAAGTCCTATCCCTTCAATTCCTGAAATATTTCTTGACTCTGTCCACCCCTTTGCATTGCCAGCAACTATTGCTATCGTCTCTCTCCCAGGGTACCACATTTGCCTTCTAGCTGATTTGCTCATCCATTCTTGCTAGACTCCTTACCTCTCAGTCTTATAGTTTAGGCATTGATTAGAGATCTATGATTAAAATTAAAAATTGATGAAGGCATCTCTCTTCTTAAAACCATTCTATAAATTCCTATTGTTCTTGGGACAAAATTTTAAATATTTCACATGACTTTTCAGTTTCTTTATGATATGTTCTCTGATCTCATAATAAGATTCTGTCTCTTCATTTCCACATTTATAAAATGAGGATAATAGTGGTACATATCTTGTAGTAGGATTATTATAAGGATTCAACTGATAAATATTTGTAAAACACAGCTGTTCCTAGAACAGAATCATTGCTATAAAAATGTTTACTAAACAAACAAACCAATAAATCTCATCTTAAGCTTTTCTTCCTTTAGTCAATTTTCTTCACCACATTTGACTCCCCTTTAATTATTTGACTACTTCAAGCTTGTTCTTTCCTAACTACCTCTGCCTAATTTAATTTCAGTAACAGGAATTTCAATCTTCCACCTCATCCTTGCTACCTCCACTTATTCTTTGAACTCAGTTTGAAAAGCAAAGCTTTCATTGACACCCCTCCAGAGTAAATTAAGGCCCCCTACTATGTATTTTATAGCACCCTTTACTTTTCCTGCATAGGAATTATTAAAATTCTAATTATTCATGTGGATTCTTCTTTAATGCCCATGTACCTAACTAAACTAGAAACTCCAGAATGTCTATACTATGATTGTGTTTGTGCTGTTTATGTTCTAAACCTAGTATTTATCACAGTATCTAGCACATGATAGGTTCCCAATAAATATTGAGTAAGTAAAGAAATGAATGAATGAATAAATGAATGAAAAAATGATATCCCTACTTTCCATCTATGTCCACAATCCTGTTCCCCTTGAGTTTCACACATACCAAAATGGCAGTGTAATCTTGTCAGTTTATGAAAGAAAGATATAACAAAACTGAGCTTTTAGACATTTAGTTTGAATGGCTTTGAGTAGTGTGACTGTTTAAAGATGTCTAAGTGTGAATATTAATATTCATTGCTACTCTCCTTAAAGCTCTATATCAAAAGATATAGCAAAAGTAATAAATTCCCAGCCCAGAAATAAACTGTTTCTTTAATCATAAAGAGTTCAAATAAGGCTACTCTGCTTATGAGATGCCCTTTTGTTATCAGTCACTTTACAATGAGTTGAATAACTGTCTCTGAAGAGATAGGCTTGTCTCAGGGTCTTCGATTGACCAAACCTCCTTTCCACATGTGGGGTCTTAGAACAGCAAGCAGAAGAAGTCATCTCTACAGCCTCCAGCTGTGAGGCATGTGGAAAACTGAACCATAGTCCTACAGAACAGTGAGAAAAGTTTACTTTTCTTTTAACCATTTTAGAATGGGGGGAAAAATCTGTTTCCAAGGAAACAGTGCAGTTTAATTGCAATCACTGGAGGGGCTAATACATACTTCTACCTACCCCCTAAAAAACGTATCTATTCATTTGTACACTTGTTCTTATGCTCAGAAACATCTCAGCCTTGGATTGAGTATTTATGAAGGGGTCATCTTGACTGTGAGCCAAGCACTCTTTGTGTAGCAAGCTAGGGATATAACCACTTTCATGGCAGCAGGGTGTCTTGACATTATGAGGTAAATTACCTCCTCTTGGATACCAAGTGGTACTAGGAAAAAGTAATTTACCTTCTTCAGGTTACACACCCCAGAGGATAAAGCACTCACCTAGATGAACAAATTGCTTTTTCCTTATCATTATGAAATGCCATCCTGACACTGTGTTCTCTTTGCCCTGATCCATCAGAGGGCTGGCTTTTATCATTCATTTTTATGCTCTTTTCCCCTTTCACTATACAGCTAGGGAAAAAAACTCAGTGACAAAATGAAGAGTTCCATTTCCACTGGAAATCAAAGGCCACAACTCAATGGAGTAATGCCTATTTTGTTATTTCTCAGATGTGTGTCCCTAAAACACAGATGGGATCTACACTAGAGATGAAACTCATTTCCAAAAGTGAAGCAGAACAGCAAGATACAAACATGTTCAAACAGGCTGATTTGCACCCACATAGAAGCAGCTAGAGAATAAACATTCTGAATTGTACTTCTTAACAACTATTTGTTACAACTGCTTTACAAAACTCTGCAGCAATAACTCCAGAGTTTAATTTGGCATTTAATGGCTCTGCAACCCCTTAGTGAGAATGAGCAGATGACCTCTTTCAGGAGATCCATGAGTTCTTTTTAATCATGAGGGCATCATGTTATATCCTCAAAAATTCAATTTTATAAATTATCCTTTGTGTCTTCCAAGAGTTAATGTGACCGTCCTCCCAAATGACTCACTCTTCTCATCCACAGAGACAGGTGTTCCATGGATTTGATTGCATCAAAAATAAGCACTAACTAAGGATAGAATGTTTACAGAATTAAAGGCAAGAGAAAATATTGGGCATATATCAAGATGGGCAGGTATAAAAATACACAAGGGTGTCCTGACCTATCATGGTTTTCATGGAAAAATTAACTTCAAAAAGGCAATGATTTTTGTGGTTTGTTTTACTTTTTTTTTTTTTTTGAGAACACTGCTATATTAATTGAGAGAAATAAAAAAAAGTAGACCACAAGCCTTCATATGCACAGCTGTTATTTTGGTAATGTGATTTTTCCTCTAAGCTTTATTTATTTTTAAATAAGACCTCAGTTTACAGCCATGGAAAAGTAACATTTAAAAAGTAACAAATATAGTACTGAAAATATAAAATGCTTCTAAACTAATGACATCTTAAAGTAGGGATGACTTTGAGGCATATTAAACATCTTAAAGTAAATCTTTGGAAGACTACCAGATTAAGAGAAAAATAATGTGAAATAATGCTGCTGTAAATAATAAGTAGTAAGTGAAAAAGAGCACTGTTAGTGTTATCCAGAGGACTGCTCACTGACTTTTGGATTCTCCAAGTAAAAATGCAGAGCTAAAAGGGCCTTAATGATAATCTTTTCCAATTTTTAAGTTACAGATACCACCTTCTGCTCTTGTTAGATTTGTATTTAATCTGTTCCCATCAAATCTTATCAACACAATTATTTGTGTAATGAGTTTTAAGTTCTCTAAATATAGCACATATAAAATCAGGAGAGAAGGAGGAAAGGAGAGGGAGACGGAGGAAGGGAAAGTGGGGGGAGGGAGGGAAGGAGGGAGAGAGAGAGAGAGAAAGAGAGAGAGAGAGAGAGAGAGAGAGATTATACTTAAGGTGAAAATGTGTGGACTTGAAAGTATGGCACCCTACACCCTTGGGATGGGCAATGGCCAGGAGGCAATATTCAAAACTCTTGCATGCAGCATGCTTTATTTTTTTTTATTTTTTTTTTTATTTTGGGGAAGCCTAGGTCCAAACCTCACTTCTAAGCAGTAGCTAATTACTTCTGTTAGTCTTTCTTGCATTTCTTTTCCACATGTCTTTTGTCATTTCTACTTTAATTATATTATGAAAGGAATTTTCAAATTAGTATGTGTTATATAAACATGCTGTTTGCATTTCCTTCTCCTAGTACAGCTGGGATTTGATTTTATATATTTGTTCATTGATTCATTTATCCAATCAATCATTTATAGAGTAAATATTGTCTACTAGCAATTGTATGAGGTAATAGGATTGCTACATTGGATAGGACATAGTCCTTGCTACAGCATATAATAATTTTACAGACAGAAAGGTATGTTGTGAATATGCAATTTAGTAAAGGGCAAAATAAATGAGTACTCTTCTTTCTTCTTTTTTTAGAGCTTGAGTTGACTAAGAAGAGGAATAAAAGGGTGAGAAATTTCTGCTTCTAGATAAAATAAAGAGTCTAGATTTACCTCTCTGTCTGAAATAGCCAAAAACTGGACAAAATGTGAAACAATGGTGTCAAGCATTGAACATCAGGCAATGAAAGACAGAGACTGGAAACAAATGAAGTGAGCCCTACAAATTCTTTACCTTACTACTTTGAGATTATTTCTAAGCTATAACAAAGGAAGGGGAAAACTAGGCAGAGCCTGGAAGACTCTCAGAGTTGAGAAGATGGACTAGAGTTTCCAGAGAGATCCAAGTAGCTGGAGTTGGCAGGACAGAGTACTGAACAAGAGACAGCTGCACAAAGAGAAAACTCTAGATGTCTCCATAGCATCCCCTTGAGAGTACAGTAGAGTATTAATAAATTCACATATATTGGAACACTACCCAAAGCAGTGGGGAAAACAGCCAAATGACTTAGAAGTTATAGTGCTGAACATTCACACAAGACTGCAATAATGCTGAGTGTACTGACTACCAGAAATGCCTTTCCTCAATAGTGCGAAATAATTAGACTAGATAAACGACGGCTCTGCTCTTACCTAACACATTTGGAAAGCAAGACCAAAAACGATCATTCTGTTTTCAAGTTACTTAACTGCATCCCAGAACAAATCTCAAGAATATTTATAGCAATATAAAAATATCCAGCACCCAAAATGATAAAATGTACAATGCTAGGCATCCAATCAAAATTGGCAGAAAAAAATAAGAAAATATGAATCATGAAGTGGAGATAAATCAATCAATCAAAACAAACAAGAACTGATATAGATGTTAGAAATTACAGAAAAGGATATTGAGGGCTTATAATTGCATTCCATATATTTAAGAAGTAGTGATATGGAAAATATAAAAACAACAAGCTCAAGTTTCTAGAGATGAAAACAACAATGTCTGAAATGAAAAATACACCGGATGCATATAATAGCAGATTGGACATTTGCAGAGAAAAAAAATTACTTAACTTGAAGAAATGGAAAAATGGAAGTAGAAATTGTTAAAAATTACGGACAAAGATGAAAAGCAATTTAAAAATTAAAAAATCATCAGTGAGCTATAAAGAGACTTCCGGCAGCCTAATATCATGTAATTGCTATTCCTGAAGGGGAGGGAGGGGCAAAAAGAATATTCAAAGAAATCATGGTCAGAATTTTTTCATCTCTGATGTAAACTATAAGAAACTCAATGAACCTCAAGAACGAGAAATATTATAAAAACTATATCAAGGCATATAATAATCAAATTTCTCAAAACTAGTGATAAAGAGAAAATCTTAAAAGCAGCCAGAGATAAAAGGACTTTTTATGTTCAAAAGAATAAAAATATTGATGATGGCAGAAGATTTATTGTTAGAAACAATGCAAGCAAAAAGACACTGGAACAACATATTTATAGCAATCAGAAAAACTTTTCAAATCAGAATTCTACACCAATCAAAATATCTTTTAAATAAAGACTCTTATTGGCATGGAGAGCTAAAAGCGTTATTGCCACCAGCCCCCAATAGACACACGGACCACCAGAAATCAGTGAGTTATAGGAAACACACTCTTTGTTCAGCCAGCTGGGTCTGCCAGGGGTACACAGACCCCAAATTAAGCAGCCCTGAAATGCAGAGGTATAGGGTTTTTAAGCCCTAAGCCCCATTCTTCATTCTGTTTGAATACACAAGTCTATTTTTCTTCTTTTTACTAACTATTGCCCCACAGGTTGGTTGTGCAAGTAGGGGATACAGAAGCAGAAAGCTTATTGTTAGAATGTTATGTTCCCATGGGCGATAGCCTATATCCCCATGGGCGGGAGTCAAGCAGTAATTTTCCAGCCAGCACATTCCCCACTGGCCTTAGCAGAAAATCAAATCCTTGATTCTTCATGTGGAATTTGCTCATAGCCTCTATTTAGTAATACTAAAAGTTTAATAGGATTAATTCTCTTCCTTATATATGCAAACAAGAAATTGAGGAAATATGGGCCAAAAGTTAACAAGAGGAGGAAGAGGATTAAAGGTCCAGCTACAGCAGCTAGAAGGGTTGTTAGCCATGGTGACCAATTGAACATCTACAGTAGATCCACATTACAAGAAATATTAAAGAACTTTCTTTAGGGAATAGAAAAACATACCAGATGAAAACATGGATCTACACAAAGAAAGAAAAATATAAGGACATGGTTAATAAATAGGTAAATATATATTTATTTTTTAGCATTTAAATCATTTTAAAAGATAGCAGTAAGAATTCTAGAAAAGTAAAGTAGACATTTTTTTCCTAATTCTTTCTACTAATTACAATAAAACCCTGGTGATTACGTATAAAACAAATATTAAAACACTCTGAAAGTTGGAGAGCATAAGGCATACTGGGACATTGAAACTGAAGATATGACATGGTGGTGAGTTCCATGGCTTTTCTTTCTGCCTCATACAACCCAGACTACGCTGAGGAAGCTAGCAACCTAAAATACCAACAGTCGTGAACAACAAAAGCCCCCAGAAAATCTTAGTCTTTCTAGCCAAAGGACAAGGAAAGGGTCAACCTAGGAAAGAAAATAAATAATCTTAATGGTGAAAGACCGAGTGCTATCTCCCTAAGATTAAGAACAAACAAGGATGTCTGCTCTCGTCGCTTTGTTTAACATTTCTGCACAAGAGTCTATAGCCAGTGAAATAAGAAAAAAAAAAAACATTAAAAATCCATCCAGAAAAGTTTAGAAACATCAAAGGAGATCTAAATGAATAAAGAGATATATTGGTAGGTTATACTCATGGGTTGGACTCAATATTTTTCATATGTCAATTCTCCCCAAACTGATTTATAGATTTGATACAATTAAAACAAAAATATCAATAGGCTTTTTTTTATGGAAATTAACAATCTAATTTTAAACGTCATATGGAAATGCACAGGACCTATTACAGTCAAAATAACTTTGAAAAAGAACATTGCATGTTTTAAAGATTTATTATAATACTTCAGTAACTAAGACAGTGTGGTATTAGCATAAAAATAGAGACATAGACTTATGAAATAGAATGGAGAATCCAGAAATACACTCACACATAACAAATGGTTGTTGGAACAATTAGATATCCATATGTTTAAAAAATAAATTTTGATTTATAATTTTTACCAAACACAAAAATTGATTCAAAAAGGATCATAGTTCTAAATGTAAAATATAAAACTATAAAACTTTTAGAAGAAAATATAGAAGAAACTCTTTGTGACCTTTTATTAGGCAACTATTTCTTATATATGGCACCAATAGTATAATCAATGATGGGAAAAGTTATACATTGAACTTTATGAAAATTAAAAACATCTGTTTTTTAAAAAAATTATTTAAAGAAACAACAGCCTGGGAAAAACTAATTGAAAATCATATATCTGATAAAGAACTTGGGGTTTAGAATATATAAAGAATTCTAAAAAGCCAGTAATAATAAAACAAACAAAAAATGGGCAAAAATTTGAACACTGCACAAAAAAATATAGTAATGGCAAATAAGCAGATAAAAGATATTCAACATTATTATTCATTAAATCCAAATCACAAGATACCACTACATATCTATTAGAATGGCTATAATTAAAAAGATTAATTACTTATCTACCATGTAATCCAGCCTTTCTACTGCTAGATAATTTACCTAAGAGAAATGAAAGCATATTTCCATGCAAAGATTTATTCATAGATTTATTCATGAATATTCATAGATTTTTTGTTTGTAATAACCAAACACTGAAACAACACGAAGGTCCATTAACAAGTAAACAAATAAACCAACTGTGTTATATCCATAAAATAGAACACTACTCAGCAATAAAATGATGAAATACTAATACAAACAACAAACAACATTGATGAATTTGAAGATGATTATGCTGAGTGAAATATCATAAGAGAAAGAATACACACATACGATCCATTTATGTAAAATTCTAAAAGTACAAACTAATCTATAGTCACAGAAAGAAAATCAGTGGTTGCCTGGGGTTGGGAAGATCAGGAAGAATGGGCAAGAGAAATTACTGAGTCCTGAAGTAACTTTGGAATGAAGCCTATGTTCATTCTCTTGACTGTCATGGTTTCATAGATGTATATAAATGTCAAAACATCAAATTTAAGATACATACTTTTTTTGGTCCATTATTCCTCAATAAAGCTGTAAAGAATAGATAAAGAAATGGATGAATCATATTAATGTTCAAATTGCTTGGAGTTGGATGTTAATAAACCTGGGTTTGAGTCCTAATTCCCTTACTTAATAGTGATGTGAGTTGGGCCTAGCTCTAAATCTGTTTCCTCACTGATGAAACTAGTAATAATACTCTCTACCTCATAGGATTGGCACTGGAACTAAATGAGACAATATATGAAAAAAATCACTTTGTGAACTATAAGCCATTACAAAACAAAGCAAGTTATATTATCTGTTACTCTAGTAACATTAAAGACCTTATTCCATTTTAATTGATAATCTTTATCAAATACCATTATTGATAATAATTTAAGAAAAAAAGAGGTTATACTTAAAGTTTGATATTTACAATCGACAAATACATTTGAATAAGGTGATCCTTAACATGAGCATATAATATCTTGCATAATATTTTGAGGGTTTATAGACCTCTTGCAACCCAACTAGGAGTCCATCGGTTTTACCTCAGGAGGTAAAAACCCTAGTATTAAAACATGAAATTAGAAATACACCTAAAAACTATCTAACCCAACTTCCTTCCCAATATTTCAACTAGTGGACTCCCAACTTCAGCAGGAAAACCTCCAGTGTCAGAAAATTTGAACAGTATTTTATAATATAGAGTTGATAACTCTTAGGAAGTGAGTGATCTTAGGAATACTACATTTATCAACATGGAAGACAACTGGGCAGAGCAGCTAAGAAGGCAGGCTGTGGAACTTGACTGCCCAGGTTCAAATCCTGACCTCTACCATTTTAAACTTTCCTAAACTCTCAATCACCCAAGTTTACTCTGAAGGCCACAAATAAAGATTACTGAGGTCATCCTACATTTTGTTAAAAAAAAATCATTTAAGTCAAAAAAGAAAAATAGGAACCAAATATTAATTTTATCAGATACCTCTGCTTTGAGATTTAAAAAAAAATTTCTCCTATACTATTCACCTCCTCATCCTCCATCAGTAATGCAGAGTTGCTTTACTCCTCCTCTGAAAACTTGGAGTCAGCCCAGCCAGGTGGTAGCAGGAGTTCTGCTTTTACTCTTCTGAAATTTTCTAGGTCATATTACCTTTAAAAGAAAAAAATATTGCATCTTCTCAGAGAAAGATTGGCATGAATATAATGTTCTCCATATTCTTAAAATTATAAATTCTAATCATTTGTTTTTAATAAGCAATGAAGAAATGGGACATCATAGACCATGTGTTCACTGAATACAGGCTTACATTTTACCAGGGCATGGGCTACATTAATGCTGCAGACCTAGAGCCCTGTGGGGATTGTGAGATTCAAAGGCATGTAGATATACGAATCTCTAACTTAAAACTAGTAGTTTAATCTGAAGCAATTTAATAACCCTCTCTTCAAATCTAGATTGGAAATAATAAAATGCCTATTTTGCAGCATTTTAATAATGATAACATAAATATAAAATGTTTCAGAGTGCATCCTTAACAATAAGTAGCTATTATTTATCATTACAATTGAATAGTATCTTTATGGACGTAAAAAGATCTATCAAAAATAATTGAAGTACATTTTTTTTCCAAAGGTTTTCAATTTTCCAACCTGAAGCAAACAACATTGAATATTTTTGTCAATGTTTTGAAATAACTTTAAGTATAACTTATCATCAAAGTTTCAGTATAAAAAATATTTTCAGTTTGATTTCAATTCTAGATTAAGTATCTTTTAACTATTTTATAAAACTAAAGTAAACTTTTCCTCAAAAGATATCAGTGGGCACCAATATATTAATTTATTAAACTAGATTATCTGGCTTGTGTGCAGATATTAGATTAAATATTTGAAGAGTATCTAAGAGATCAAGATGAGTACAAAGATATAATTAGTATAATTTGAAATTATTTATCTGTGATAACCAGGACCATCCCAAATATTGAGTCAAGTGAAATACAGGAATCAATAGGTTTCTGAGACTAATATAAAATTGTAAAACTGGTATCACAACCGTCAACTTCAAATATTTGTATTTATCGAAGAAAGTCTTGTCTTATTGACTGATTTTCTTATAAGGTAAATATGATTTTGAATTATATTTATTACTCTTAACTTAGAAAAATATAATTATAGTTAGCATTTATCTGCAGGCAAAGGAAAGTTTTATTTATGAAATAAAGTTTATAATCATTGTTCTAAAGTATAGAAAGGGCCATTACCTACTCAATATTTCACCTGTTAAAGAATTCAACAACTGTGATAAAATGAAATGCATACATATAAATCTTAAGCCAAATTGCCTTATTTAGAAAGTATCATTCTTTGGGATGAGTTGTCAAAACAGAAAAATATGAAAAGAAAAACTTTAGGCTGATAAAAAAAAATAAAATGATTGAGTATAGATAGATGACAGATTAGAGGTATAAGGGGATAAATAGCTAGGCTTCATTCAAGGGAAGAATTAACTTGTTCCAAATAGGGAGAGAGACAGATAAAGTTAGTTTACCTGGGTTAGTGGCACTGATGTAAAAGGCTGATGGGGATGCCTTTTACATCAGAAGGACTGTTCTTACTCTAAAGCAGTTGACAAAGTCAACAGCCCATTGTCTAGCAGATTAGACTCAACTACTATTTATGCTGTTTCTATTGATAAGATGATGACTATATGTTGTACATCTATCAACAGAGGGACACCATGCCTATTGTGAAAATAAAAACACAGATTATAGATACTCACTGAGTAATGAAATATAGAAAGAAAGACAAAAGAAAAGGGGAAAGGAGAGGAAGGAGGAAGTTACCATCTATTGAATGCCTATTCTTCCAGGGTTTATCAGACTTATTTACATGTGGAGTTTCACTAAATCCTCTTAGCAGCAGTTGATGTTATTATTTTGTACTGGTGTGTTCTGAAAGCTAAAAGTTCTGAAATGTTAAAATATGTACATTCATTCTACATATATTGTATGTCATTATTGTGCTCATCTCTGAGGATGTAAAGATGAAAACAAACAAATGTGATCCCTTCCTTCAAGGAAATTGCTATCCAAATGTGTGACAACAATAAATAAATGACTTACCCAAGGTCACATAACTAGTGAGTAGAAAGGGATTTGACTGCTGGTTTTTCTAATTGCTGCACCTCTGCTCTTGGTACTAATCATAACAGAGGGAAGCCATGAGCTGCTATTCTCCATTTTGTTCCTTTCCAATGTCAAGACTGAGGGTGTAGGCAAGTCCAATAATACAGTTCTCTATATTGTTTAAGCCTGGTTTTGCAGGCTTTGCTGAATACAATATCAGGATACTAAATACAAGAGTAGGAATTGCTTAGAAATCTGCCATAACAAATAGTTACATGGGCCAAAAATCATAAGTGGATTCATGTTTTGAGATATTGATGTACATGTTATTTTTGTCTCTCTCAATTTCCCCTTTCCCTTTTCCCATAATTTTTCAGCTTGGTTTGTGACTGTCTCTATATTCATTGCTTTAGGCAAGGTATGTGTCAGGGAGAAAAAAAACCTTTGTGGCTTTTGTTTCCCTAAAGATCAAAGAGAAGTTAATGTATAGACCAAATACATTTTGGAAGAAGATTTCCCAACCCAACCCCATTCATTTACTAGAATGACACTCTCCTGGGCTAGAGAAGATAGGGAGAGAGAATGAAGCTTTCTGTGGGTCCACCCTCTATCTGGCTTTCTGGCAGCATTGTTGAGAGAAGATCAAATCTCAGAAAAGAAAGATTGTGTGGTGCATTTGCACACATGAAATAGGCAGTATTGCAAAAAATTTCTATTCCAAAATGCAGTGCTGAAGCAATGGAGACTGAAGATCCTCATGGATTAAGACCATGAGAAAAGGATCAGAGAGTTTCATACACACACGCTACCTAGAGAATGTCACCCAGAAAACTTAGCACAATTTTGGGAAGGGGCAAGGGAGCAAGCTGTTCCCACAAGCTCGGCAGGATATAGAACTCAGAGATAAAGAAGTTGAATTGTAGAGCTATGCTTCCTATACTCTTAGTTTGTACACTAATATTTATAACTTCTCAGGAAGAGTGGGAGAATGGATAGGAGTGGACAGAGATAGGGAGAGGGCATTCCATTTGTCATAGCTTCAGAAATTGTTATCATGAATTCTTTCATTGATGGAGGGAAAGGTACAACATGCGCCACTCCTCAGCACCCTCTTACACATGCATTTAGGTAAACCACATCTGGCCTGCCTAGTCTAAATAATAAAATCTTTACTGCAATAAGGGATGTATATTAGGCCCAAATACCTAGCCAAAATAAAACTTGGAGAGGTTGGTCTCTGTTAATGTAGAAATTTATGAATATAATAGAATATATTAGTTGAACCAGGCTGAATACTATGCATATATGCCTTGTTATATTAATTTTAGCATAATAAATTGTTTGGAGTAGAGCTCTAAATTTCATACCACTTCACTGAGCAACTGGTAAAAACCCTTTTGCCTAGTGTAGCTAAATAAATATTCTCTTTTCTTCTGTGTCACTCCTGTTATTGATCTTCTTTGTCTTTTCCTGAGCAGCTCTTTTCTGGGATGTTGATTCCTTACATTAATGGGCTTACAGCTATTGGTTTACAGCCTTAGTCTTTGTAGTTGTTCTGCAAGAAGAATTAATTCCTTCAACCACAGCTGCAAAGCATCTATTATTACCTAATAATGGTTGCCTCTTTGAGATGCTTGGAGTGGTCTGTGCTCAGCCAGTTTTCCTTACCCTGCTTTACCGTAGGAGTAGAAAGAATGAAAGAACGCTCCACTGTCTATATACATTGGAAGAGAGTGAGATCTTTACATTGCATCTATATGAAAATGGATGACAAGTCACATAGAAAAATATAAATGCTATAGTTTTGGCAAAATTTTGACAAACATCCTTGTTGGCTATAGAACCTCACACAGGAGGTTTACCATGTAACCATGTGCTACCTGGTTTATGGGCACCACAGCATTAGGTAGAGCATTGTTTTTACTCAGGTGCTCATGGTGAGTGAATCAAATGGAAAATTTGCTCTGAGAAACCAACATTTATAGGACCAAGGGCAATCAAATAGATATTATTACTATTATTTTATTTGTTTAACTATCATGTGAAATATAAAATAAAACAAAACTTCTGATGTCAGAAGGCTTTCAAGTAAATGGTTCTGATTCGAAGCATTTCCCAAAGTTGAAGAAGTTTATAATCCAGCCAATCAGCTATAGCCTCACATATGTCCACTCTATTATCCACTCACATATATCTACTCCTGTATATCCACTCACATATATCTACTCCTGTGACAGCTCAAATTTGTCCATATATACTCCTTGCATATGTACTCCAGCCCTTTGGAGCTGCCTTATAGCTGCCACTGCCTGTGAGAAGAATACCAATATCCACACCAGGATGCTGTCTCCAGATGCACCCATTACTTCCTACCACATGCCGTGTGTACTACTGGGTTTGGTCAAGCCTTCAGTCTTTCCCCATCTTAAAAAAAATGAAATTGAAAAGAAAAGAAAAAGCATATCTGACAGAGATCAGGGCAGTGATAGAGATATTGGTAGGAAAGTGCCCAATTACTTGTATAGCTTTGCTTTAAATACAGTAAAGCCTCGCTTAATATCATCAATAGATTCTGCTACTTTAAGGAAAACAACATATAATGAAACCAATTTTACCATAGGCTAATTGATATAAACAAGAGTTAAGTCCTTAAACATCTCATTAACATAACAAAATGACATTGAACAAAATGGCATTATTCAAGGATCTGCTGTACTGAAAAAAGGAAAAGTACATTTTATAAGGAGCTTCTGGTTTCTTTTCATATCTACTTATATTAATGTATCTCACAGATAAAGGACACAAGATTTCACTATTAGTTTGGAAATTATTACATCAAAATCTTGGGGGAACAAAATACTCTGGGCTTTGACCCATGACCCATATTTCTGAGTCATCGCATTGTATGATTTTTATTTTCTATTTTGTATTTTAGATATTTTCTATATTTTTATTGTAAGTAGGTATTAACTCTCATGGTCTAAAAGTGTCATAAGTAAGAAGAAACTGAATCGTCTTGGATAACTAGTTCTTGGAACTATGTCTCTACAATGTGGACAAGGACAACAATATCTGCTCTTCCTGATGTAACACCCATGGAATTCTTAATTATGTGTACTACCAGTAAATATATTCATCAACTGAGTTCATGAGATTTTCTCAAGAAAACTTCTCTTGTCCAGGGCTATGGCATACTGTGCTGTTTTGTATTAGCCACTAGCATTTTCCAGAGTTATAAAGCACTTCCGTATTTGAAATAAGTTTTGGCAGATATTTCCAATATTTCTTTCACTTGTTTTTATTATGTTACCTATTTCCAACTCACCATACCTACCCATTCTCATTTAATTCAATCTCTCAGCAATCTCACATTGAATTTGCTGATTCTCTTTACTGCATTGATGACCTTGACAAGAGCAGTTTAAATGGGTAGAGAGGATGAAACCCCAATCAGAATAGATTGTGGAGGGCTCATGAAGGAAGCAAAGCAATAACCATAAGTAGACGCTCTTTCAAAAAGTTATGCCAAAAAGAAATAAAAAAGGAAATAATATAAAAAGGGTGTTAGCTGGAGAAAGATGTAAGATCAAGCAAGGAGATACTAGATCATTTCTTGTCTCTCCTCTGTGTATGATTTACTGCTGATTGTTTATGGTACTTCTCATAAGGATGTTAGGTGAAAAGTCTCTTAACATTTACCATACTGTATGCTAAAAAGTATAAATGTGCAAGATGATTTCTCATTTTGTCTTTAAAGTTCAAAATGTCTTCTGTATTTCATTGAAGTGGTTTGAGATATGGCAATTATAACCCACACATCTAATAGTGTAATATCATAAAGATCTCATCTCTTTAGTAAAAGCAATTTCTTAAATGAATAATTAAACATGGCCTATAACCTATGCCTTGTCAGGATTTTCTAGTAAATTAATTGACAAATCAGAAAATATCTGTTGTCTGACCATATGTCTCAGTTTGAGGTTTGGAAGCCAAGCCATCATTAGCCATACCTGGATTGAGTCCCACTAGGCCTATCTCCCAACTTTCCTTCCACATGATTCCCAGGCTCCAGGTATTGTCAGGTCCAGGAAGCACCATTTTCTCACTCACTTTCCTTGCTCTTCCATCTTCTTGGAACACTCTCTTCTTTCTTCTTTCGCCTACTGAAGAAATTTTAAGGCTTAGTTCTTTCCAATTGCTCTCCTCCAAATTTCATATTGTCCTCCATCATAGCATCCACTATATTTTTCTAATTTTCATATATGTCCAAACACCTGACCAAGTTTTTATGTGAATTAATCTCTTTGAAAAGAAAGTGTCGTTCATATTTAAGTCCTTAGAAAGTATTTCATTGCTGGGTCACACTGTTTTTATTTTAAATTACAAAGTATTTTTTGATGAGGACACATAAGTCCGAAATACCTCCAATGGTGCTAATTTGGGGTGTTTATATCCCACCTGATTGAGAGAAAAAAGAGAAAGTGATTTAGCTCAGAATTAGTACTTATTCCTCGGGGAGGTTGGGTGGGGGGTGTCATGTAAGACTTTGCAATTGCAAATATTAGAAGTTTAAAAAGACTTTAACTTACCCATTTTTTAAAATTACCTTTTAATACCACTTGAATATTTGGTGCATGAAGATCTCAAATATACGTCTATATAATGAATGAAAAGGGATTTTCTGTGTTATATGAAGCCTTAAAATTTCTACCTCATGCATAAAATTCCCCAAAAGTGATGTATCGCAAATAATTTATATGTTCGCTTTGAAAAATTATATTAGGTGACTAAAAAAACACTAGTGTAAAATACAAATATTAAAGATATATGTGAATAGTTTAAATAAAATTTGGTTAATAAAATGTGAAAATAAAAAGTTCTAAATTAGTACATTATATTTATAAAATCTTAAACCTGAATTCATAATTCACTTGACAAACTCCAATTGTATGGGCAGATATTTTAACTATTTCATTTACATTGTTAAAAGTTTATATATTCAAGTTCCACTTAGAAAATAAGGTTCTTTAAGTTTGAATGCAATAAATGACTAATTTATTGTCCAAAAAAAGACACTTTTGAGAATATAATGGGAACTATAATAAGTAGATGAGGAAACAGATATAAACTCAGTGATTCAAGAAAGCCAAGACATATGGTATATATATTCATGGTATATACAATATTATTTATACATTTTTCTGCTTGATGGCCAAGACTGTGTGTTACAAACTTTTGTATCCTCTGTCTAATAAGGTTTCTGATGAGTAGTAGTTAAATACTTAAACTAATGAAGGAAAAAATAATGATTTAAACTATACTGTAGAGATTTGAGTTATGATCAAATAAGTAGACAGCAGAATTTTGTCCACTCACACCAGTTCTATAAATGTAACCAAAATACTAACTGGATGTTTTTTACTGACATTTTGTCCCTTGAAGAATAAATATTTATAAATTTGATTAAATAGTTATTGGGAAAATCCTTTCTCAATAATTGAAATAATTTAAAATAACAACAAATAAGAAAACAATACTAAACAGAAGGGAATAATAAGATCAGAGTGGAAATAAATATAATAGAAATTTTAAAAAATAGAAAGATCAATGAAACTATGAGCTGGTTCTCTGAAAAGATAAACGAAATTGACAAACCTTAAGC
This sequence comes from Eidolon dupreanum, assembly GCA_028627145.1. Lineage (NCBI taxonomy): Eukaryota > Metazoa > Chordata > Mammalia > Chiroptera > Pteropodidae > Eidolon > Eidolon dupreanum. The sequence goes on along the minus strand of CM053510.1, from coordinate 59,038,538 downwards.
AAAATTCATCAAGAAAAAAAGCCCAAATAATAAAATCATAAATAAATGAGAAATTACAACCACCAGCACAGAAATACAAAAAATGGTCAAAGAATACCAAGAACAAATATATGCCAACAAATTCAACAACCTAGAAGAAATGGATAAATTTCCGGAAGTATATAGCCTTCCGAGACTGAGCCAGGAAGAAACCACAAATCTAAACAGACTGATTACTAACAACTAAATTGAGGCAAAAAAAAAAAAAAAAAAGAAAAAAAAAGAAAGGAAAAGAAAAGAAAAACTCAAAAATAAAAATTAAGGGTCAGACAGCTTCATGGGTGAATTCTACTAAACATTTAAAGAAGAACTAATACTTATTCTTCTTAAATTCTTTCAAAACATTGAAGAAGAAGGACCATTTCCAACTCATTCTATGAAGTTAGAATTACCTTAATACCAAAACCAATGACATTACAAAAATAAATTACAGGCCAATATTTTTGATGAACATGCAAAAATTCTCAAAAAAGTATTAGCGAACCAGATTCAACAATACAGTAAAAGAATTATACACTTTGGACAAGTGAGATTTATCTCAGGGATGTAAGGATGGTTCAGTATCCATAAATTAATCGACATGATACATCCCATTAACAGAACAAAGGATAAAAATTTTATGATCATCTCAATGGATGCAAAACAAGCATTTGACAAAATTTGACATCCTTTTATGTTAAAAACTCTCAACAAAGTGAGTATAGAAGGAATATACCTCAACATTATAAAGGCTATATATGACAAAAACAAAGGGATTATGAAGTTCAAATTGGCAGTTACAAAATAGTCATGAGGACCTAAAGAATAGCATAGGGAATATAATTAATAATATGTTAATAACTATATTAAGCCAAGTGGGTACTAGACTTATTGGGGAGTTCACTTTGTGAGTTATATAAATGTCAAATGACTATGTTATACACTTGGAACTGACATAATATTGAATGTCAACTCAAATGAAAATATTTTAAAATTAAAATAAGAAAAAAATCCCATTTACAATTTCTTCAAAAAACGTAAAATACCTAGGAATAAATTTTAACCAAAGAACTAAAACATCTGTACTCTAAAACTATAGGATATTCAAGAAATTGAAGAGGATACAAATAAATAAAAGAATATATCACTCTCATGGATTAGATGAATTTGTATTGTGATAATGTCTTTACTACCTAAAACAATATACAGATTCAATGAAATCCCTGTTAAAATACCGATGGCATTCTACTCAGAACTAGAATTAATCCTAACATTTATATGGAATCACAAATGACCTCGAATAACCAAAGGAAACTTGAGACAAAAAGTGGGAGTTATAGCACTCCCTATTTCAAACCATATTACAAAGCAGTTAAAAAATTAGAGAGATGTTAAATCTTAAAAGAGAGGAACTACTCATGAAATGCATTCATGCAGCTTTCACTTGAAAGTACTATCCAGTGTACTTAGTGTATAGCAGCTAGAACTTAAGCAGAAACATGCAGTTTTACTATTTTGGTAAGATTATGTATTTCAGATCTGCCAGAGAGATTTGGAAAGGAGGAGGTTACAAAAAGAAGTTTACTATAGAGAGGAAGCCCTAAAATCTGAGCAAAAAAAAATTGCCAAATGCCTTGCCTGACCTCTGATCTTTGATTTACAATGACCAAGAAGAATGAAAAAAATAAAAGGCTGAAAGGACTGAGCAGAGATTTCAGTGCTAAAGGAGAGATAGAGTTTAAATTGTGAGGTTAGGCAAGTAAGTTTTATGCTAGAGTAAAACTAACAATCTTTCGATGAAGATAACAAAATCTAGAATCTCTATTAGGTATCATTTACAATGTCAAGGAGTCAATGGAAATTACATAATAAAGGCCATCTATGACAAACCCTCAGCCAACATTATACTTAATTGAGAAAAAATAAAAACCTTTTCTCTAAGATCAGGAACCAGGCAAGGCTGTTCACTATCCTCACTGTTATTCAATATAACATTGGAGGTCCTAGGGAGTGCAATCAGGCAATAGAAAGATATAAAAGGCATCCGAATAGGAGATGAAGAAGTCAAACTGTCATTATTTGCAGATGACATGATTCTCTGTATAGAAAACCCTAAAGACTCCACAAGAACACTACTGGAACCAATAAGCAAATATGGTAAAGTTTCTGGATACAAAATCAATGTTCAAAATTCCATAGCATTCAAATCAATGTTCAAAATTCCTATACTCTAATATGAAGTGTCAAAAGAAGTGGAAAAAATAATTCTTTTGCAATTGCAACAAAAAGAATAACATACCTAGGAATAAATTTAACAAAACATGTGAAGGACCTGTATAATGAAAACTATAAGACCCTATTGAGAGAAATTGAAGAAGATATAAAGAAATAGAAAGATATTCCACATTCTTGGATTGGAAGAATCAACATAGTTAAAATGACCATGTTACCTAAAGCAATATACAGATTTAATGCAATCCCCATCCAAATCCCATCAGCATTTTTTAAAGAAATAGAACAAAAAATTATCAGATTTATATGGAAGCACAAAAGAGCCTGAATTGCCAAAGCCATTATGAGAAAAAAGAACGAGGCTGGAGGCTTCACTCTGCCTGACTTCAAATTATACTACAAAGTGACAGTAATCAGAATGGCATGGTATTTGTAGAAAATAGACACACGAACCAGTGGAATAGAATCAAGAGTCCAGAAGGAAACCCATATTTATATGGGCAAATGATTTTTGACAAAAACGTCAAAAACATACAGTGGAAGAGAGAGAGCTTCTTCAAATAATAGTGCTGGGAAACCTGCAAAAAAATGAAATTAGACTGTTGTCTATCATCACACACTAAAATTAACTCAAAATGGATTAAGTACCTGAATATAAGACCTGAAACAATAAAATGCAAAGAAGAAAACATAGGAATGAAAATCAAGGACCTTGGACTTAAAGAGGAGTTTATGATTTTGACTACAAAAGCAAGGGAAGTAAAAGTAAAAATAAATGAATGGGACTACATCAAACTAAAAAGCTTCTGCTCAGCAAATGAAATTGTCAACAAAGTAAAGAGACAACCATTTGAATGGGAAAATATATTTGCAAGCAATGCCTCCAAAATAATGGCCTAATAGTTCCCCAATTTTGGTGAAGAAACAAACTTATAGAGATAAGTCAGCAAACTACATTTGGTATAATTACAAAGGAAAAAAAATCAATCCCTCCAAAAAAAAAAAAAAAACAAAAACAAAAAAGAGAGAAGGAGAAAATCTTGAGTACAGCTAAGAAAAAAAAGATATATTGCATGTTTAGGATAAAGGTATGATATATAAGTAACTTCTTATTAGAAATTAGGAATGCCAAAAGATAAAAGAATGAGATTTAAAAGAATTGAGAGAAGGGGGAAACCTGTCATCCCAGAATTATATATCTAGTAGAAATATCCCCTAATTTTTAAAGCAGATAAAGTACAGTTTTAGATAAACTAGAAGTGAATTTATCAGCAGACCTGTCATATAAGAAATGTTAAAAGAAGAAAATCTACAGCAAGAAAATGGAACACTGAAATTGATAAATGTATTAGAAAATATAAATGATAGTTTTCTTCTCATAAGTATTTTAAAAGAGGTATGAATTATAAAGAAAAAGTTATAATACTATAATCTAAGTTGATAATGAATAAAGATGTATTGTTTACAAAAATTACTAAGAATGGAATGAAGGGCAAAATGATGTATACTGTTGTAAGTTTCTTACATTGCAAGAGAAGCAATGTTAATCTTAAATAGAATATGATGAGTTAAAAGTGAATATTGTAATTTTTGGGGCATCCATTAAAAATAATACAAAAAACACAGCTCAAAAGTCTTTTAAAAAATGAATAATAGTACCAAAAATTTTTTTAAAAAGGAAATACTTGGCTAGCCACATCCCCCGCACCTACCGCCCCCCAAAAAAGAAAGGAGAAATAGAGGGAAAACAAATAATTGAAAAATGTGGTACAAATAGGGATTGTCAGAATGGATGAAAGACAAAAGCCAGCTATATGTTCTGTAAAAGTAACAAACTTGAAATATCAAATAGTTTAAGAGGCAGAAAAAGGTACATCATGCAACCAAGTAAGCATAAGAAGGCTGGAGTGGCTATATTAATGTAGGCAATTTCTGAAGACAAAGAATGATATAAGAAATGAAGAGGTCAATTCATAAAGAATACCTAATAATTGTATATAAGTATGTGCTCTCAAAATTGAACTTCAAATGCATAAAGAAAATATGGAAAGAATTATAATTAGAAATAGACAAATCTACAATCATAGTGGATATTTTAACATCAGACAAAAATGTCAAGAACATAGACAATTTGAACATTTAAAGCCTTCTTGACCCAATAAACATTTATAGAACACAACGTCCAAAAATCAGAATGCACACTCTTTTAAAGTACATCTGAAATGTTCATCATGATAGACGATATCATGATCTATAGCACAAGTATTAATGATGAAGTCAAAAGATTGAAATCCTATATTTCAGAAGATTATATTCTCTGACAAAAGCACAATTATATTAGAAATAAAAAAACAAGAGGAAATATCAAAATGTGAAAATTCCCCCTATACAACATGCTTTAAAATAACCCATGAGTCAAAGATGAATTCACAAGAGAAAATTAAATACGTATTTACATATCTTATACTATATATACTTATCTGTGTATATACACATATTTATACACATACATGTGTATATAAATACACATACATATATACACATGCAATCTAAGGATTAATATATATATTTTATGTATATCATAAATAAAACTATATGATGTCATATATAAAGTCAAAGTGAATGATGGTGAAAATACATCATAGCAATATTTGTTGGTTGAAGCTAAAGCAGTGATATTAAAAAGATAATTATAGCTTAAAATGTTTATATTATAAAACAAAAAATATATATTCAATACTTATGAGGTATCACCATAAAACCTGGAAAATATGAGCTAATTAACACAAACTAAATGGAAGGATTAGAGTAGAAATCACTGATATAAATAATGGAATATCACTTTCCACCCTTTCACTTTGAGTCTATATTTGTCCTTGAAACTGAGATGTGTCTCCTGGAGGCTAGGTTTTTGTTTTTTGAGCCAATCACCTACTCTCTGCCTTTTTATTGGTGAGTTCAGTCCAGTTACACTTTAGGTGATTACTGACTTATGAGGACTTCCTATAGCCATTTAATTTTTTGTTTTCTGGTAACTGAGTGTCTCTTTTGTTTCTTTTCCCTTGTGTTTCTGTCTGTTATTTTAATTTGGTGGTATTCTATGATTTCCCCCTTTGTTCCCTCTTTTTTTTTATATTATATGTCTTAGTTCTAGATTCTTTTGTGTATGGTTATCATCAGGTTTATGCAAAATAAAGTTTTATGTCCTTTTTCTTCAGAATGCATCTTATCTCCATTCCCCTTTGCAAATTAAGACTTTCGTTTTAATGTTTAAAACCCTTTAATGTTTTGTTGTCAAGAATTATTCTTATTTATGCTGTGAGTTCATTTCTAAATTTCAGTAGCTATTGTTTTCATCACTTTTTAAAATATTTTTACCTCTTTTAACTTTTATGTTATATTTAAGTGTATAATACCCTATTCTGAATAAAGGTTGCAATTCTGCTTCTGTCTGTAAGGCATCCTGCCTATAGTTTTGAATCCTTTTGTCTTTTTGTTTCAGGTAGAAAAATTCCCTGTAACACAGATCCTGTGGTAGTAAATTCCCTCAGCTCTCTATGTCTGGAAAAGTCTTTATTTCTCCTTCATATCTAAAGGATAACTTTGCTGGATATATTATTCTTGGCTGGTAATTTCTCTCTTTTGATAGTTTGTATATTTGATTTTTCTTCCTTCTAATTTGTAGGGTTTCTTCTAAAAACATCCCATAATAATCTAAAGTTATTTCCATTTAGGTCACCATTTTTTTTTCCTCTGGCTGATTGAGAATTCTTTCTTTGTCATTAATTCATGACATTTTTAATACCATGCCTTGGAGAAGGTCTTTTTAGATTGAGATAATTAGGTGTTCTGTTTGCTTCTTAGAGTCAAGGATCTAGTTCTTTCCATAGTTTTAAAAAATTCTAGTTGTTTTAATAGGCTGTTTATTCCCTTCTCTCTCTCTCTCTCGTCTCCTTCTGGTATACCCATTATTCTTCTATTACTCTTTCTGATCGAGTTACTAGCATCAAACAATTAAAAATGAAATTAATAAGATTATTATACTTACCACATAGTCAACATACAATAGAAATAAATTTAATTAAAGTAATGCAAAACATTTGCATTGAATACTACAGCAATTTGTTGTGATAAAGTTAAAAAGACCTAAGTAAATGAAGATACATACCATGTTTATAGAAAGAAAGACTCAATATTCTGTGATGTCAAGGTCAATTCTTGCCATATTGATCTATATATTCAATGAAAACCCAAGTATAATTTTTTTTGTGGAAATCAACAAGCTAATTTTAAAATTCTGTGGAAGTTCAAAGGACCTACACTACCCCAAGCAATTATGAAAATATTGGATGACTTATACTATCTGACTATAAGATTTATTGTAAAGCTACAATAATCAAAACAATGTGATAACTGGCATAAGAATCAACACATATATCAATGGAACAGAATAAAGAGCTCAAAAGTAGACCTGTTATTATATAATCACTGGATTCCTGATAAAAGCATCAAAGCCAAAATCCAATGAGAAAAGTCTCTTAACAAATGACTTTTGTTTTATTTTTAAAATGAATTAAATTTGAGGATATACCTATAATACATATATTCAATAAAAGTAACAAAAGATTGGTATCTAGTATATATAAAGAACTAGTCTTGTACAATTCAATAATAAAAATACAGATATAATAATAAAAAAGTGATAAAAAATTTGAAGAGATTCTTCAGAAAAGAAGATATACAAATGGTCAAAAAACATGAAAAAGTTCTCAAAATAATAACAGGGAATTTAAAGATCAAGACCGCAATAAGAAATCACACCACATGCACTGGAATTATTAAAATAAAAAAAATGACAGCACCAAATTTTGATGAGAATGTGGAGAAACTGGGCTTTTCATATATGTTGATGGGAATGTAAAATGGTGCCATGAAAAAGGTGTTAAATTCTTATAAATCTAAACTCACAGTTACATCAGGACTTATTCCTAAGTATTTACCAAAGAGAAATAATAAAAATGTCCAAAAAAAGACCTATGTTAGAATGTTCATAGCAACTTTATTAATAATAGCTAAAAGTTATTTAAAAAGTTCATTGTCCATCAATAGGAGATTAGATAAACAAATTATTGTGTATTTATACAAAGGACTACTCCTCTGCTATTTAAAAGAGCAATAAATTATGGACACACATAACAGCATAGGTAAGTCTCAAAAACATCCACTGAGTCAAAGAAGTTTACACTCAAAAGTATATATTATATGATTCCACTTATATAAAGTTCTACAACAAACTAATCTATAGTTGTTGTCTCAGGGAATTGAGGGCAGTGACTGAGAAAGAGTACAAGGGAACTTTCTGTAGTGATGGTAATATTCCATATCTAAACAGGTATCTGTGTTTTGTATGCATTTGTCAAAATTTAGCTTATCTTCACTTAAGATTTGTGATTTTGATTGGATACAAATTTTACTTCAAAAGAAAAATGCTGTAAACAAATGTTTTACTAAGTGATAGGGGAAAGTCTCCTAATAGCAATTTTTTTGAAATGCATGGTTAAAAGAAAGGAGAGATAAATAGATATGATATAGTAAATATTGTAAAATACTGATGGTAAAATTTGTGTGGTGGCTATATCAGCATTCACCATAATTTTTTTTTCAACTTTTCTGTATATTAGCACATTTCCACCATAAAATGTCAAGAAATTATACATCTGTATACCAAAAATATGTGCATTTCGCTGTATATTTACCTCAAAAAAGAGAATGTTAAAGCGATATTCCATGCCACTTGTTCCTTGCACATTGGACTTTGTATCTTTATATTCTTTGCCTTCTTTTCCTCTTTCCTTCCTGACTCTCCTCTTCCTTCCTATGCTTTCTTTTCTCCCTTCTCTTTCTCACCACTCTCTCACATCATCATACTGCCTTCCCTTTTAAACTTTCTACCTACTCATATCTTCAAGTCAAAGATGAAAGTGGTGGTGGGGGGTGATGCACAAATACATTTTTTGAAGTATCTTCATTGTGATGAAAATCAATGCAAATTAATAGCCACTCTTCTTAATAAATGTACAATCTAATTATTAAGCTCTAAAAATATTTAATTCATTTTAAAATTAGAAGAATAAAGACATCAGTTGGCCCTACAGACCACATTTTGAGTTCCACTTATCCAGAGGGAAGAAACTACTGATATTTTTTTCTTTATTTATTAAATGATATATCCTAAGTGGCTGAACAGGGCCCAACACATTATAAGTAAGTACTCAGTGAATGTTTATTGAACTGCATTAGTGGCAAAATACATAGATGTGTGTGTGTGTGCGCGCGCGCGTGTGTACATGCATACTATTAAATTAATTAAGCAAGGAGGCCATTAGACTGAGGTGGTTCTAATGATGTGTCAGCCTAGGTAAGCAAACCAAAATCTAAGCCTCTAAATGCCTCAAGGTTATGAAATCAAAACTAAAGAAACCCAATCACAAACAGCCAACTAGGTGTTAACCTATAGCTAATCAAATAATTTCCTTTCTTTGCTTCTGCACTTTCTCTATATGTCTTTCCCAGCTCCTGTCTACTCACTGCTCCTAACCACTTTCAGTTTGGAACTACCTGACTGAAATCAATTTTGGCTCAAATAAACTCTGAAAAATTTTAATATACCTCAGTTTATCTTTCAACAGTTCATATATATGTATATATGCATAAAGAGAGATGGAGAGAGCGGGGAAGAAGAATGGAGGGGAGGAAGAAGAGAAAACAGGAAGAGAAAAAGGGGCTGGAGGCCCTCAAAATAATTTTCTTCATAATTTTGCCCCAAATCAGTTCTATCATTAGCAACTAAACAATGATGGCAAGGATAAAATTCATTCTACCCACAGCCCTGAGCATGAGTCTAAGCCTACAATTGTACAGGGCTCTATTCAGTTCAATGGCTCTATATCTAATCCTCTCACACTGAAAGATTTCCTTACCATAACAATGGTCATTTTATAACTCTGTGGGCCCTAGTCACCTTTGCTTTTGTTGGCCCCTTCCTCCATAAAATATATTAAAAATTATATTTTATGCCTATAATGGTATAAAGACAAATATATTTCTGACTGTTTATTATTATATACTTATTATTTTCATTTTTCTTCAGATTTAAAAGATTAAAATGATTTTTATTTTCACGGGCTGCTATGAGTATCACGGACCCCAGGCACTGTTCCTTCTTTGCCCAGTGGATAAGTTGGCTCTGATTATAAGAGTTCCCTTTCAAATCTGTTTTACTTTTCCACATTTTTTTTCCTTCCTCAACTTCCCACCCATCTCAAATTATCTTTTCAGTCATGACAATGTATACTTTGGGCTCTACACCCAGATGCCAAAATCTTCTTTTTATAATTTTCTAAGAAAAATTCCTTTCTGCAGCAGGCAACCTTTTAATTTCTCTCTCAGAGTTGTCAGTCTGTTCTACATTTATCTTCTCAAAAGAGCCTGGCTTGATCAGAGGGCTTCTATTGAATTGAGTTTAATATGCTCCAGGCTTTTGAATGAGAGCAGTGCTAATATGCCCCTAACACTGTTACCTAGTACAAATAAAAAGCCTGTTCTTTCTCCTGCTGTCCTGAAATAAATTTTAAAATATGCATGAGTAGTAATCTTTTCTTGCATCAAAAAAAGGCACATCAGGGAGTCTAATAGTTTTGGAAAATATTAACTTGTATTATCTTTTTTTTAGTTCTAAGACCAAAGAGAATGGCAGCTGATCATTATTAGAGAAAAAGAGTAGACCAGACTATTTTGAAAACCTATATATGCTGTGCTGTGTCCTAGGCACTGGGGATATACAAAACATCAGTAAAGCACTATGTCTGCCCTCAGGGAACTTAAGTCTCCTGGAGTAAACAAATATAGCAATAAATAATATCAACAAAATTTGTTAAATTCTATGATAGGAAATACATAGGGAATGAGTATTAAGTAAACAAAGAAAGTCAAGACTATCCCCAACTATCTTTCCAGCTTATATGAGGGTTATCATATATCTGTATCCACGTCAATGTAACTTGAGACACATATCTGCAGGTAGATCTATTTCCTCACCCCACTATCAGGCTTAGCCATGTGGCTTGCCTGGACCAATAGAATATGAGAAGGAATGACACTAATGCTAATTACAAACAGAAGTTTTAATGTGAACTGCTTGTTGTAGTGTGGTCTCTTTCAGTTCTTTTCTTTATCATGAAAACTGCATGTCCTAGATAGGGATAATTCCTTCTTCTTGTATCTTAGAATAAGAAGATATGTGTACTCAAACAGAGTGTAACCGAAACTGCTCCACATACACATGAGCAAAACCCAAGTGCTTGTTGTTGTAAGCTATCGAGATTTAAAAAAAAATTATTGTTATAGCAAACACTGATGATACAAATAAGTGTTGCCATCATAGTTTATCACAGATTTTCTATATGGCCGTCCATATATCTCAATCTTACAAGCAGAAAGTGTAGTGCTTGACTAGCGCTAATACAATTACTTGGAAAATAGAACAACAAAAATAATGGTTTATCATAGATTTTTTAAAAGATCAGGAAGATCATATTATAAAAAAATATATGGATAAAATCCATATATAAAATTATATAAAATTTATATAAAATTATATAAAATATATAAAATTTATAAAATCCATATATAAAATTTTAAAAAGTTTATAAAATTTTGTAAACTTCTTGTGAAATTTGTATACACATTCTTTTCTCATGGCACTGTAATTAGCCCCAAGTCTTTGGGAAAGTATGTGAACCATAAATTTTTTTTTTTGTTTTAAATCAATAATACCATTCCTGAAAATATGTTTTAAGGAAATAATATTTTAATGAGAAAAAAAGCATCTCATTACCTGTAATGGTAGAAAATTATAAAATTATACATAACTATACAGGTATTAGGCAAATTATGGCAAGCCAGTTTTATGGAACATTATGAAGCATAAAAGTTATACTTATGAACACCATGTGGCAATTGGGCAAAGGTTTTTGAAATAATGTTAAGTGAAAAGAACAGACTAAGTTGGAACACACACTATAATTATAACTCTGTAAAACATGTAAGTGTAAGCATATGAACTAAAATGAATATTTGAAGAAATTCTTTGATATCTCATCACCCTAACCAAACTAATTTTAACACTTCCTTTGATATGTGTGAGATAGGACTGAAAAAAACAAAACCTAGCACAATGGCAAACAGGCAACACTTTATGTCAGCAATCCTCCTATAATTGTGTTAAATCTCTCATACCCAAAATTCTCTAAAGTTGTGGTTGAAAATCTGTGTCTAATCTACAAAATTGGCTTTGCTTATTCTAATCAGAAGCCTAGTCCAGAGTACTTTTGAACAACTGGAATTATATTTTAAATGATAGAAAACCTAAGTAGAAACTATGATATATTAGATGCAATTAAAACAATTAAGATTATTTAACCAGGAGAAAAGATTTAAGGAGGTGGAAGACTTTTCTATCGGTACATGAAAATTTTAATTATTCTATGTGGAAGAATAGGTAGAAATGTGAACAATGAATATAAATTAGATGAAAAAATCTATCAAACCAATAAAAGGGAAAGGCCGAAGAATTGTTTTATACTGAAATAAAATAAAAGGAAATGCAATGTTTTATTCTGGAATGGCTCTTGAACCAGAAAAAAAAACCTGTTGATACAGGTAGCAAAATTTCAATGGGATCTGTGGGTTAGAAAGTATTGTTGTATAAGTGGTTACTTTTTATTTGAATGGTTGTATGATGGTAATGTTAGAAAGAGTCCTTGTTCTTGAGCAACATATGCTGAAGAATTTATGAGTGATGGCACAATGTGTTTGAAGCTTGTTTTTAAATGGTTCTGAAAAATTTGATTAATGATAGATGCATAGATTGGTTGATAATGAGCAACTGTGGTGAAAATATTAAGAATTCAGAAAATTTTGGTGAAAGATATAGATGTTGCAACTTATATGTAATTTTAAAATAATTTTAACATAAATTATATCAAAAATTAAATTGCAGAAAGAATCAGAAAAAATTCAATATGAAAATTTTAATTTCAGTTGTCCCAGTTTTATAATTCCCCCATTGCCTCTTGCAGAAACAAATCAAATCCTTTCTAGATAAAAGAATCTTCATCCAAGTTCCTCAAGAGTTCCAAAGATCAAGTTCAACTATTTATGATCTCATGATAAAAATTTACCAAAAACATAAATAAATAATTCACCAAGAAAGAGTCAGTAAAAATAAAAAACAATAAAGTTAGAACTATCAAGACTTTAGATATCAGGATTTTCAAATGAAGACGATAAAACAAATACTTTTAATGTGTTTAAAGAAATAAAAGCTAGAATTTAAAAAAAGAGACAAGAAATATATTTAACAATGTGCCAAGATATCCTCCAGAAATAAAAATATAATGAATGGAATTTAAAACTCAGTTTTTTGTAAGATAACTAATGGAAAAATTATTTAACTAAAACATAGATCTAAACATCTATTATTCAGATGCAGCCCACAGACATGAAAAGACGAAAGAATAGGAAAGAGTGGTAAGCAACCTAAAATACAATTCCAGAAGAGAAAAAACAAAGAATGGGAGAAAGGCAATACTGAAAGAGATAATGGCTGAGAATAAATCCATGGCACAGAAGAATGAATATATATAAAACCATACCTAGACACATCAAAATCAACTCTCAGAGCAATGAAAACAAAAAGATCATAAAAGCAAACAAAGTACAAATCTAAAAGATAATTAGGCTTCCTTTCTCAAGAGCAATGATTGAAGCCAAAAATAGGAGAATAGTACTTAGTACTTAAGAAGTACTAAGAGAAAATAAATATTAATCTAGAAGTGTGAAATTTACGGGACTCTACACATTCATGCTTTAAGTTACCTTAATAATGTGTATATTGAACACATATTTAATCTGACCTTTGGAGAAAAGCCATGTTTTAATCAGATTTTGTTGCTTCTAGTTTTTCTCAATTTTGTCTTTTAATGTTTGGGAATGAGTAGCAGTTGCTTCTTCTAATTCCATGAATCCTGGAACTTATGAACTCTCTCTATTCCTCTTCATTCCTGTTTGTAAACTGGCCAATTGTTTTCTGAGCATATGTCTTTCTTTAAATAACATACCAAAGACAGATATAGCAGCCAACACACACCCCAAATTTTTTTTTCTGATCCTCTCTTTTATAGTAATAAGTTTATTGGGTACAAGATCTTTATCCTCCCAAAACCAAAGACATTATTTTCACTGAATGTTTTGCCTCTGCACAAAATGAATTTCCATCTTTCCAGCCTCAAATAGCAATTTTCTCACTATCTGTACCCTGATCATTTAGCCAATGCAAATTGCTTTCTACATTTTAGGTTGCTATTAGGCATCCAACTCTGAGTACCAATTTCTGTATAGGTCAAGATGGCCTTGATAATAAACAACCCTCAAGATTTCAGGGTCTGAAAGCAATAAAGGTTTATTTCTCATTTCACAGGTTGTCTAGAAGATCAATTTCATATCATACTCACTTAGTGGTGCAAGATGAGAAAGAATTTACAAATGAGAAATGTCACTTCTTACGGTAGAAATCAAGATGCACTGTCCAGAACCTTCTTGCAGGAATACTTTCTGTCCAGCTACAGGAATTGAGTCACCAGACAGATTCCCAGCTAATGAGCCAGGATTGTATTGAGGCAAATAAAGCAAGTGGGGCACTTGTTTTAGGTGCAGAATTTAAGGATCACCAAAAAACTCAGTAATCAGGTAATTCATTTTTTAATAAAATATTTTAGAAATGAAACTTAATGAAAAATATCCATGATAAGAAAATATCAAATTTTAAACAAACAATGTCTGTCAGCTCCTTCAGGTTCAGCCTCAGCCATAGAAAACCCCTTTGTCCAAGATCACCATTTCCTGGGGTAGCTAGCATCTGGTGATTGAATGAGGTTGGGGGGTTTAAAGATCTGGGCATTGAATCCCAGACCTTAGTGTTAAGTGAAAAAAGGAAGTTGCAAAAAAACACAAGCAGTATGATATGGTTGTAATATGCATACAAATATATGTACTAAATTTATAACAAAATATATGCGTATAACACAAAATTCAAAATAGTAATTAGCCTTTACCATTAGAAAAATGGCATGATTTGGAGTGGGAGATTCATAGGGGTCTTAAAAGATATTAATGATAAAAATATTTGTCCTTTCTTTAAGTATTTTAAGGCATCTGATTCCCCAATTTTTCAATAAATGTCATAAAATTTTTTAAATGATCATTGATTTTAATAATTGTGAATTTAATAGTTTATAATTCTGTAATCTAAAGGTATACTTCTATCGGTTAGACATAGCTTGAAAAATATTTGTCCCAGAACTTTAAGTCCATATAAAATTTCTGAACAATTCCTTCCGTGTATTTCCCCAGGCTTGAAGTTAAATGTCAAAATCTTGACATTATCAAATAATTTATGTGCTTCAAATAAATGAATGAAAAAAGCCAAAACATCACCCCTTTCTAGTAAACTAGTAAAGAGTCAAACTAGTAAAAGTGCTCTTGGCACAATAAGCTTTTGGTCTCTATATCATCTTAGGTAATTGATTAGATACTTCTGAGGTCATACTAGCTTTTTGATTCACTCCTATATACACATTTTGACCTGATATGTGGTAATAAAAGTGGGTTTTGACAATCTATCTGGCCCTAAATCAAATATGAGAGAGTAAATTTGAGAAGGAAACATTTCTTAGAAATTTCTGTTACATTAGATTGTAGCAATCCTTGTACTTCACTGGGTTCAGGTTTGTGCAGACAGGATGACTTCTCACACCTACCTAATGCACTAGTTTCTGTAAAAGACTCTGGAAAGGAGAGGTGGGTTGGTGTGGGCCAGGTCTCATTTTCATAGCCAAAGTAGATATTATGAGTTCTGCTTATATGACACTGAAGTGACAGTTCAGGCTAGTCAACCCTGAAAAAAATCTGCTCACAGGTTAATGTCATTATGACCCAGTCACCACCTGTAGCAGGTAAACACAACAATACTGTAGAAAAGGCTAACAGTAAAATACTCTGCAATGGCTACAGCTTTACTCAAGGGTTCTCTTCTCTTCCTGGAATGTTTTCTAACCTGGTATTTTTCTCCCAAAGCTATGATTTTTAGTTCCATTATGCTTTCTCTCCCAACTTCTTACCATCCTAACCTTTTTGACACAGTTGTCCCTTTGGAAAGAATCAGAGAAGTAAAGTTACACTGATATACGGGATCTGAACTAATGGATTAACTATTTGAAAGTCTTTCAGTCACAGTTTTTATCACATGATATATGGACCTTGTTTGTCCAATTTATTGCTGAATTTCCAGTGACCCTAAGATATAGCACTATAACTCATGAATCAAAAGTGTTCAACAGTCTTTGCTGATGTTTATGAAGATAAAGCCATTGGTGTACTTTAGAAAAGCCAACCCAGAGGTAGCTGTAACCAGGAAAATGAATAATTATCTGTCCTTGTCTGCACACCCATTATTCTGCAATTTCTTCTGTCATAACTGTTCATATCTTTTCTCTCCAAGTTTTCATTAGCTAAAAGAGCATCATCATACTTTCTTGTCTGAACTAATAAAATAAAGCAAAAATCTTTCTCGGTTATGATTTCACTTATTTCATGATATTTGTAATTCTGATTTTATTAATTTCTTCTATTTATGGGCAAAACTCTGATATGTTATGAAGCATATTAGTAAAGTACATTAGGATATTCTGAGATTTAAAAATTGTCAGTGTAGACTCAAATAGGTATGGGACTCTACAGAGATGTGCTGATAGTTTTCATTATTGTTCATAAATTTAACATTACTGTCTAAAGTTAGAACCTCTGGAATAGTAGATCTAAAATTTAACATTAAGAAATGCAAAATCTTGAAATGGCAGCTTAAGTGAAATTTTAAGCATTATTTTGAGAACATGTCCCTACTGATGAAAAAAACCTTTACAGTTTCTCATTTTTCTTTAATTTTGAATGCAACTTATTTTTTAAACATATTTCAAAGGCATTTCATCAACTGTGTATCTTTCCACAACACTATCGAATTCAATTTTTGCCTTCAATCAATTTTTAAACCTTAATTAAAGGAAGATGGTCAAATTGGATTTTTTATTTTCTTTCTCTTGAGATATACTGATCCCTCTAATTCTTCAATTTGCTACTTCCACAAAAACATATCCCCTCTTTTATTCAGCAGTCACATTCTCACTGAAGTCTTCCTAGAAGAATCCTTCTAATTTTGCTGCCTCTTCAGTAATTCTGGCAACACTTAACCCCCAAGGATATTTCTCTATTTCTGATGTTGGCTGTATAAAGTGATTGTTTTCATTGAAGTCACATAGCTGAGGAGCAGGGACTTTGGAATCAGACAAGTAAGTTTTAGTCCCTGCTCTTACTCTTAAGTATGACCTTACATGTGCTATTTCAACACTCTAAGCTTTTATTTCTTCACATGAATAAGAAGATATTACCTATTATCATATAGTTGTCATGAATATCAGAATTAACATATGTAAATACCTAATACAGGACAGCTAAAAAAGAAAGGCTAGCTCAAGGTTGTGTGTAAGGAGGAGACTCAGAAAAGATTGAGCTAGAGCTCTGTTTTAGGAGTCAGAACATATTGTACCTTGTAGATTGTGAATTTTATCATATTGTGTCTTATAGAGTGTGGATTTTATTCTAAAGCTATAGAAAAGGCACTGGAGGGTTTTAAACAGCCTAATCTAATTTACATTTTTTTTAAAAAAAATCTTACTTTGCCCCTATGAATTGAATAGATTGTAGGGGAACAGGACTGAAAGTAGGAAAATTAGTTATGAAATTGATGAAGTAGCCCAAGTGAGAGATGGTGGTGTCTTGGAATAGAATAGTAAAGATAGAGAGAAATTGATGGATTCAAGATACATTCTTGGAGTTATATAAAAATACTTGATGATAGATTGAATATTTTAGAGTGAGACTAAGGGAGGAATCAATAATGATGATGACAGGATGACAAGAGGGACCTAGATTTTGGGCCTGAGCATCTGGATAAATGGTGATGCTATTATCCAAGTGGTAAGAATTTCAACAACAATAGGCTTGGAGTATGGTGGCAATTAAGAGTTTTATATTGCCTATGACAAGTCGTGATAAGTTTGAGATACCTATTAGCACTGGATTTCATCAAATAGGCTGCTGCATATATGAGGCTGGAGTTCAAGTAGGCAGTCTGGGCTAAAGACAAAAGTATAAAGGTAAAAATATAAATTACAATAAAGGTCACAGTACATGAAGGGATAACCTAGGAAGGCCATAGAAAAGAAGAGACCATATAACTGGACAGAGAGTACTACAACCTCTACAACTCAAGCAAAATAGAATCAAGAAAAAACAGTGAGGTAACAAAAAACAAACAAAAAACAGATATCAGGACTGTGGACTGCCATAAAGATCAAAGAAAAAAATCCAAAGAATGTGTTGAGATTGCTGAGAGATTGAATTAGATGAGAATGGGTAAATAATCAATAGTTTTGCCAACATGAAATTTGCTGATGCCCTTTACTACTAGTTCATGACCTTGACAAGAGCAGTTTAAATCGGGTAGAGTGGATGAAATCCCAATCAGAACAAATTATGGAGGGCTCATGAAGGAAGTAAAGCAATAACCATAAGTAGACACTCTTACAAAAAGTTATGCCAAAATAAATAAATAAATAAATAAATAAATAAATAAATAAATAAGGGTGTTAGCTGGAGATAGATGTAAGATCAAGGGAGGAAATACTAGATCATTTCTATATCCTACTCAGGTGAGAGAGGAGCAAGGGAGGATAATGCCTGGAATAAAGTCCTTAAAAAGATTAGAGGAGATGGAATGCTGAGTACAAATGAAGAACTTTGATAGGAGCAGTAACACTCCATATACATTAAGAGGAAGGAGGGTAAACAGTTTGAGTACAAATCCAGGAAAATTGGTAGCAGGAAGATGTAGTTCAGTTGAGTTGCTTCTATTTCTTAATGAAATATAATAGAAAATCATCAACTGAGAGTGAAGGGAAAGAGGAAGTGTGGGAAGTCTAAAGTGAGAAAAGAAACTGTGAAATAGTCATTTTAGAAACATGGAAAGCAAATACATTAAGAAAGTTTAGTAAAATTATGAAACAGTATTAAATGCTCCTTTGAGAATATGAATATAAAGAGGGCCATGGTCATTTTTTTCTTTAGCTGTATATTCAGCAACATTTAAACAGGAATTAGGTAGATAGTAGAGTTTAACCAAGGTTGAGCTTGACAGACAAGTAAAGAGAGAAAAAAATCACTGTAAGTTATGAGTTTTTGAAAGGGGATGATTTTAGTAGTAGATCATGAAAATCTAAGGTTGGTTAATGAGAAATGAGGTCACGACAGGTGTACGGACAGGGAGAAGTGATAGCACGAAAAGTCAGTAGATTACTGGTAAAATAAAATACAATAAATGGTGAAATGTTAGTAATAGAGTATACCCAAGAGAAAAATAAGTGTGATGAGAAAGTAATATACTTGATATTGAGGCTATATTTGTGAATGAAAAAGTTAAGTGAAATCTAGGAGTCAATGGCTAATGTGAGATATAGAAAATAATCATTAGAGGTGATGAGGTGAACAAACTGAGAGGCCAAAATACTGGAAATATCACCTTCTTGGACACCTAAGTCACCAAAATGATTATGAAAATAAGATGGAGAGGAAAATACTTAACCAGGTAAAAATTAATCAATGAATGAGTTGAAAATCAATAGATGACAGTAACAGGAAGAGAAACAAGGTTGTAAGTTTAGAATGACACTTATTTTAAAAGTTTGGAAAGAGAATTAAAAAAATGTCTTGCATTTCAGAATCTTCGAAGTACAAATAGATAAGAGCACATGTCACTTGAGAAAGCATATTCTATATTACCAGGTACTTGTTTTTATTTACAATGTTTAATTTACTTCAAAATTTCAAATAACAATAAGAAAATATTTATAAGTCAATGACAAGTCAAAAAAAGAGAAAACCACTTTAGGTATTTTAAACAAAAGAATTAATGTAGGAAATTTGTTATAAAAGTATAGGAAAGTTGGAGAGGCAAAAGTGGGAGGGTCTTGTTACCTTGGATCAGTAACAGCAGAAAGTTGTTACTGCCTTTAGGGTTGAAGGAGGAAAAGGGAGAAAATGAGGAAATGGTGTTACCCAGCATCCAGAAGCCTACACTCCTGATCTTACTGCTGGAACTGTCATCAACTGTTTCTGGAACCAGTTCTGACACTGAACAGAAATCCAGCTTGATCACAATCTATCTTGCATATTCTATAATCTATAAACTTAATCACAAAATTAATTAGAACATCACTCTATACAAAAGTAATGAAAAGAGAGAGAAAAACCAATTTGCTGAATAATAAAAATGGATATGTCATAAAAAAGAAAGAAAATATGCATTTCAGCCACAGGCCTTATCTCTTTAATTGTTATTATATTCCCGACTTCCTCCTTCCATTATACATTCCATAGTCCCCTTGCCCTCAGCTGATCAGAATTCTTGCCTTTGTTGGTTTATATATAAACATCCTGACAGGTACCCCAGAGAATCTCCTGGCTTCCAGATATTGCTTTTCCTTACTTGTTGGTTTGTGAAAATAAGGAGGCTCTAATGGTCAGGTAACATTCTTGTATTTCTAATGGAAGATTTTTTTCTCCTAGATATTAAGACTTTTAAACCAGCAGAGCACAAAGTTATAGAGATGGAAAGCAAACTGTTGTAAGATATCTGATGTGATAGTAGAAGTGAGGAAGTGACTCCTATTTTAACTTCTTGATAACCAGACTCAATTATTCTGGCTGTAGGTAAAGCAATACCATATATTGATTGCTAATCCTAAGCAACCAAACTTCACCAGGAGCCATCTCCAAGATGGTGCCTAAACTGAGTGCCAAATATACGATTCTGTAAGGTCAATGATAGAGCACATGGCAATGGTTGTAAGCCAATTTCATTTCTTTTACTGTAAAATGAACTTTGTTGTCAGAAGCAGTATTGACTACTATGATATGATAGTGACTAAGTTCATAAGTAGTGGTACTGGCAGAAGCATTGCGGGCTGCGAAGACAGATTCATATTTAGGTTAGTGCCTGTTCCAAAGAGATTTGTCACTTACCTCTTTATCATGGAGGGGTTCCAATATAATTAGCCTTACTTCAAGTTGCTGGTAGGTTCCATCAGAGACAGTATGACAACATATTACCATATCAGGGGTTAACTATTTGCTTCTACTGTTGTCAGGTTGGTGACTAGTAGCCAGAGCCACACTGGTATGCAGACGTGGTTATTAAAAAGCCTATACATTACCATCTCTTTCATCATGGTCATTTTGTTAATACATCTACTGAGCAATCACAGGGTGACCAAAGAAACTTACTGATAGCCATAAGAGGAAGTCATCTTGTCTACCTTATTATTAAGAGACACTCCTGCAGCAGGTGCTCTGTGATGGTCATTAATTTGTATAGGCCTATTATTCTCACATTCTATACTCATTTTGAGAGATCCATACACATACATTTCCCTCAGACAGACTTCTTTGTCACCAATACTCTATCTTAACTTTTCATAGTCCCTAAGAAGCTAGAAGCTAAGAAGCTAGACAAGCCATTAACCTTCATTCATAGATTATATGTATCTCCATACCTCTGTTAATACCTTGAAAAGAACCTCTGCATTGAGAAGTTTCTGCTCATTGAAATGACTTTCCTGCCTTACTCTTTCAGATCACCCCTGAGGAGGACTATAATGTTATAGCAGTTCACTTTGGACTGGCGCTGGGATATAATAGAGAACCATCTGTAATCTTGGACCAAGATTTTCCTCTTTCATGAATTAGTAATAAAAAACATCTCATGAAGTGACAGGTGTTATTTGAGGAAGTGATGATAATTCCATAGTAGTAGATGTCATGGCAATTTTAGCCACCTGTACAGGCAACTCACTTGCGTAAGCAGGGAATGTTCAAGCCTAAACTCACATATTCCACTTTTTGTTGAGAATGGACTCTGCTATGCACATGTAATTTTATGACTTTGTAGATGAGATAATACCTAGTTTGTAAGAGGAAGCTATACTAATATGGTCTTCAGTAACAGTCCGCTTACAATGATCACATAGTCTTTAGTAGGATTTAGCTATTCCTCAAAAGCAGAATGGTCATTTTCAAGTAATGGCATTGCTTTACCCCAAAACCCTAGGAGCTGTGATTCTGCTGTGGGAGTTTTCTGGAGACCCACCACAGAATTTCTATCTTTCCAAGTCTTTGCATTTAGTCAACCAACCAATTTCATGCTCACTCATCCAGAATATATTGCCACACATATTCCCTGGGTTTCTGTTGATATAAATTAGCAAAATTTTACAATTTCTTAGACACATTATATATCTTTTCCTGTGTTGGATTTTGTGTTTGTTCTTCTGGCACATCATGGGATCTGACTCTAGTTAAGGATCTGGTGGCCACAGAGTGTGGAGTGGTGATCCTTGAGGAAAACTGACAGAGAAAGACTACTCCCCTCATAAAAGAAAATGAAACTGTTTCTACTAACTGAAGAGACACAGGTAGACCTAAAATTCCAGGTTTTCTGATTTTTTTGGATCTATTAAAATGTTGCTATTCCAATTCTCCTTATCCTACTCTATCCAAAGCAATATTCTAATATTTATATAAGAGAATTGAAAAGACTGAAAAATTAACTTGCATTGTAATTATGAAATCAGGAGATAAAATTTTATTATATTTACAGCTATTGCAGCCTTGAGACTAGTAGCAATAAGAATTATTTTATGACTATCATAGAAAATCTTGTTCTTTTAATCACACCTTACATCAAGAGTTCAGTCCTGAGCATGCGTTTTTATTTCTGAAGGTTCTCTAATATACAAACAGCCATCCCACTCTTCAGCCCTTATGGTCATCATTCCCATCCAAAAGTGCATCTTAAAATTACCATTTATTTCTTTTTAGTCTCAGTGTTTTATTTATTTTTAAAACTTAAATAATATTAAAAAAGAATGTGTTCATTAATCAATGGCCAGTAGAAACATAAACTCTATTCTAGGCATTTCAAACAAAGGAGGAATTAATATAAGGAATTGGTCCCAAAGTTATTTGGAAGCACTGGAAGAGCTATGGAGGTAAGCTCATGTTATTCACAGATCGATAACTTTAGAAAGGTACTACCTCCCCTACGGCTGGCATAGAAAAAGAAAGAAAGTAGTGTTTCCCAGAGTCTAAGAGTCATTGTAATGCTGCTCCTGCTGCTGCTACAAGAAACTGAAAGAAAGATGGCTTTTTTCTTCTTCCTACCTTTGAATTTACATGAGTACCTACCTGGAAACTAACTGGAACCTAGCTGGCCAAGGGAGTCTGGGAAACACATTTTGCAACTTCTAGTAGCAGCAACATAGGAATGTATGAGAGTAGAAAAGTTGGTATAGAAATTAGCAAAAATAAATTCTATCAGACACAACTTGAGATTTATGTGTTAACATAAGGAAATATAGATTTTAAAAAAAATACATCAGTTTCCCCAGAAGCAAACTCTGAGATGAGGATGGTGTGCAAGTGATTTATTGGGAAAAACTGGTAAAGGAGTGGAAGAACGAAGGGCAAAGAAGGGAAGGAAGACAAGCAAAGATGCATTTTTAGGTGAAGTCCTACAGAGGGAAATTTCAACTTGTTCTTGTAGGGAAGCTCAGTAGTCAAGAAAGCTGGGGCTTTCATGCTCTCTTAATAGTCAGTCACTGGTTTTGGTGAAGAAAGGCCCAGATATATTTTCAGGCACTTCTCACTTTCCATTTGGAGAGTGGGTGAAAAACAGAAAGGAGTCAAGATCCAATGGGATCTGGAAGAGTATTGAGATAAAACATTACATTCCATAATTTTTCCTGCATAAGCTAAAATAGTTTTAAAACTTAAATTATCACCTGATAATCTTGTCTCTCATATTTTAAGACTTGACCTTCCTACTAGTGTATGGAGGAGGCAAGAAAACTAAAATGTTAAATCAAGCTATATTCAGACTCTGCAATATGCTGATTAGCCCTGCAGCCAGAGGAAACCTACGGAACAAAGGAAGACTTCTGCTGGTATTGCTAACAACCTATTTCCCCACACCCGAAGAGAAAGCAGGAAAAACAGAGTCTTTTCAGTGGCACCCTACATAAAATAAAATCATAGGGAACCTATGGATTAAAGGCTAGGAACTGCCAGCAGGCCTTTCACACTGCATATTCTCACCTTTTCACTCTACATATTCTTATCTTTCCTCACTGTTCATATCAATGGAAAATGGGTAAACAAAGTCTTTAAACTGTAACTCACAGGAATTAAAAAATGAAAGAATAATATATAAACTGGATCCCACCTGACTGCTTCCACCATAGCTCTAACTTTGGGAGCCTACCTGTATAACCTTATCTTGAAATGAGTTTAACTAAAATGACCCATTTTCAGCACCAAGACACTGGTTTCTTGAGATGGAACAATCTATCAACTCAACTTCTGGACTGTGAAACTTCCTGGTGAAGTTTCAATGATGGGACTGTAAGGGAACAAAATTTGCCATCCCAAAATGTCTCTTTAGGGCTTTTTCTCTTGTTTTTTTTTTTTGTCTTTGCTTTCTCTAGTCTTTGCTTTTCCCCTTCTTTAATAAACTTTCCTTTTAACTCTAACTTTGGCATGTGTTTGAACTCTTTCTTGCACTTCAACACCAAGAACCCTCTTCTTTCTCAGGGCAGGGCTTGAGTTCCTTCCACTACTTGGGGGAATTTGTCCTGTCCCCATCATCACAATATCAAGTTCTCTACTTGAACTTAGAACAGTACCACTGAACATTTCCACCTGGTTATCTGCCACCTCTTCAAAGTAAAAATGCTAACTAAAAATAGCAGGAATCTCTACATAGGACAGAGTTACCTGGGGCAACATTTAGAAATGGGAAGTAGATGTTTTCCTGGGATTCCTTTTCTATTCCTTATTCTCAGGAGATGTTTTCTTACAGAGAACGTTTAAAGAAAATTGTCATTGCTTGATGCCTTGAGTTTAATCCACATCTGAAACTTGGCCCGAATTTCATGATGAGATTAGAAGTCAAGAAGCAACCAACCAACTAACCAACCAAACAACAACAAAAAACCAACTAACTAACCAGACAACAACAACAATAAAAACCATAAAACTGCAATTTCAAATATACTTATGAAGCACATTTTTTATAACTGAAGACACTGATGCACTTGTGGACCAGATTAATCATTTATTTTCACAAAGCTATCTGAATGATCTCATTAGTTGTGAAAATTCAAAACAAAGACTTACGGATCCTTTACTATAAGGTAAAAGTTTGGAGACAGTTATATATAAAAGGACATTCATAGCAACATTGAAAAGGAAAATCAACTAATTGTCCACTAATTGTCTACTGTATATAACTGAGTAAATTATAGTGCATTCATTTGAATAATTCTATGCCATCATTAAAAATAATGATCTAGATATAAAATTACTAACCTGGAAAGACGTCTCTAAAATACAAAGTTACAAAATGCAAATGTCAGATTTAAATGATATGATTTCATTCCCTCAAAAGGAAAAAAAATTCTATATACAAATAAAGAGAAAATTAAGAAATGATATGCAGCAAATAATTGGTACTAGTTATCATGGAGAAGGGAAATTTGCAGGAGGAGGTGATCTCTCTTTAGGTGGTTTCAATGAGGCAGAATTATGGGTGATTTTTATTTTGTGTATGTGTTTCTCTGTATTAAAAAAAAAGATGAAAACAACTCACATCAACTCATTTTTATTTTTCAACTTGTGAGTTTGGCAACATTTTATTTAGAAAAATTAATCACGTAAAACAAAAAAGATTTAAGTTAACATGGTGACTGACTACACAATGCTTCTCTTGAGTCTCTTAAAAATAGTCAATAAAAGATACAAAAGTACTAAATCTAGTAACACTCTCTTTTGATAAATATCCATTAGCTGTCAGGTTGATGGGGATGAACTGAGAAGTAATTTTTGGAGCTAAATTTAATGTGTCCTACCTTCTACTATATTCTTTGGCACTATCTTACCTACTGATTGCCTGGATCGTCTGGGCTTTACTCCAGAATCTAAGGCTACTTGAGCAAGAAAAAATAGATAAACAACCCTAATAGTAGAGAAAGATATTCTGAGCTATCTCGGAATGAGGTGGTCTCACCATCTTTTAACCCACACAACAACTTTCTTGACATTCATTAAAAATCTGCAGCTCTTGAACATTTCAGAAATTAGAGGGAGATACATGGCTCATTGCATCTGGAAGTGATTGGTTGCCAGGGGAAAGGGATTGTAAATAGGAGCTGAACAAGGAGGTTGATACATACATCTACTGTATGCCAAAAACCCGTTAGACAGAGGTGATAAAACAGTGAATACAATAGCCAAGGACCTGACCAGGTTTCTTCACTATTTGCTCCCAGCACTTAAACTGCACCTGACAAATGACAAACACTGTATTTCTGGCAGGCAGGCAGGGAGTGAGTGAAGAAGGAAATTTAGAATCTAGTCAGATATACAAGCATTAAAAATAAACACAAGCAAATCAGTTTTCATAATGACAGAATGAGGACCCCAGTACTTAACTACTCTAAAATGATGAATATACAAGCAAAACAACTAAAACAACCATTTCATAACTCTGGCAATTAACTGAATAAACTGAAAATTGCCTATTCAAGAGAACCTTCTGAATCCTAGGGTTCAGACAGTGGGGTCTGTGACATTTTAACTTGGGGCTATTCCTATCCATCTTTCCTCCCCTATTCAGTGTCATAGCAGCCAAAAGCTGAGTTTTAGGAACAATGGAAAGATCTGACTGTTTTTGGAGTTCCATGAAAATTACTATCCTTAGAGTACAGTCAGTATTTTGTCCAAACTTTCAATCTCTGAGAATTCTATTAAGAGTGGTCGCTGTTTGATTCAACTCAAAGCTGAGCTCAAGGTGGGGGCATGGGGAAGGTAGAGGGCAGAGGTGTCCCCAAAGCATTACTGAAACAATAGCAACCTGCTGGCAACACCTAAGCCACCTAAGGTTATAAATTCAGTTGGAGCAAACTAGAACCTGGCCAGGAATCCTGGAGAACTAAGTTACTATGGGGAACTTTGAAAAGCTCTGATATATTCATGGAGATCTTAAAGTCTGTGTACATATGCAAATGCTCAATAAAGTTGTAAAACTATGAATGTAAGTGTAATAAGTATTAATAAAAGGAAAGAGAAGATGCCAAAAGGGTGCATAAAAGGGGTCCTAATCTAGACTGGTGGAAGTGAGTGAGGTGAGGAAAGGCTCATTACAGAAAACATTAACAAGCACATAAGCTATAAAAGGAGACTTGGAGGGTAAGAGGTAGTAAGTTTTCTAGATGAAATGGGGTGGGAAAGAGATAAAGATCATATCATACTAATAGATAAGTATATTTGAAGATCTGAAGATAAAATACAGAACATGGGGCATTCTACCTGGTGCAGCAAGACTGAAGAATAGACTGGTTTGAGAGGAGACAAGAGGCAAACAGGGGCTAGGACACGCAGTGTCTCATAAGCCATGTTAAAAATCTTGAATATGGGAGGGAAAAAATGGCATAGATGATAGATGCTCTGTTCATCCCTCTGGCCACCAAATCAAAGTTGTGACAGAAACAAGGAGAAGCATAAGGAAAAATTGTTTGGGATCTAGATGAACAAATCATACAACTAGTGAGAAATCCAAGAAATCACCCTGCAAAGACAGAAGATAGGATGGGGTGAGGGTGTGGGGCTGCCTAGTCTCGATCTGCTGAGTAAAATGAAGGCTGAGGTAGCAGCAGAAGCCTCTTAAGGGGCCACGTCCCTGAGCAGATTTTTGTGGTGACGGACCTGCTCACTCTGAGCACCATACCAATTCGGCTGCATGCAGGGAGCACCAGGGACTTACAGGAAGACATTGTCAGAGTGATGGCCAGGGTGAGACTCTCTCTGTACAGAAGTGCCAGTGGTATCCATTGTTCCCTGTTGAGCCCTTTCCCCTCCCAGTGTGTGGACACAGGGCCGCCATAGACATGATATCATCACACTGGAAAACAGAGATCGCTCCACCCAGAGGATTCCCTGGAACTCCACCTCCCCCAACTCATGGCCCCACCCAAGCCACATCCAGGTATATCCTCAGCAAGTCAAGGGCTCCTTGCTGAGCAGCACCTAGACTCACAGTGGAGGCAGCTGGCCTCGATTTCTGGTGTGGCCTTTTGAGGCAACTATAAGCACAGCATCTGAGGATTGCTTGCTGAATCTTAACAGTTGGCCCCTGAGGGGTAAAGGCTTGGGCTAAGTTTGGCCTGCAGCTGAACCCTTCTCAGGACTATGCTACAGGACACCTACTTCACAAATCCACACTAATAAGACTGAGAGACTTAGGAGCTTTGCTTAGTACATAGACACAGACATGGGAAGGCAGCCAAAATGGGAAGACAAAGAAGCAAAAACCATATGAAAGAACAAAACGGAGATCCAGATATAATGGAGTCAAACAATCTAACAGATGCAAAGTTCAAAACACTGGTTATAAAGATGCTCAATGAACCTCATAAATTCACCAAGAACTTCAACAAAGAGATTAAAAAAAAACATAAAAATGGAAATGGAAATTATAAAAGGGAACCAGTCTGAAATGAAGAACACATTATCTAAGATGAGAAGCATATTAAATAGAATAAACAAAGGAATAAACAAAGTGAATAAAGAAAAGAATTGAATGCTCTATCTAGAGGATGGGAAAGCCAAAGACATGCTATCAAAATGGAAAGAAATAAGATGTCATAACTATTAAAATAATTTAAAGAGCATATGGGACATTATTAAAAGGTCCAAATATCCATCTGATCAGTGTAACTGAAGAAAATCAAGATGTTGAACAGCTGTTTGAAGAAATAATGATGGAAAACTTCCCTAACTTGGTGAAGGAAATAGACATAAAACCCCAGGAAGCTCAGAAAATTCTAAGAAACAGAGATCCAAAGAGGCCCACACCAAAATACATCATAATTAAAATGCCAAAGGTTAAATACAAAGAAAGAATATTAAAAGCAGCAAGAGAAAAGTGGATAGTTACCTACAAGAGAACACCCATAAGACTGGCAGCTGATTTCTCAAAAGAAACTATGCAGGACAGAAGGGCTTGGCAAAAAATATTCAATGTGATGAGAACCCAGGATCTACAGCCAAGAATACTTTATCCAGCAAAACTATCATTTAGAGTCAAAGGACAGATAAAGAGCTTCCCACACAAAAATAAGCTAAAGGAATTTATCACCACTAAGCCAGTATTATAGGAAATGTTGGAGGGGCATCTTTAAGAAGAAAAAATACAAGTCTCACTTCACATTAAAAGACACACACAGACTAAAAGGAAGGGGATGAAAAAAGACATTACTTTGATGGACCAGAACATATTTAAGTCAGACAGAGAAAGATAAACACTATATGATTTCACTTATATGTGGAATCTAAGGAATGAAAAGAACAAACTAATCAAAAACAGACTCATAAATACAGTGGAAAATTTGGTGATGGACAGAGGGGAGGGGGGATAGGGGGGCTGGGGAAATGGGGTGAAGGGTTAAAGAAGTACGAATTAGTAGCTGATATTGGTCACAGGGGCGGGGAGCACGACATAGGGAATGCAGTTAGCATTAATACATTGGCTAGGTGAAGGGACAGGGGAAGAAGGAAGCAATTGGGATCATTTTGATGAACTGTATAGATTTCTAACCAATGTACTGTATACTTGAAACTAATTAAAACTTTTTTTGAATCTTGAACATGATCCCAGGGGTAAATGAGAAATCACTGAAGTATTTTAAACGAGAAAGTTACATGATCAAATTTACACTTCAGGAAGATTATTCTGGCTTCTGTTTGGAACACAAATATAGATGGGTATGAATAACCAAAGGGAGATAATTTGTGAGGTTATCACTATAGTTCAGATAAAGAGAAGAAAGCTTGGAGACATGATGAATGAATATAAATGGATAGATTTAAAAGATATTTTAAAGGTAAAATTTGTTAGAATTTACCAGTGCTTACCAAGATTCTGGCTTGTGCTGTCAAATACATGGTGTTTTTATTTATTGACAGGAAGCACTGAATAGAAGGAAGGTAGATGAAACAAGAGTTTAGTTTGGGACCTTCTTATGTAATTCGGAAATAGAGTGTGAGAAGATAGAGGGCATATCAGGAAAGACTGCTCAGAAGATTCTGCATGTTTCAGGGTGAACAAAGAAAGTGAAGAAGAAAAGTAAGACTGAGAATGTTGTACAAGGCCGAGGCATATTAAAAGAATGGATGTCATAGAAATCAGGAAGAAATTTTCAAAAAGGAGTAAATGATCAACAGTGTCAAATACATTTGAAGTCAAATGAGATAAAAACAAAAAATATACTTTCAGTTAGCACAAGGAAGTCATTACAAATTTGGGAGAGAAGTTCCTATGAAGAAATGGGAGATAGTAAAACTAGAGTGAATTGATTGAGGAGGGAGTGAGAAAGAAAGCAAACAGGCAAATAGAAACAGCATAGATGAAAACTCAAAGATTTCAACTGCGGGAGAGTCAAGAGAAGCAATTTCTTTGTTATTGAAATAAGAGTGCTGCATGTCTAAATGTTGATGTGAAAGACCAGTATATAGAGAGAAGTTAACTGGAAAAAGGAAATACTCAGTGATGCAATTTCGTAGTGAAGGCAAGAATACATGATTAAGAGCAAAGGTAATGAAGTAGATCTTACGTAAGAGATGTTATTACCTCCGTTGTGTCATAATTTAAGTGAAGAGGTTATGGATGAGGTCTGTATACACTTGGTGGTATAAATTGAGTGACTTCTGAATGAAAGTTTCTCTTTTATCTGTAAGGTGGAAGGTAGAACCTTTTATGGAAAATGAATAGTGTTGGTATATAGAGCATAAAGAGTTGAGGGCTTTTTAGATTTTACAAAATGAACTCCAGTGGGGGCCATGACAGTAACGTCAACTGCTAAACAACCAAGTCACATAATGGGAATGCCCTTAGGGTGTGAGTAGACCACCCAAAATCTCAGAAACATCAAGTCACAGCTGAATGGCAGAAAAGGGCCGCACAGCTGCCATGACTGATAACTGAAGATTTCTACCCATCGAGGGCTGTATAAGCTGAGCACTGCAGAGAGACGACGCTCAAGCCTGACCAGAACACATTGTACAGATATTGCTAGAGTAGAAAACGTCAGCCTTTTGCCTATTGTAGCCACTGGCTTGGGACCAACATGAAGGTATCTATACCGCCAGTTCCAGCGTTCACTTCAGGAATTTGGAGGAATTTTACTTCTTCACTCTGTAGCATAAGCCTCTGTACCTTCCCCTTTGTGTATTGTGTGTTAGCTTGAATGGTTACCTAATTGGTTTATCTGAGAAGGTTCCAATCAATAAACCTGGCATTGTGGAAAGACACAAAGACATCCAAAGGTGTTACTTCGGTAGCCGCCTTCCTTGCTTATGACAATTGATGAAGAGTGTTGGAAGTCTGAGGAAAATGAAAAATGTTTGAATAGTCAGTTTGAAGTGAAAGAATGAGGTAATGTCTGATAATGTGTCATTGGTTGCCCTGTTGCTGTGATTTTCCCTAGCAGTGTCCAGCTGCCCGGATGCTTGAAGAGGAACAGTTGGCTAATCAGAAGCTGTGATTTTGTCACATGGATGCAGTAGAAGCACAATATGGCAAGTAAGTGATAAAATTAATGTGTGAAGGATTCTAAGATAGATAGGGAAGAAAGTAGGAATAGGAATAGACTGGTAGATAATAGAAAATAGAATGATCAAAGGATTACAGGTCCCTGTAAATTCAAAATGCAAGCATACTGTGAATAAGTTAGAGTGGGATATTTTAATTAATGATTTCAGTGGTAGAGGGGGCAAGCTTGAATTTGGCTTGTAAAAAAGGAGTCAGAAGTAGTTTCATCTTTTTTTTGGCATCAAGAAACAGAAGTTTAAATAAAACTATGTTCGGATGTCATTTTTCACTTCAGATAGAATATTTGATAATGCTATGTTAACGACAGTGTGAAAAACAAGCATTATATATACAGAGGTAGTAAATGTATAGATTAATATAATCTCTATAATGGACAATTACACATATATAATCAAAATTATAAATATGCATACCCTTTGAGACAGTAGTTCTACTTGTAAGGATTTTACTTAAAATTAGTTTGCATATGTAAAAAATGCTGGATGTACAAGTTATTACTGAAACACAGTTTGTGTAAGTAAAAGGTTGGAATCAACCTAAATGTCTTTAAATAAGTAAATAGTTAAATAAATTATGATCTATCTATAAGACAGAATTGAGAAAATTCATGAAAAATATAACAGAAAGTTGTTCTTTGTGTTAATATATAACAAATTTTAACATATTGTCAAATGAAGCAGGAGAATGTGATAGTATGTGATTATTTGTAGAAAAGAAAAGAAAGAAAAACTGTAGTATATATAATTGAAATATATTTTATATGTAATGTGAAAACTATAAATATATATGAGTGAAAAAGCAAAAAGTAGGTTGAATGATACTTAAGAAAACTAAAATATTAGTTGCCTTTGGGAAAAAAAAATTGCATGACCAAGAAAGAGTAGAAATTTCTTACTGTGATCTCTTTCTATGCATTTTTAATTTAGAAACACATTATTGAATTTCTAATTCAATTAGTTAATTAAAATGAATATAATTTATTATTTTTGTTTTACATGTAAACCACTGGTAGGCTTTCACTAAGAATTTGTTCCTATAAATCACTGTGTATATATTAAAGAAAAGACAAAAACAAACAAAATATCAAAAAATGTTTTAAAGGAATAAAAATATGACAGAAGTAAAGGAAAACATAAATTACAATAATAAATGTAAGTGGGTTAATCTTTCTTATAATTAAAAATGATAACTATTAAACAGATACAATATGTTGACCTTCCAAACATTGTGATTTCAAAATTTAAATATTCTATTTTGTTTAATTTTCAAAGCAGTCCTATAAAATACTTTTATTATTCATATTAACGAATAAAAGAAAATTATAGTGAATAAGTTTAATTAATTTGTATAAGGACACATAGTTGAAAAATGAAGGACTATATCTGCCTCAAAAATCAGCAGAGCATTATGATACTAAATATAAAATTACAAACTTCTTAAAGAAAAATACACCCACACTGGGTTAAAGAATAACAATCTATATGCTACTTCAACTGCAAACACAAAATCATAAAAATGTTAAAAATAAAAGGAATTATGAATATATATGTCAGATAAACAGTAACACAAGAAATGACTAAGAATTGTAAGTGCTCAATAAATATTATTTGAAAATAGGAAGAAAGAGAAAAAAAGAAAGAAGAGAGGAAGAAAGGTAGAAAAAAGAATTAATAATAGTGAAGTAAACTGACCTAGGTAACTTGAACCAACTATTCACTGAAGGTGAATAAAATAAAATAAAATAATGAAGTAAAAAGAGATCTTAAAAGTATCAAAGAGCTAGCAATCTAGTAAGAAAAGATTTTACCCAAGTCTCAAAGCTCAAAGGAGGAAGCTGTTTCCTGAAGCCACTTTTATCCTGAAGGCATTTGCAAATAGATTTTGAAGGATTCCTAGGGAAGTAGTACAAAAGCCAAAGCTAACACAAGGTAATTAATCTCCTTCAAGCTAACCTAGGTTTGATGTGACTTCCAAAGGGCTCCATCTTCAGTGTAAGGGTGGTTTGAAAGTAAAACAGGTCTCATGTAGACTTGTGGCCTGGATACATATTACCCAATGGCCCAGAGAATGCCAGGACCAAAAGAAATAAGAGACAACTAAAACCACCTCACGAAGACTTGAGATAGTAGAATTTCAGAATTTATAGTTATAGAATAACTAGTCTTACTATTTTATCGCTAAAGAAAACTTGCTTGGAAATATCTACAAGAAGAAAAAAAAAACTCTAAAAAATTAACCAAGAGGCAACAAAACTAGAAAGAACTCACATTAAAACAAACAACCATAAATGAGATTTAAATACTCTACTGTTTAGAGCAAAGAGTATAAAAACATTAAATTAAAGCCTAAGAGATTATGAAATATTGTTTTAAAAGAGCATCTGGCTGGCATCTTTTAACATAGCTTTTCCAAACTTTTGAAGTCCCAGGAAAAGACAGAATACAATAGAAAAGTTAGACTGATAATGGTAATGTCAGAATCTGGATAGAATATCTACAAATTATTCAGC
Organism: Eidolon dupreanum; assembly: GCA_028627145.1. Lineage (NCBI taxonomy): Eukaryota > Metazoa > Chordata > Mammalia > Chiroptera > Pteropodidae > Eidolon > Eidolon dupreanum. Next base: position 59,004,828 of record CM053510.1, on the reverse strand, counting down.
TGACGGAACTGGAGGAAAACTCACACAGGCTTTTTACTTACTTATTCAAGAGTTAACATAAAAAACAGACATACTTTAAAAAAGATATTAAGAAAATATATTTCACTATACACCACTGCCTTTTGATATAAATATCCAATGAAAAAGACTCTCTCTCTCCCTCTTCCTCCTATTCCCCCTCTCTGTTTCTCTCTCTGTTTCTCTCTCTCTCCATATACATATAATATAAAAACTGAAGAATGGATATCCATTTTCTTCTTCCCTGCAAATAATCTACAATTTTGCTTGCAACAGCAATTTATTCAGATAAAGACTGTCCTTTTTCAGCTGAGTTTAAAATTAAGACTGGCCTTGTGGCTTCATTTTGGCCAATTAGTGTGAGTGGGAATTAAATGGATAGAATGTCCAGGAAAAAAATTTTTAAGTGGCAGATTCTCTTTGCACATGTTTTTTACCCATTTCAATTGCTTTTTCCTTCTTGCTTGTCTGGAGGAGATATGGTTGCAATCTTGTCACTAAGGACAAATTCTTATGGTAAGGATGGTAGAACAGGAAGACAGAAGGATTCGAGCCCTGGTGGCATCACTGTACCTTCATACTAACACTGACCACCTACACCCACTTGTGGCCTTTCTGTTACATGGAAACAATCAAAAACCCATGCCTATGTGAATAAAGCTACTGTTAGTTGTCTTTCTGATACTTTAAGGTGAACTCTTTTTGTTACTTATATATTCAGGGTCTAGACCTCACCAACAACTGAAGAGTTATCCTCCTACTATGTGTAGGCTACCTTCTGAGTGGATAGATCTCTGTTTCTCCACATTACTGCCATTTCAACATCCACTGCCCTCAGAAAACATTTCAAACTCCTCAGCCTGCTTTCAAAGCTATGTATAATAAAACATACTCCACCTGTTTAATCATTTGGCTGGATGTTCTTCGCAATTAATCTACCATGTTTCTGCCAAGAAAACTTCTTCATGGGTCCTCTAAAGCCAGACATTCCAGACCTCCAATCTTTGCTCTCACTCCTATTACATTTGTTCAGACTGTCTTACATCGATTACTCTCTATGACCTCTTTGTACTTACTAACTATATCACTTTGTTAATTAATGATACAGCCTTCTACAATGTTATTATATATATAATAGCATAGAAGGAAAAATATACATCTTACGTATGTAATATATATATTATGTATAATTAAATAATCTATATTATTTAAATAACATATATATCAACCAGATTGAATGTTTCTGGTTGAATATACATCTCCTTCAATACCTAGTACAGTGCAATAGGCAGGACATGCTAACATTATTGAATAAATAGATGAAAAAATAATAAAATCTTTTCATATTGTTAATTATAGTGATGATGATGTGTTTCTTTTCAAAAGGCTTAACTTTCATGTTTCATAGTTGCCCATATCTGCTTACTCCAAAAGAATATGAGGCATAACATGATAATACATCCTAGTGAGTCACCTAGGCAACCCCATGAAAACATCCTTCAGAATATTGGATACCTGTTGTTTCTCATCCTCTCATGTGAAACATCCTACAAAAATAAAGAATAAAGCATCACTGTGTGGCATAATTCTTTGTTTTCATCCATGTGAATTTTATAATATTAAAATTGCTCTATAAATTTAGTTATTAACAGCATTTTTAAATTGGTTGTATGTTACATACTGAAATAAAATAATTTGCTGCATTTTTTCAAATAAGAGAAAAAACATAATTCTTATTGTAATTTAAAATTTTTAAAACTATGTATGATTATACTCATTTACTAATAGCAACTAATATATGTGAGGCATTTATATTTGCCTTATATTTGTAAGGTGATTTCACATCTATTTCTTCATTTATACCTCTTAACAAAATAGCAATTATTTCCATTTACATATGAAGAAACACAAATATGTTAAATGACTTACAAGAAGTAGCCAAACTGGAAAATGTTTACAGGTCTTTTGATTCCATATCCGAAATTCATTTTATTATTCCCTTTGGGCTTCAAAGGAAGAGCTTCCATTGAATGTTAAATTTAAGATCAGAAAATAAAGTCTTTCTATGCGTTTATGGTCCTAAGATAATTTAATCCCTTTCTACTTTTTTGTGAAAGAAGCCATTACTATCTGGCATAGTATTTAATAGCATAAGCTCTAGAGGCATAATACTTGGGTTTGAAGCCTTATTAGCTACAGGATGCCAGGAAAGTTAACTTCTCTGTGCTTCAGATCTCTAATCTATAAAGTTAATTCAATAATGGCACTTATCTCATGGAATTTATGTGAATTATAAAGTGTTCACCACAATATCTTACAAATAGTCCACTATCAAAATGTTATGACTACTATTCTTATTTTCTTAAAGATTACTACCTTTTAATTTTGAATAATATTTATTACCTTTATAGTATGCACTATGTTTGGCATATTATCTTTTTTTATTAACAAAATTGATTAACCGAATCCAATAAGTTTCAAGTGTACAATTCAACAGTCAGTTATATATATTGCATTGTGTGTTCACCACCCATAATTAGATTTCTTTCTGTCACCACATATTTGCACCCTTTTACCCCATCTACCTCCCTCCTCCCCCGCTCCTCTCTAGTAACCACTAGTCTACTGTCTATGTCCATGAATCTCTGTTTGTTTATCATGTATGTTTGTTGCTTTTAGATTTATATCCCACATATAAGTGATATCATGTGGTTTTCAACTTTTTCTGTCTGGCTTATTTCACTTAGCATAATTATCTCAAGATCCATCCGTTGTCACAAATGGCAGTATTTGCATATATGTACTACAACTTTTTATCCAATCATTTATTGCAGGACACTTTAATTGCTTCCATGTCCTGGCCACTGTGAATAATGCTGCTACGAATACTAGTGTGCAAATATCTTTTTGGATAAATGTTTTCAAGTATTTTGGGTAAATCTCCAGAGGATTGCTGAATCATATGGTAGAGGAATTCATAGTTTTTTGAAAATCCTCCATACTGTTTTTTCAGATTTGCAGTATATGTGGGTTCTTTTTTTTCACATCCTCTCCAACACTTGTTATTACTTGTCCTGTTGATAATACCCATTCTATCCTCATGTGTGAGATGATATCTCATTGTGGTTTTGATTTGCATTTCTCTAATAGCTAGTGAAGTTGAGCATCTTTTCATACGTTTGTTAGCTATTCATATGTCTTCTTGGGAGAAGTGTCTGTTCAAGTCCTCTGCCTATTTTTTAACTGAATTGTTTGTTTCTTTTGTTGTTATTGAGTCGTACAAGTTATTTGTATGTTTCGGATATTAGACCCTTACTGGAGACGTTGCTTGCAAATATATTTTCTCATTCAGAAGGTTATCTCTTTACCTTGTTGACAGTTTCTTTTGCTGTGCAGAAGCTTTTTAGTTTAATGTAGTCCCATTAATTTACTTTTTGCTTTTACTTCCCCTGCCTTTCAGGTCAAACTCATAAATTCCTCTTTAAGTTCAAGGTCCTTCATTTTAGTTCATATGTTTTCTTCTATGCAATTTGTTTCAGGTCTTATATTCAGATCCTTAATCAATTTTGAATTAATTTTGGTGGTGGTGAGAGACAACAGTCTCATTTCAGTGAGATCCCAAACTAGTTATATCAACAATTTCAGGAACTGAAAAAACAACTAGATGAGTAGAATGAATTCTTTAGCAAGGAGATTGAAGCCCTCAAAAAGAACAGAATAGATCTTCTGTAGATAAAAAAAAAAAAAATAACACACTGCATTAGAGTTGAAAAATGAAATAGCAAGCTTGGGAAATAGAGTCGACCAAATGGAGGAAAAGATCAATTTTACTGAAGACAGAAATCTAGAAATAAATCAGAAGGAAGAGAGAAACCTAAGAATGAAAAATAATGAAAGAGAAATTTAAGAACTAGCTGATAGCATCAGGAGAGGAAACATAAGAATAATGGACATTATTGAAGGTGAGGAAAAGGAGCAGGGACTAGGAAGCATTTTCAGACAAATAGTTGATGAGAATTTCCCAAATCTAAAAATGAGCTGAAGCTTGGAATTCAAGAAGTCAACGAAACACACAATTATCTCAATCATTATTGGAATATACGAATGCTATGGATTTTTGAACATTGATTTTATATCCTGAAACTTTACTATCTTTGTTTATTATTTCTCATAGTGTTATTGTGGAGTCTTCAGCATTTTCTGTATAGTGAATTATGTCATCTGCAAATAGTGACAGTTCTACTTCTTTGTTTCCTATTCGAATGCTGTTTATTTTTCTCTTGCCTGATTGTACTTGCTAGGACCTCCAATTTTATATTGAATAACAGTGGTGATAGTAGACAGCCTTGTCTTGTTCCTGATCTTAGAGGGAAGGTTTTTAGTTTTTCACCATTAAGTATAATGTTAGCTTAGAATTTGTCATATATGGCCTTTTTTACTTTGAGGTACTTTCCTTCTTTACATATTTTATTGTTTTGATTTAAATGAATGCTGTATCTTGTCAAAGGCTTTTTCTGCATCTATCAATATGATCATATAATTCTTATTCTTTATTTTGTTTATGTGGTGTATCACATTAATCAATTTGTGTATGTTAAACCATCCCTGTGTCCCTGGGATGAAGTGTATAATCCTTCTAATATATTGTTGTATTCAGTTCACTAGTATCTTATTTAGGATTTTTGCATTGTATTCATGAGAGATATTGGTCTGTAGTTTTGTGTGTGTGTGTCATCTTTACCAGGTTTTGGTATCAGGGTAATACTGCCCTCATCAAATGAGTTAGGAAGTATTGCCTCCTCTATGATTTTTTTTGGAAGAGTTTGAGAAAAATAGGTATTAAATCTTCTTTGAATGTTTGGTAGAATTCAGAAGTCATCTGGTCCTGGACTTGTATTTTTGGGGTAAGTTTTTGATGATTGTTTCAATTTCCATACTTCTGATTGGTCTATTTTGAGTTTCTAGTTCTTCTTGATTCAGTCTAGGAGGGTTGTATATTTCTAAGAACCTGTCTATTTCTTCCAGGTTATTAAATTTGGTGTTATATACTTTTTCATAATATTCTTGTATATTCCTTTGCATTATTGTAATATCTGTCCTAACTTCTCTTTCATCCTTGACTTTATTTGTGTTCTTTCTCTTTTTTCTTTAGTGAGTCTAGCCAGGGGTTTGTCAATTTTATTAATTTTCTCAAAGAACCAATTCTGTGCTGCACTAATTTTTTCTATTCTTTTTTTGTTCTTAATTTCATCTAATTCTGCTTTAATTTTGATTATTTCCTTCCTTCTGCTGATTTTAGGCTTAATTTGTTTTTTATTTGTTTGTTTGTTTTTTGTTTTTGTTTTTGTTTTTTAAGATGAAGTGTTAGTTTATTTGGACTTGTTCTTGTTTTTTGATATAGGCCTGTAATGATACAAACTTTCTTCTTATTACTGCTTTTGCCATATCCCAGAAGTTTTGATATGTTGTACTACCATTATCGTTTGTTTTTCTGTATCTATTGATCTCTCTTTTTATTTCTTCTACAACCCAGTCATTCTTCAGTAGTATGTTGTTTAATCTGCATGTTTGTGGTTCTTCTTGCTTTCTTTTTACAGTTGATCTCCAGCTGTGAAGCATTATGATCAGAGAATATGGTTTCAATCCTCTTATATTTGTTGAGGCTAGTTTTGTGTCCCAGCATATGATCAATCCTTTAGAATGTTCCATGTGCACTAGAGAATATATAAGTAGCTGTTTGAGGATGAAAGGCTCTATAAATGTCAATTATGTCCAGTTGGTCTGATGTATCATTTAAGGATGTTATTTCCTTATTGATTTTCTGTTTGGATGATCTACCCATATTTGACAATGGAGTATTTAGGTCCTCTACTATGATAGTGTTTTGGTCTGTTTCTCCCTTTAGTTCTGTTAGTAATTGCTTTATATATTTTGGGGCTCCCTGATTGGGGGCATATTTATTAATAAATGTTATGTCTTTTTGGTACATGATTGCCTTTATCATTATGAAGTGTTCCTAGTATCTTTCTTTACCTTTTTTATTTTAAAGTCTATTTCATCCAGTATTAATACTGCCACTCTCACTTTCCTCTGCATGCCATTTGCTTGAATTATTATTTTCTACCCTTTCACTTTGAGTCTGTAATTGTCTTTGGAATTGAGATGTGTCTCCTGGAGGCAGCATATAGTCGAGTTTTGGTTTTTGATCCAATCTGCATCTCTGTGCCTTTTTATTGATGAGTTCAATCCATTTACCTTTAGGGTGATTATTGAAATATGAGGTTTCCCTATAGCTCGGTGTTTTCATTGCTTCCTTTTTCTTTCATTTGTCTATTATTTTAATTTGGTTGGGTTTTATGGATTTTCCCTCTGTTCCTTCTTATTTTATGTTATGTACTTGAGTTCTGAATCATTGGTATGTAGTTACCATTAAGAATATGTAAAAGATAGTTACATATGTATATTAGTCCATTTTCTTTTGTGTGTGCCTTATCTCCATTCCCCCTTGCAAATTTGGATCTTTAATTCCTCCCCTTTTCTGCTATTGTAGTCTCAAATTGTCCCTATGTATGCTGAACATTCATTTCTGTCTTGCAATAGCAATTCTCTTCTTATTGTTGAAGCTTAAAGTAACTGTTCTTGATAAGGATGCACTACTCTGCTTCTGTCTGCCTGCTAGTCACCTTATTCAGTTATGTACTTTTTTTTTTTTATCATTTTGTTTTAGGTGGGCTGATCCCTTTTAGTATTTCATGTAATGCAGACCTCATAGTGCAGAATTCCCTCAACTTTTGTATGCCTGTTAAAAGTCTTTATTTCTCCTTCATATCTGAGGAGAGCTTAGCTGGATACATTATTCTTGGCTGATAATTCTTTTCATTCAATAGTTTGAATATTTGGTTCCATTCCTTTCTTGCTTGTAAAGTTGTGCTGAGAAGTCCTAAGATAGTCTAATGGGTTTTCCTTTGTAGTTACCATCTTCTTTTTCCTGGCTGCCTTGAGAATTCTTTCTTTGTCATTAATTTTTGATAATTTTAATATAATGTGTCTTGGAGAAGGTCTTTTTGGGTTGAGATAATTGGGTATTGTGTTAGCTTCTAGGATTTGAAGCTCCAGATCATTCCATAGATTTGGGAAATTCTTGTCAACTATTTGTCTGAATATGCTCTCTGATCCCTTCTCCTTTTCTTCTCCTTCTGGAATATCCATTATTTTTACGTTGCCTTTCCTGATGGTGTCAGCTAGTTCTTGTATTTCTCTTTCATTATTTTTTATTCTTCAATTTCTCTCTTCTTCCTTCTGAATTATTTCTAGATTTCTGTCTCTGATATCACTGTTTCTTTTCTTCATTTGGTCAACTCTATTTCCTAAGCTTGCTATTTCATTCTTTATCTCTTTTAGCATGTTCTTCATCTCCAGAAGTTCTATTTAGTTCTTTTTAGGTTTTCAGTCTCCTTGCTAAAAAACTCATTCTGTTGGTCTAAATTTTTTCATCAATTTCTGGAATTGTTGATCTGAGTTGTTTTGCATCTCATTGAGTTTTTTTCAGAAGTACAATCATGAATTCTCTGTAATTTAAATTTTATATTTCTATGTCTTCAAGCTTAATTTTTGGAGATTTTTTTCTTTCTTTCTGAGCTGCCTTGTCACCTTGGCTGTTCATGGTGTTTGATGGACTATTTTTCTGCCTGGGCATTAAAGGAAGTGTATTCTGCTTTTTTCTTTTTCTTTTTCTTTCTTTTTTTTTTTTTTAAGATTTATTATATAGAGGTCTCTCTTTAACCTGTTGCTAAGAAGGTGTTTTTTTTTTTTTTCCCAGTAGGTGGCATCCAAGCCTCTTGGATCCCTGCTTTGAGACTAATGATGACTTTTTTTCACTGATAAATATTCAATCACGATTGCTACCCTCAGTCTCAGTCACTTCAGTGATACCGACAGCGGATTTTTGTTTTGGTAGCATTTGTTTAAATTCCCCTGGGCTTCTGCAGTACTAGGTCTGGGAGGATGTGAGGTGGAGGAAGGATGCACTCTGGGTTGGCAGGTGGGGTTTGCTGCTAGTCTCTGTGTCTCAGCCGCGTGCTTTGCAACTGAGCTGCTAAGACCCAGCTGTTGCCCCTCCACACTTCATTCCCACTCTGCTTTCTGCCCTGATCCCTGGACTCTGCTATGTGGAACTCACAGATCTCTCAGGCAGGCTGTTCAGAGAACTAGCCATAATTTCTCCTCTCTCTCTCCTCCTGCAGGGACCTCCAGGAGCTAGTTGCAGCTTCTTTGTACCTCCCATAGTTCTGATCTCTGGAAGCTCTTATGCACAGATCACTCACTCAGACATGCTTATGTGCAAGTTGGGTGTTATTTGTTCAGTTTCAGATGTTCAATTTATTGTTATCTCAAGGGGAGAGATCCGGAGACATCCCTCATTCCACCGTGCTTCTGACATCACTCCTCTGCATCTTATCTTTGTATCTCATTTACTTTTCCAAGTATTCAGTCTTGCAAGAGAAATATAATTATTCCCATTTTACAAATAAAGATACTGAGTTGATAGTGCATCTGTAGCAATTCCAAGGTTTAACCACTAGGTATTCTACCTAGATTCATCTAATCTCAAACTTTTCTTCTCTGCTGCCTCTTTGATTGGACAAATGGACTAAATTTAATGTGGGCCTAGTTTGATAAAGTCTTAGAAATGGTGTGTACAGTGTTTTCAGAGGACAGAGAGCTGTACTCCCCCAGCATGGGATCACAGCTTCTTTGTTCTCAGCCAACATATGGATTGAATCAGGACTGCATGTGCTGAACTAGTATTGTCCCAGGAGGAAAGTTCCTGTTCACCCCAGATTTTCTGATCAATTTATGCAATTTCAATAAGTCACTGTTTTAAATAGTGATTCTCTTACTCTAGAAAAAAGAAGGATAAGTTCAGGGGATATATTTATGCCAGGAGAAAAATAATGAGCTTATTTCTCCCTCCCACTATTACTTCCATCCATCCAACACACACAATTCTCAAATATCTGGTAGATTCAAAGGAAGAATATATTTAAATAAATGTAAGTATTTTATCTTTTGTTTAATAAAAATCCTAACTCCACTATACAATTTGGCTTCTGAAGAGTTGTGAAGGGAATAAGAGAAATATAACCTATAAACTATAGTAATAAGAGTAGTAATTTTTCATGGCACAGAAACAGATTGGTGGTAGCAGGAAGTCCCTAAAGTGGAACCTTGGTTTAGGAGGTAGTAGAGATCATTTTAGGGATTACAGTGGGTATAAATCCTAGTCTCTAAATGCAAGTGTGCAAGTAGGTCCTTTTCTTTTAATTAAATTAAATCTAATCTAGCCAAATAATTCATTTGATAAGAACCTCAATCTCAGTCTTATTTGTATCTCCCAAGGTAGTACAAGACTAAGAAGTGCCTGGTCTCCTGTGCTTGGAAGGTAGAGAAAAGACCTCTCACCTCTTGTCCATCATGTCCACCATGGACATCCTCCTTTTCAAAGTCCACAGTGTCACTCATTGTCAAAGTCTACAGTATCAAAAAGGCCAGAGGATCTTTGCTCTGTACTGTATTTATGAAAGAGGACTCTTTCTCAAGGTCGAAAATGGTAAAGCATGCAATTCAGTATCCCTAAGTACATAGTGTATCCACCCCTTCTATGTTTTGCCTCTTCAAGGCATCAACATTAAGTGGCAGGACATCCCTGCTTGCTTCACTCCAGTACTTACCTATTTTCCAACTTGTTTTATAGTCTTAAAATATCTTTCCTCTCCTATTTTTCTTTCTTTCAAAGTTAGTTCTTTCTCAAAGGCAATTGTCACAACATCTTCAATAAACTCAAATAAATTTTGATGACAAAAACATTTAACAGAAAATTGTTCACTATCTAATGTTAAGTGAAAACTAGCATGGCACAAAACTATGGATGTGAGATGAAAAAGTTTACTGTAAAATTTGTAGACAAATTCATATATAGAAAATAAAAACTACAAAAATGCAAAGACTAGGAAAACATATCAAAATGGTAACAATGGCTATTTTCATCTTTATACAGACTTTTCCCCCATACTGCTAGAGTGTTGCTGTGGGTACAGTAACAGAGGAAACTGGAAGTTGTAACAGGAGCCCAGAAGAAACAGCATGCAACTCTACCTGAGGAGGTTATGGAGTGGCCTAGTCACGGTCTCCCCACCATGTTCAGTCACTAGCTAGAAGCATTCTTGGAGACTGTGTGACTCATCTTTAACTCTGCAAAAGATCTGAAGTTATGGCAGTTAGAGGCTGCACCCAACAATTTGCCATGCTGTATGCTCTCCTAGATATCTTTGCAATGAACCCTCACTGGCTTCCACAGTCCAACTCTTGCATTGCAAAGATCCATACATCTATATAGGTTAAGGAGAAGCTCTTTTATGGATCTTATGAACTTCTCCGCTTGATGGGAAACTTAGAAGGGGGAAGTTAGTGGAATGAAGTACAGCACATATTGCTGCAGTTGGCCTTTGGGCCACACAGGTACTCATCTTCCCCTTCCTTCACTATCCATTCTAAATTCCTCTCGATATAAACTATCACTTCTGCCGATCTTGGGGATTTACCAAATGGTATGACCCAAACACTCATTTTTGAGTGACCTAGACCCTTGATGATAATTATATCCTTCTTAAGCCAGGTTGCTGCATATTTTACAATTACAGTTAATGTGGGAGTTACAGTTAGTTGGTGTGGGAGAATCAAGAGACGTTCAGTTGGATATTCTCTACACCCATTATGTATAAGGAGACTTACTTCCTTTTGTTGATCAGAGGCAATAATTTCTCCCAAAATAGTGACTCTTTCCCTCACCTGTGATCCCTATACACAAGGAACACAAAGTGCAGTCATAGCTGTACTTCAGTGGGATCTTTGTTGTGCCCCCTGGCAAGAGTGTGCTCACTTAGCAGATCAAGGTCACTAAATCTGAATAACCTAGAATTGTCAGGACAGAAAATGTAAAATCCTTCTGAGTTGGGTAAGGGGCACTATTTCATTTCGCTGTTATGATGGACTGATGTTGTGTACAACTGATTCTCATAATTTAATTTCAGCAAAACTCTGCTAATAGTCAGTAGTTCTGGACACATGGTAACATTGTACTCCAGGGTCAAGTATTCTGTTTCAATAGAGCACAGTGACATCTCAGAAGATATTGCTAGAGAGGTGAATTCCAAGTTAGTGAATTTTTGTTTATTCAATCTTATTTGTGGCTCCCTTGATCAAGCACTCTCAAAATCCAATCCCAGGCATATTCCCTCATCTCTTGCTAAGCATGCTAGATTATTCATGCAGCTCCTTTGGGAGTGTAATCTTCCCTTTCTTATCAGGATCAGCCAATCTCCAACCAGGTCATGCTGCAATTCAGTACTAAATATAGGCTTCACAACCAGGAAAAGATATGGGGGGAATGCTCTGAAGGGTCACCTGTTGACTTGCAGGGAAGAGAAAGAAGTCTGTATGGTCTTCCTATATTGGGGAAGTTCTAGCTCTTATTAGGAAGGAGTCAGCTACCTTATTAAGCTCTGGGTTCTGAGCCAAATTTCTTAGGGTGGCAGCTCCAAGTTATCTCTATCCTATATTTCAGTAGTCCTAGGTTTTCTCAACCAGGGCCCTGACGTTAGCATAGCAGATTTTCTAGGCTGAACATTTAAAAATCTCCGGAATTCTAAAATTCTAATTATTAAGGAATGAGCTTGCTCCTCAGCTGTGCTCACTCCTCTACAGCATAAAATAAGGGCTAAGAGGCCTGCTGGTTCTCACACACCATCTATAAAGTGTTTAACTGCTCTCATTTTTTTTTCATGATCTCTCTGCCAAGCATCAGTACAATTTATTAATAACCAGCAACTCCCCTGTCCCTCTGGATATTGTTCCAGGCACAATTTTCAAATGCCTGAATCATCTCCCCTGCAAGATTATTCCTATCTACCAAGACTTTGCACCAGATCGACACTGGTGTAAGATTTAGCCATTGGCCTGACACTTTGTGCCAGGGGTTCTCCATGCCCCACATTCTACAGGGGATGGAGTCCTACTTGCTGGCTGGGCAGTGAGTGAGCCAGTCTTCAAGCTTCATCTTGCAACATACTTTTTTGGGCTACTGCTTATATCCTTGATATAGTTCTCTAGGAAGAAGATACTAAGGTGAAACTAGGCCATGCAAGAAAAACTCCTTGTGGGATTTTCCCTTGGAGGAAAATTCCTGTGAAAAATAAAAGGGAGAAGTGGCAGGAGAAGGAGTAGGCAGTGAAGCCATGATGGGACATGCACTGTGAGGGACCCTGCTCTGGCTGTGGAGAGAAGTTCTTCAATTAAACCCTATTTCTGCTTTCTGGGCCAGACTCCCTCATCCATTGATTTCCATGGACACTTACTTGATTATCTGACAGGGAAAGGGTCTTCTTTGACTATTACCTCCAATATCATATCTAAAATGACTACTAGAGACTATACTTTCCCTGAGGGGTATTCAGCTGTGGTATAAGTTTTGAAAGCCCAAAGTTTATGATTTGATCAGTCACAAAACTTTTCAGAATAGGCTCATGATTTCTACAGCAACATAATTTCCTCAAAAACTTAATAAACTCCAGAAATATTTCATTATCCATAAGTTCTTTTCTGGACATAACATAGAAGTTTATATTGTTTTCTTGCTCTGTTTTATCCTATGCCTCTCTTTTACCTTAATTGGCCACCTACATAATATGAATAAATATATTGAAGTCCACATTTCAATCCACTCTCCTGCAGTAAAGCGAGGTCCCTTTGACTGAAAAATATGGGAGACATTTAAGAACAAAAGTCTTTTCTCCTGCTATTTGAGGTACAGAAGCTTTTCCAAACTTGCAAGGTCCTAAATTTCTTATAATCTCTGCTAGCAAACCTATTAATTCTGAACAAAGTTCATTTTTTTTCTTGCTATACCTTGCTAAAAGCATCACAGGGCAGCCAACACAGAAATTATTTACTTTTTTTCAGATACTTCCCTTATAGTTTTAGGCCTATTAAGCACTTATCCTGCCTTCTCATTTATCACAGGCAATTGATTTACCAAAGGTTGACTGCAACATCCAAGGATTCTCAATTTCAAGCTTGACTGCTAATCTAATACCACATAGTTTGGGTTTCTCTTATGGATGGAATCTGACTTCAAGATATCAATTAATATAATAGTATATATATTAGTATAATAGTAAGGGTGATCTAAACTGTTAACAAAAGAATAAAAACAATTAACTGGCTTAAGGACAATGGGAGTTTCTTTCTCATGAAACATTTTAGGGAGGGTGTTTCAGGTGGATTGGCAATTGATAGTAGCTCTACCATCTACCATGTGATTCCCAATGTGGCTCTGATTATCACCACCTCATGCCCCAAAAGTATGGAGGCACATACATAGAAATCTAAAAGAGGCATGCATTATTTCTGTTCACATCACGTTTGTAGGAATTTAGTCACATAAGATAATTCTAAGGAGCTCGAAGAATGTATTTCTAAAGTCATAGCCCAGCTACAATTATATTAGTGTACAAGAAGGTGAGAATGTATTCTAATTGACAGTTCACTCTAACCTTTCTTATGATTGTCAGGTACTTCAAATTCTTTCTTCCCAAATTCTTTATGTCTGGAACAGAACTCATTGTTTTTCCACATATTTAGCCCTTCATCCTGCATTTTCTATATGCCTCAATTACAATATCATTCTTCTAGTTATCCCTCCTCAACATATTGTAGTAATTGTTGACTCTTTCCTCTCTTTCTCCTTACCCATATCTAAATAGATGCCAAAAAATTATTTGTTCTCTTTGATTGGTATCCTCCACATCTGTCTTCTTCCTTCTGTTTCACATCACCAATTTAGGTCAGTCTTCATTACTACTTACCTCAATTATTGTAATAATTTCCTGAGTTATTTGCACAGCTCCAAATGTTTTTCCATTTTCCATATAACCTGATGAGTTAATTTTTCCAAAGCATGTCTCTGAACTATCACTTTTATGTTTGATGGTTCCACAGAGTCTATACAAAATGAAACACAAATTAGCCTACTACCTAATCTGAGTAGTCTTCTCTTCCATGCCTCTGGCTTTTACATCAAACTTTTCAAGAAGAATCAGCTGCCAATACCCCAATACATATTTTTCCCCCACTTCCAAGTCTTTGCTAACTCTATTCTGCACTTCCCATTTCTAGGAATAGAATAGGATTAAACATAGACTCTAGATATCTGATTTCTAATCTAAGTCCTGCCACTCACTCGTTGGCTTTGACAAGTCATTTAATATCTCTGAGCCTCTGTTTCGTCATTTCTAAAATAAGGTTAAAAACACCCAGTGCACAGGGTTGATATCAGGAATAAACACAGTAACTTCAATAAGGTACTTGTGTTTTATAAGTGTTCATTAAAGCCAACTTGCTTTCTCCTTCTATCTATTGAACTTTTGCCTCCTTCAAGTATTGCTTCCTCCATTAAGCCTATTGTATTACTTACAGTATTGCCCATGCTGTCAGAGACAAATTCTCAAATATTAGTGAGCAAGTGTGGTTGAGCTTGCTCTCTTGTACCTCTGCTATTGCCACAAGATAAGCATGTCTGTGACTAAGAGACACAATAAGTAGATATGAGCACAATCTATAGCTTAGAACCAAGCTAAGACCTTGGTCTAGCCAAATCCTAGTCAACCCATAAATGCAGGTGCGAGAATAAATGATTTGTTGTTTTACGCAACAAATCATGGGAGTGGTTTACTAGGAAGCGTTGCTGTAACAGAGCTAATAGATACATATTGTAATGCTAAAGATAGTACATTTAACAAAAATTCAAAAGACTGCATGTAATTTGATTTAAATAAATCACAAGTGTGACCACAATGGTGATAATCATGTTCCCTTTAAGCTTTTCTTTCTTTTTTATGAGAAAATAATATCAGCAAAAAAATTATAAGATCCTCAGATTTTTTCATGTCAGAAACTAGTGATTCAAAAACTAGCACCTCAGTGCAGCTGTTTTACATCATCAAATCAGTCATTCTAAAAATGGCAATAATTAATGAGTGACCTTTCAGAGCACATGGAATATATAGTATATTCTCCTTTAAGATGACTCATGTGGAACAAAATGGACATTCAATTTTAACTGTATTTTGAAGTTGTATGAAATCCTCATGGTGAAAATAATAACAATTATTCTTTATTTACCACCTATAATATCACATATTGGATACAATGATAGATACCTGTAATACATTATCTTTTTAAATTCAAATGATAAATTAGTCCTATGAAATATGTATTATATTCCTCACAAAGTTTAAATTTTGCCCAAAGTCACGGACTTAGTACAGGTCAGAGCCTGATGCAAACAAAGATATATATGCCTGACTCCAAAAACAGTCTTTTTCCACTGTGCCACACACTGAGAAAACTGAATTTATTTAGACTTGGGCATAGGGATGTCAAAACTAACCTCACTTACAACTGTTTAAGAGTAAATTGTGATAGTTCTTTAGATTTAACTTTGGTTAAACCTGAACTGAATATGTATAGTACTCCTGTTTAACTAGAGGTCAGCAATCTCTGGGATTCTGATGAATTCATTCATCCACTCATTTATTAAATAGGCGGTCATTACCTTGAGCATATTCCACACACTATTCTAGAAACTTGGGAGATAAAAATGAGAACCCACAGTCCCAAACTGCAGAGAATTTATAGTCTCACTGAGAGAGAGACGTGCAAACAAATAAGAATGCAAACTCAATAGTAATTAGAAAAATGCTAATTGAATAAGATTTATACCCATTAGATTGGAAAATTAATTCTGTATAATGTTAAGTGTTGGCAGGGATATGGAAACCCCAAATAGAGTATCACGATATGTCTAACGATGAGTTTTGTTTTAGATATGTTAAATTTGAAAAATCTGTGTGAAACCCGAGTGAGGATATCAAATTTAGAGCCTAAAGAGTGCTCATCAATGAAAGTATTACTCTCGGAGTTTTTCATGGTTTTTGCCAGAGAAACCAAAACAAACAAACACAGGGGAAAAAAAACTTTAAAAGATTTCTGAGCAGAGAAGTTTCAAATCTAGGCACAAAGTCATGCTTGTAGTGAAGAATGGGTGAAACATGTTCATCATTACTTATTACTATGACGACCTAAAGAAGGGAATGTGGTTAAATGAGATAAAGTATTGTATGGAAACATGCAAATGAGAGCTGGCATTTTGGGTCAGTTGACCCAAGTTCCCAGGCAGTCTGCAGATTTCAGATCTTTCTTTCTTTGGATTATGAACTGCTATGAGAGTTTTTTGAAGGCTGTAAATTCTTCCCCACAGCAAAGCAGAAACACATTTCGGAGAGTTATTTTAGAGGGTTATGTTATCCTCTGATGAACTCCAGTTAAAAATACCTGGAAAGATTAATTATTATTGTGACTCTTTTTCATTTTTTCCCATTTAATCATGTTTTTCTGTAATCTATTCACTAGTGGCAATAGACTTTATTGAAGATGATAGAAAAGGTGATCTTGGCATTAAGGCTGATTCCATTGTAGCATAAGCTCGCAGCTATCCTAGACTACCTCATTAGGTTTGGAGTAAAAAGATAGAACTAATTGATTCTCTTCTTGTTCCTGGAAACTAATATAGAAGAGCCCTAAATTCCCTTTTTTCATTTTCTTGCTTTTGTGTCTGTATGAAGTGTATGTGCTACTTATAAGCTATTTTCAAGACTTCATTTCAGAGGTCAAGTAGCATATTAATAGTAACAAAGAAATTGAACTTGTTTCTCCTGGATAAAGGAACAAAATGCCTATTGAGAAATAGTACCTAGTAGATTTAATTCTGTGGACTGGGTGTCTGCTATTCCAAGTAATGATATAATTACAAAACAAACAAACAAACAAACAAACAAAAAACAAAAACAAAAACAAACTACTGAAGGCTTGGTAATGAAAACTCTAAATAAAAAGTACTTTCCTCCTTCATAAAATTATGGAAATTAATTATAGGAAAATATGTTTAATCCAACGAACCTACTGATTGTCAATCTTTACTGTTATTTAAACTGTTATTGTTCAGTTCAGTTTTAAGTCTAAAATATTGGCTTTTCCATTTTTTCCCCCTCAGAGTAGGGGACATTTACTTCTGATGTTAATTTAAAAATATATCTAGCACAAATTTTACCTTTATCCATCTATGAAAATACTGACAATACTGTGGAAATGGCACTAGAGGGAAAGAATATCTGGAATCAAATCCAACTTCAGATAACAGCTGTATATCATGGAGCAAGTCCCTATACCTCTCTTATTTTCTAATTTGTAAACTCGGAAAAATATTTTCCCTGCCTATCTGCTAAGGTTTTTACAAGAGTCAAATGAGGTAAAGTATATACCAAGCATTTTTATCAAGTTCAATTTTTATCAGGCTCAATTTTTACATAAAGAAATTGATGTACAAACAGATTGTCTTGAGAAAATACACAGCCTTGTTATAGAGCTAGGACCCTTGACTGACTCAAAATTCATTGCGGTGGAGCATCTGAGCTTCTTTGTATAGTGATGAGTACATGGATAAACTGTTTGAATGTGAGATACTGCTTGCATCCCCAAGGGACTGGGTGGATTAACATTAGATGTTTGTTGAACCACTTTACAAAGAAGAAGGATCCTAATAATTATAGGGCAAAGCAAAGAATTGCTTACCAATTTGAAGCTAGAGCTGGGTTGTTTGGTATGACAATAGAGATATGAAAGGCAGGGAGAAGGAGAGAAAGAAACCCTTAATGTTTGGTAATCAAATAAGAAACTTTGAAACCAAAATTATCAAATGGGAAATTGTATTAAGTTGTTTGCTTTGCTCTGTGATGTAAGATGTAAATTTTTTTCTCAGTTTCATGTGAAATCTTTATTTCAATATCTCTTGCTTAGGGTTTCATGGAGGAGAGCTGCTTTGGGGAGAAAAGTCCTGAGTTCTACATTAAGGCTGAGGCAAAACCAAACCAGAGGCTGCTCCCTGGAAGGCAGCCAGATAAAACAGAGTTACGTGAGAATTAACAGAGATAAAAAGCTAAACAAAGAGGTCCATAAATATTAGTAATTATTTTATTGTTGTAGCCAGCCAGCTCCTGAGTCTGAGAAAGAACAATTAACAATTTAGCTTCCCAGAGAAGGGAGGAATGACTGTGTTATAATATATATCGTCTTTCAACTCCTCGCCATAGTTACAATGACCATTTAGCTCTTTAATACTACATGGGGAAAAACAAAGAACACAACATGAAAAAAATAAATGTATTCCTTATCCATCACTAAACTTTATTTTCCTCTGTATCCTCTCTCAACCAAAATATATGTCAGCCATACCTTAGAATTAACCTTGTAAGAACCATCCTCTCTCTTCATTATAATTAGTTACTCATTGGAACACACCTCAGCATTAAACATTTTTTTTAATTAAAAAAAAGCAGCATGAATCTATGGAATCAGTTTTAAATAAACAACAATGTAAGTGTGTGAAACACTCATATATCAAAGCCCTTGAAATTTTTTGTGAATTTTATTTAAAAATAAATTTGAATTCATTTTTGTTATCCACTGCATTATTCACAGAATATTCAGCTTCATCTACTATACATCCAGAGTTGACACTTGCTTTTACTTCAGTATTCCTGATTTAAAAAAATCTTTAGTGAGAGAGATACATTTGTAAGCATCTTATACATATCTTTAAGAGCATAGTTATTGACCTAACACAACGCTTTCTTTTTATTGTGCCTACAACCCTGAAATGGACGTTTGTGAACTTTTGGATTTTTACAGGGCACTGAAGGACCACTGGATTTAGGGGATAAGAGCTGGGAGAACATAAACATACTGCAATGTGATGGACAGTTCTGCACAGCGAGGAATTGTAATTTCCAAATGCCAACATGCCCTCATTGAGAGACACACTGTATTCTACTGAGAGACTTACAGATATATGGGAAGAGAATTCCAATTTACTAATCTTTGACTCATTCATATGAAGGACTGCAAATCTTAAACTACTGTGGTTATTTGCAACCTCATTTCAGTCTATAGGCTATGAGTAGGGAGTGATATAAGACATTAACCAATGTATTGCAGCCATACTATTATAGACTTATAACGTTGGTTCATTTATTGGGGCAACCAAATCTGCCAATACTTACATATACGACACTGAGGGTCATTAACTGGTTGTTTTTAAGACATTGGTTAAGTTTCTACCTTCTACTACTAAACCATTCAATAAATATTAAAGGAAATAATCATTTTATGTTGAAAGAGTAAAGACTGTTAAAGATAATATTGTAGATCTCTTGATTGCTGAGGTAAGAATACGAAATGCAAGTAAATTTTTGACAGAGATTCTTTGGTGATATCCAGGGTCAGCAGAAAAGAGTTCTTTGATTAATTATCAGTGACCACTATGGATGTAGGAGAAGCACTGATACCACATATTTGCCATTTAATATATTTAAAAGTTTTCTAAATTTCTTGCAGTATGCATTATAATTTTAATTATAGTGAATCAATAAACACAATATCTATAATAACATCAGATACCATTGTATATTGTATTAATAGGTGATGAATCAATTATTAAAGCAATTTTAATTGCTCATTTAAATATATGTCTTGATAGTAAAAACAAAACTATAAAGGATTAATTAGGATACAGAGAGAGAGAGAGAGATTGGTTGATATCCTTGATCAATTTAATTACTGTGGTTTGGGGAGCACAACGTCCCAGAAACAAAGAGTATTATTCTTAATCTATGATCCATGACTTCTCTTCAAGAAAAAAAATTCTTTATCCACAATATACATTTTAACTGATTCTTATCTTCCCACTATTATAGTTGAGACTCTGAAAGTAATCACTTTAATAAATTTAAAGCCTGGTGTAGATATCCAGGATGAGTTGAAGATTTTTGGTTTACTGAATTATTTCTAGATTTCCAGAAATCTGATATTTCTGACTTTCTCAGAAATATTTCTCAAGCTCTTCAAAGCCTGAAATTACACTAACTTTTCTTATGATTTAAGTAAGTGATTAATTAGACCTAAGATCTCGATATTAAATATCATAATGTTTCTCAATGAGTCTTTTTGGTACCAGTGAATTTATTCGTTTTACTGATGCTGTAACAGATAGTGAGAAAATACATATGAAAGTTAATAAACAATGCATATCAGCACTTATGCTGCAGAAATACAAAACTGGTTGGCAGTTGTACATTGAGATCTAGATATAGATTAGGTAGCTGGAATTAAAAGATGAATGTTCTAAAATTTAAAAAAGTATACTTGCCATTGGAAAACTCAGCATCGTGGTTAAGCTTACCATACCTTATTTAGGAATAGGTACTATTTATTGTTAGACTGTTAAATCAAGAACATCAATTACCAAGCTAGTAAAATAAAAATATCATTACTTTTATTTATTATAATTTGAGTGTTGGCCACATACTTACCATACCTCTAAGCCACTTCTGATTTATTCCTTCCCCTTTAGAATTTATAATCTGTTTTAGCCAATCCAATTCTGTTTATCTAAAATAAAAATACTGGATCTTCAAGAGACCAAAAAGAGATTTTATTGGGCGATTATCATAGCATAAATAATAAGTCAGAGTTTTACTAAGAATATCTATCTGGGGGTGAGGAATTTTTAGAAAAGTTTTTGAAAAAATATATCGTTTATCTTAGGAATTAGGTTAGAGTATCACAAAAAGAATTAACAAGGTTTCCAGAGATTATTTATAATTTTATAAAACATAAAAATTCAAAGTTTGCATTGGGAGTATATTTTTAACTGAAAGAATATAAAAATGCAACTTGAAAAATTCTAACCATGAAATCAAAATCTAGGATATACGGCACTAATTTTCTGAACCCTAAGTTCAACTCTTTTTACTTATCTGTAAAGTTAATATAAAATTTTGAGGAAAAGAAAAAATATATCAATTAAAATATTAGTAAGATAAATCAAATCCAAATTATGGATGTTTATCATGATATTCTTCAAACCAAATGGCAATCACATTTAATGCTGGCCTCGATTGTTTTTGGACACACTCGACTGGTCATGATACAGATTTTCTAATATCTAATCATTTAGGCCCTTGCTCAGTAGGATTAGCAAAATACTACTACTAAGATGCATTTTTATAAAGTCTTTCTATTTACAAAATACTTCCTCTTACCTCCCTACTTATTCCAAATAATATCCCTGTGAGATTATAGAAAGGATATCTCATTTTTTGCACTTGGAAATTGAGAATCCAAGCTGTTAAGTGGTTTGACCAAGACTACAAAAGGTACTGTGGAGCAGTAGGTGGAGATCAAAGATAGGTAACCTATCTCTGGTTACTATAGTCTCTCCACCTCATAGCTCTCATCTTTGGTAACTCCCATTAACTGAGGATGCCCTGATGAGAATACTACAGTTTTTCAGCTTAATGAAACAAAATGCTGTTGGAAAATATTCCAACTTCAGGAATCATATTCATATATAAATTTGTATTTATTCATTCAGCACCTATTTAATAAGTGCCTACTATTTACCTGGCATAGTGCTTGATATTGAGTGTTAGCATAGTATCATGAGTAAACAAAACAGACACAAATCTCAGTCCTCATTTTAGTATAGAGAAAAAGATATATAATGGAAATAAAAATATAAATATGTAGTCAGGTAAAAAAGTAAGTTCTATAGAGGAAAAAATTAAAAAGCAAAAAGGGGAGTGCCAGGAAGGTGGGAGGTCAGAAGTGTGAACAAAGTAGCTAAGAGCCTTGAAGATATCTTGGGAATAGAGATCAAAGAAAAGCAAACAGAAAATACAAAGACCCTGAGGTAAGGATGTACATGGTGGGGTTAAGGAATGGCAAAAACAAAAAACAAAAACAAAACAGGGCAATAAGAAATAAAAGTCATAGCAACAACGAGGGACCAGGTGGAATGGGCATTTTGAATTATTTTTAAAACTTCGGCATTTACTCTAAATGGAAAACCTCAGAAGAAAAATCATCCTTTTCTCATCAGTGGTTAGATACATATTTTAGTATTGAGTCATACCCCAAAATAATAGTGTACCCTTATTCTTTCATATTTTCTAAACTTTAAATAGAAATAGCCAAGATATTATAAATATAACTTCATTAAATGCTGAATTATAATTTAGTTATGGCTCTAAATGTGATAATTTAGTAACTGTAAATTTTTTTTAATTCCTTTTTCAGCTAAATTTTTATCCCTGGAAAATGATCAGATGTCCAGTGCTCAAGATGAATTACACACTACAAGAAGGAATAAGTAGAAGGGATTCACTAAGATTTGGGAAGGTTCATATGGAATGAAAGAATATTAAAATCGAAGCCAAAGATATAGTTTGAGTCCAAGTTCAGACATAAGTGTGATTCTCAGCAAATCATGAAACTTATCTAACTCTTAATTCCTTCTACCTGTTTTGTCTCTCTCCAAAGAGTATCATGAAGATTCAGTGAAACTGTGTGTGTAAGCATTATAAATATTGTAGACATAGAATAAATTATCATAAATAGTAGTAATAATATAATTCAGAGATATTCAAATGACAGGAAATTAGATATATATGAATACGTTAAAATAATTGCAATTGTTTACTCTGGAGGACTTTTTTTACCCTCTTCTTAAAGCAGGATGTTGCCCAGAATGCCATCTAAAATTTTATTCAAGCTTGTTCACCTCTTCTTTTACTCAGCCTACACATTTCACCTGAGCTCCAGAGCCATATTTCCAGAACTTTGTTGACTATAACCATAAGTACATAACCTCAGAACTAGTATTTACCAAATTAAGTTCATTAGCTTTCTTCCTCATTACTTCTCCCTATATAGTCCCTCTTTCAGTGAACAGAATTTTTATTTACCTGGTTTCTCAAGTTATGAACCTGACGGTCTTCACATACTCCTCTTTATCCATCACAGCCTCCATCTTTTGAGAACATTAATTCTAGAGTCACTATTTAATGGCTTGATTTAATTTTGATTCTGCCACTTACCAACAGTGAGACCACAGCAAAAATCACTTAACTTCTCTGTGCTTCAGTTTCTGTATCTATAAAATTGGTATCAAATGTGCTACTCCACAGGGTGCTGAAAGAGAAATTAAAAAGAAAACATTTTACAGTTACTAAATTATCATATTTAGAGCCACAACTAAATTATAATTTAGCATTTAATGAAGTTATATTTGTAATATCTTATCTATCCTTCCTATTTAAAGTTTAAAAGAATAGGGGTACACTCGTATTTTAGAGTTTGAACCAATACCAATACAAATATCTTAGAACAATTGTGTACTATGTGCTATATAACTGTTCTCTATTATGATAACTGATGTTATTATTATTGTTATTATTAAACCTTTCAGGTTCTACCCTAGGATGAATTATTGGCTTTAACTTTACTCTCTTCACTCATTACCATAACCTTACTGCAGTCTTTCAACATCACTTAATTTAATGACACTCAACCTAACTTTTTCATAAGCTTTACCACATTATAGTGGTGAATTAACTTGTGTCTCTGCCTATGGACAATGAGCTCTGAGTACAGAGGCTATCTTTTACTCATTTTTGTAACCTCAAAGCAAAGTACTGGGTCTAGCATATGCTGGATATTTACTAGAAGGAAAGAACAAGAGATGAAAAAATGGAGGGAAGGAGAAAAGAAAAGAGAAAAAAGAAAGAAGAAAAAGAGGAAGGGAGAAAAGGAAAGAAAAGTAGATAGAAATAAAGGGAAAGAAAAGAAAAAGAGAAAAAGGTAAGCAAAGAAAAAGAAAAAGAAAAGAAAAGAAAAAAGAAAAGAAAAGAAAAGAAAAGAAAAGAAAAGAAAAAAGAAAAGAAAAGAAAAGAAAAAAGAAAAGAAAAGAAAAGAAAAGAAAAGAAAAGAAAAGAAAAGAAAAGAAAAGAAAGAGAAAGTGAGAGAGGAAGGAGAAACAGGGGCTGAATTTCTTTTCAACAGTTTCTCATTCTTGAGTCCCTCTTTCATATTGCCAGGAGAGTTACCATCTTAAAAGCAAAATGCTCATGTTAAGACATACATTAAGAAGCTCTGTTGACTCCACTGCAAAATAAAGGACATCTCATAGTATGAAATTTCTGTTTTATAATTATCATTCTACATTCAATTTCTGCTACCACTTCCTACCTTTATCCCATACTCTAGCTGCTCTAAATTTTTGCAGTTCTCTAAACCCATCGGAAACTTTCACAAGTCAATGCTGTTCTTTCCCTGGATATGAACTCTTCTTTGCCTGAAACTTGTAGTAATCATTCTCTAAATCCCAACTCAAATATTTTCTCCACTGTGAAGCATTTTTAGATTCACTTACATTTAGGTTTTTCTACAGAATTTTGTTCTTCTGTCTACTGTAACACTTATCTGGTTGAATAGTTTATTTTTTAAATATATTGACACATGTAGTCTGGTGCTTCTTGAGATCAGGATTTGTGTCTTGTTTATTATCCCAAATTCTGACATGTAGGGGTGGAAGAAAGGAAGAAAGGAAAGAAGAAGGAAGGAGGGAAGGAAGGAAGGAAGGAATGCACTAATTTTTTCCATTTTGCTTCTATAAAGAGAAGTGCTTCCCAAATCTCAGTTTCTGGACAAGTGTGATGCTGATTGCAAAAGCATCACTGGATAAGTGAATTAAATTTTCTAACCATTAGAGATTCTGAATCAGTAGGCTTCATGTGCAGCTAGTAATCTGTATGTTAACAAATTCCCCAAGTAAGAATACTTGTGCACAGTTTTTCTCTGCACAGATATGTCTAGCTAAAGGTGTGGGAGCTGAAATCTAGTTCAGACTCCATTCTGCAAGGCAATTTTGTGCGCTCTGGGAGAAAGGAACATAGTTTCTAATATATAATGAAGTACTGTGGATGCTAGTGTGGCCCTTCTCAGAAATACTGAATTTAATTAGAAATAAAGAGGAATATATCAATTATAAAAGTGATTAACCTGTAACAGTATACAAAGGCAAGTTGTAGAGATTTAAAAAAACAGGCAGCCGTGATCTGAGGAGATTTTAAAACAAATGCTGGAAGGTAAGTTTTAAAAAAGATGTCCTATACATTCTGGCTTCCAATATACAACTAAATATTAATTCCAGGAAATAGTTATGTGTGATCTCTTGCTTAACGTAATTCAGCTAACATCCAGTTGTATCAGAACCCCAGGACTTAAATTATTACAATGATTTTTAGTTTCAAAATGAAGGTAGTATGCAAGTCTCTTTAAACATTAACTAAGATCAATTAATCTTCTAGGCTTCTAGTCAATTTCTCACAATGGGATTTTCCTCTATATTTGTTTTAAATGGTTTATGAAATGATTTCTCAGAATTTATAACATAAAATCTGAGAAATGCTTTTACAAGCTTCATGTATTTACATACTTTTTGTATATCTGAATACTTCAGGTGCTTTCACATACCAGTGCCTTTACAAGTTACTCCCTTCACCTGGTCAATTCGTCCCTCCTCTTTTCACCTGGGAACATTTTAGCCCTCCTTCAAATCCAGCTCAAATATGCAGTTATCCCTTAAAATGTACATGGCATTGGCTCACTGCTATTATTTGTCAAAATAAAAGCAAATTTCTGAGTGAGGAAGAGAAAGGGAAAGAGAGAAGAAAAGAGAGGGAGAGAAGGAGGGAGAGAAAGGGAGGGGGATGGGAGAGAGAGAGAGAAAGCTACTCTAAAATATAAGAGCCTAAATTCCCAGATCAATGACTTTTACCATGCTGACACACATTTTTCTAAAAAAGAAATACAGTGTCATAGAAATGAACACATAGTAGCTGGACTGTATAGTAGTACAATTGTAAGTTTAATATGCTATGATAGAAAGCCGGACTTTGGAGCCAGACAATGTGTAGTAGAATCTAGGGTTTGATGTTTTTTTAATTATGGGAACTCAAGCAACTTATATAATATTTCTGTTATTTCCTTAAATTGAAAATTGTATTAATATGAACCTCATTTTATGTGGTATAAATATTAAATTAGACAATAGATGTGAAAGGGTAGCCTACGTCATACTGGATGCAAAATGATTAGAAATAGCCAGTGGGAAATATTTAATGATGTTAACCAGGAAGTGCCATGCCATCTAGACTTTTCCTGAATTAGGGACAATCTATTTTCAGCTCAGACATCAGTAATAAAATTACATTTCCCACACACACACAAAAAAGCAACATTCCAGGCAGAAAGCAGAATACAGAATGCTGATCAAGTGGAATACACAGAGCACTCATATCAGACAGAGCTATGTGGAACAAGAGGGGAAAAAAGCCATTTCTGAATAATTAATGCCTATACTTGCACAGAGCTGGACTAAGAAAGCAAATTTTTCCTACTGATAAACTGAATAATGTTTCTAAAATGAACTCTGAGGAAATGCAGAAGCTAAGAATGACAGTTTTTTTGGTAAACAAGTTTTATAACAAAACATGACAACCCCAGCATATGTGGTCAACAATCATTCAACCTGTACTTAACCGAACTCCTATTGGTATTAGACTGTGCTATGCTAATGGTAAAGATATCCAAGAGGTTTGTGGCTGAGGCCAGCCCAGGATATATGTAAAAGGACTGGCAGAACCTGAATATCAAAGGCAAAATAAAAATATAATCCAGAATGGATCAATCTATCTTCTTAATACAAACAGGCACGAACACTTCAGTTAGGCATTGCTTGTGTCATGGTCACAGAAAGGAACTTGAAATGAACATTAGAACGGTTTGTTATATGTAACTTGCCTTTTAATTGTCTGGTTACAGTTCTTCTCAATCCTTTTTTTTGTCCTTTTCCACAAAATTTAAAATATAAAAAATCTCTCCAATTGTTGTTATACATTGCTCTCTGAACTAAATGTTCACTACTCATTGCAGTAACATTTCTGGTGTCCAGAAAAGGCATACCAGCTAAGTACTGTATAGTTAGAGAATGTATTTTGGGAAAGAAATATTCATACCAGCACATCTGTAAAGGTCTTTAAGGCAGCTCAGGAAAAATTAAATTATCAAGGAATATTAATGAGGCTCTTTCATTCACATCCTTCTATTCTATTACTATAGAACATATATTTTGCCAAAATTCCCAACTTCCTTATAGTGAGATAAATAATGCTACAGCACTAAGCTTTTAACATAGGCAGTAAATAATTAAATATTAAAAAGTATTTCTACTAGAATCTAGGTCTGAAAAAAGTGAGGAAATAAAAAATTTGGAAGTTGCCTATAACATGCCTGATCTCATTCAGAACACCATGACCCAGGGCATTGTAAGACAGAAATATTTTAGACAATTTCTGTTTTAAAAAACCATCAGCCTGTTTGGTTTGAAGAAGTTGTTCCTCCAACCCTACTTCATACAAATAAATAGCACAGAAAATGAAAGATTGCAAAGTAGGTTAGAAGAAGCCTCGAGTGACTTTTAATGGAATATTATGGGCCAAAAACACAGGGGTTTAAATTAGTAGCTTAAAATGCTCCATTTACCACACATCACAGAAAGTAAGAAAGTAAGAGTCTTTTTTTGGTTTTCTTCACTTACATTCCTCCAAATCTTTGACCAGCTGAACTGTTTGTTCCAGGTCATCAAACCCCTTAATAACTTAAATTCCCAAATTCAGACTTACAAAGGATGTGGCTGGCTACATATTGCTGTCAGTTTACTTAGCAGAAAAAATTATGGTACACATATATACTCACATGTACACATACACACCAAGCATGCACATACACAATTCCTTCAAAAGCATGAAATAAATCCATATTACCACAAGAATAAGCATAGGTATAGAGAGGAATTTTAATATGTGAGCCAACATATGAGAACTATAGCAAAACCTGGTTTAAATTTCAGTTCAAATTCTTTATAATCTTTCCCAGGTGAAGCAAAGTTGTCTCACCACCCCTCAGATCTCTGGTGGACACAGAGGCCCTATACCTCTGCTAGCTTTAAGTGAAATTACATGAGCCAGCCTTTCTGAGTACCAGCTCTAAAGAAAAAATCAGTCCTATAAGATGTGAATTGTTGTTACATAGTAGGGGGAAAGAGCCTCATGATCAAACTGAGCAATGCTCAGTTAAATAAAGCTGAATGGGTTTTTATTTTTTGTTTGCTAATGATAAGATTTCTCACAAATGTTAATGTGCATTGTTTATAAAATATTAATAGACATTTTGAACTGGGAAATAGGTGAAGTGTCAATGCAGAATGTGGAGTATAGAATTTCCAGTTACTTGACCATCTCATGGGAATGGTGTTATAAGGCAAACATGGTTGGAAAATGCTGCAATCTTTGCATCCAGGACCCCCAGTCATTCTGCAGGAAAAGGATGTGCCACACATTCAATTTGGTTCAGATATCAAGTCTATTGATGGCGAACACACATACACATATGCAGTATTGGAAGAGGGTCCCAAGCATGTTTGAAAATGGCTACAAAGAAACAATAAAGGACATTTGACCTGGAGTTTTTATGGTGGGGTGGTCACAACAATTGGCAGTGTGAGCAGGATGTCTAGATTATGACTACTACCACCGCACGGGTCTTTCTTCTCTTGCTTTTGCTTGGTAACTGGATCTGCTGCCTGCTGGTAATTCTTCGAGTGTGTCACTTTGCCCTGAATTTACTTGAGTCATATTGAGCTGAGCCTCTGTTACAGATTTAACTAACCTAATTAGAAAGTTATAATTGCTATTTAAGGTCAAGTTTACATTAAAGAGGCCCCAGTTCCCATGTTGTGATCCAGACCTACCTTTGTGACTTGATGCCAGCATAAGCCATGTCTGATAAACAGTTAGGGAAATGATTCTTACTCTGGGAGCAATGTTTGTATGCCTCAACCAGATGCTAGCTCCATTCCACAGATCACTCAGGGGAAACACTGATGCCTTGTGCAATATCCCAGTCCATCAGGTGGTTGCTCACGTGGAAGAGCAGTTACTATGAGACATGCTGAGGTCGCACTCCTAAAAGCAGATGACTTAATATGACCTCCCAAAAATGCCTTTGTTGCTGTATTGCCTGTGCCTCTGTCATCCAAAAAGATACAGACCCTCAAAGTTATAGGGAAAATACCCACGGCACCCCTGGTGCACAGCCAATGGCTAATTCAACCACTGGCCATGAGAGAGGCCTCCGATTCTGACAGTGTAAACTTATAAATATGAGCAGAGTGAAGAGAACCCTTCAACCTCCAAAGTAATCTAGTAACTAAAAGAAAGAAAGAAAGAAAAAGGGGAGAAGAGAGAGGTTCGAAGAGAGGAAAAAAGGTAGGAAGAAAAAAAGATAAGGAATTTTAAAAAACCTGGATACAGGGAGAGAAAGTGACAACAAAAAGCTGAAACAGATCTACAATCTGAAACAATTGGAAACCTAAAGTTCACCAAAAGAATGAACACAACAAAAAGATAATAGGGTACTGATTGTACATCTACTATATAGGTTCTGAATTAACTTTTATATCTGCTGATGTGCATCAATTGGCAAACCTTTCAAGGCCTTCATCAATACTGTGGCCCAAATAATACTTCTATCTGGTGTTTTTGCTAAATTTAAACATGAGAGTTACTGGACAGAAAATGGAGGATAAAAAGATATGCCTCATTTTAATAATTGAAACTATCACCTTGTCTAAATTTCCAATGAAAATAGCACCCATTGCCTTAAAATATCTTATAGTAAGCTTGACTGTTTTAACCTAATGAGTAATAAATTAAAATTAAATCAAATCTTTAGCTCTTACAGATTAGATTGCCAACATGAGGCCCCATGGACCATCCATCCCTAAGTAAAATAGTTAATAGTGCCTAGTTAAATTAAAATGAGGCCATAAAACTCCCAGAAGAAAACATAGGTAGTAAACAATTTGACATCAGTCTGAATAATATCTTTTTGGATATGTCTCTTGGAACAAGGGAAACAAAAGAAAAACTTTTTAAAAAATGGGACTTCATCAAACTAAAAAGTTTCTGCACAGTGAAAGAAACCATCAATGAAATAAAAAAAACAACATACTGAATGGGAGAATATATATGCAAATGATGTATTCAATAAGGGGTTGATATCCAAAATTTATAAGAAACTTATACAACTCAATAACAAAAAAATAAAATAAAATAAACAATCTAATCAAAAAAATGTTCAGAGGACATGAGAAGACATTTCTCCAAAGAAGACATACAGATAGCTAATGGACGTGTGAAAAGATGCTGAACATCACTAAACATCAAGGAAATGCAAATTAAAACCACAATGAGATATCACCTCACACCAGTCAGAATGGCTATTATCAAACAGTCAACAAATAATATGTGTTGAAGAGGGTGTGGAGAAAAGGGAACCCTTGTGCACTTCAGCAGGACTGCAGCCACTACAAAATTGTATGAAGATTCTTCAAAAACTAAAAATAAATACACCACACAACCCAGCAATTCCACTTTGGGGTATTTATGTGAAAAAAAAAATGAAAATACTAATTCAAAGAGATATATGGAAGTACAGATGGCCAATAGACATATGAAAAGATGCTCAAGATCAGTAATCATCAAAGAAATACCTATCAGAATGGCTATCATCAATAAAAAAAACAAACAAACAAGTATCTGTGAGGATGTAGAGAAAAGAGAACCTTCATATACTGTTGATAGGATTGCACATAGGTACAGCCATTATGGAAAACAGTCTGGATATTTCTCAAAAAATTAAAAATGGATCTACCTTTTGACCCAACAATTGCACTTCTGGGTATTTATCCAAAGAAAACCAAAACAATAATTCATAAAGATCTATGCACAAAGTTCATGGCAGCACAATTTACATTACCCAAGATATGGAAGCAACCTAAATGACCATCAATAGACTATTGGATAAAGAAGTTATGGTTCATATATACAACGAAATATTACTCATCCATTAAAAAAATGAAATCCTACCATTTTCAATCACATGGATGGACCTAGAGGTTATTATACTGAATAAACTAAATCAGAAAGAGAAAGATAAACACTATATGATTTCACTTATATGCGGAATCTAAGGACAAAAAGAACAAACTAATCAAAAGCAAATTCACAAATATAGAAGACAATCTGGTGACAGCCAGAAGGAAAGTGGACTGGGTGACTGGGAGAATGGGTGAAGGGTTAAAGAAGTATAAATTAGCACTCGATAGATGGTCATGGGGATGGGGAGCACAGCATAAGAAATGCAGTTAGCATTAACGGAATGGCTAGGTGGAGAGCTAGAGGAGAGAAAGAGCAATTAGGGGGATCACGTCATAAATTATATAAATGTCTAACCAATGTACTCTATACTTAAAACCAATAATAAAATGAATTTTTTTAAAAAGATATATGTACCCTTATGTTTATTGCAGCATTATTTACCATAGTCTAGATATGAAAGCAGCCTAGGTGTCCATTGATCTGTGAATGGATAAAGATGTAGTACACACACAAACACACACACAAACACATGCACACACACATGCACACACACAAATGAATACTATGCAGCAATAAAAAATTAAAATCTTATGACATTGATGAATCTAGAGAGTACTATGCTAAGTGAAATAAGTCAGACAAAGACAAATGTTGTATGGTTTTACTTATATGTGGAATCTAAATTAAAATAAACAACAAACAAATAAACAAAACAAAAACAGACTCATGGAAACAGAGACTACAAGGATCGTTGCCAGAGGAGAGGGAAATGGGGGAGATGTCTGCAAAAGGTGAAGGGGAATATAGTCAATAATGTGATAAGTTTTCCTGGTGACAAATGATTACTAGAATTAATGGAATGATCACATTATAAGGTATAAAAATGTCGAATCACTATATTGTACACTTGAAACTAACATAACTAATATTATATATCAACTATACTTAAAAACAAACAAATGAACAAAAAAACTTTCAAAAGTAACAAATAAATATCATCTTGAATAAAAAAAAGGTGTTCAAGAATAAAACCCATTATATAAGGCCTATTTCGAGAAGAAATAATTGTCCCATGTTTCTCCATTTATCAGCCTAAATTGACCTTTTCTCAAACTTGGAAAAAAGTGAATGGTGCATTATAATGTTTTACCACAACCATAACATTGTGGTCCCATCCATTAAGGATTTCATTACAAACATAATTGAAATTACTGATTCCATTTAATCAGCAACTGGTATATATTTTGTTATTATAGATTTGGCTACTATGTTCTGTTCAGTGCCTATTTAACAGCCTCTCATCACAGTTTGACTTTACCTTCAAAGGAATATAATATACCTTTTATGAGTTGAATTGTGTCCCCACAAAATTCATGTTGAAGTCTTACCCCCAGTACTTAGCATTTGACTGTATTTAGAGACAGAGATTTTTAAAAGGAGTCTATGATAGATGATTGGATAAAGATGTGGTACATATATATATAATCAAATATTACTCAGCTCTAAGAAGAGATGAAATACTGCCATTTGTGACACCATGGATGGATCTTGAGGTTATCATGCTAAGTGAAATAAGTCAGAAAAAGTTGAAAACCACATGCCACTCATATGTGGTATATAAATCTAAAAGTAACAAACATGACAAGCAGAGACTCATGTATATAGACAGTGGACTAGTGGTTATAAGAAGGAAGGGAGGAGGAGGAGGTAGATAGAGGTAAAAGGGGTCAAATATGTGGTGACAGAAGGAAAATTAAGAGTGATGAACAGTTGGATTTTGTTAATCAATGGCACCTCAATAATTTTTAATAATAATGAAAAACTTATTGGATTTCCTTAATCAATAATAATAATAAAAAGAAATAAAAGGTAATTAAGGTTTTAAAATGAGGTCATCATGTTAGGCCCTAATCCAATTTTGCTGGTGTCCTTATAAGAAGAGGGGATTAGAGCATAGACAACATACAGATGGAAGAAAGACCACATGAGGACACAGTTAGGAGGCAGCCATCTGCAAGCCAGAGACAGGCTTCAGAAGAAACCAAATCCATTGACATCTTGATCTTGGAATTCTAGCATCTAGAACCATGAGAAAATACATTTCTCTTTTTTAAACCAACCAGTCTATGATATCTTACTATGATATCCTTAGCAAATAATAAACAACACCTTTACTCACCTGTTCTACAGCTTTGCCATTGCACAGAATCTTTGCAGGTAAGAACTTAACGGCATGTGACCTTTTCCCTGGAGCACAGATATGAAATCACACTGATGATACCACGTCTTCTTCTGCAGAGATTTATTTGACACACTTATTATGGATATACAAATATAAAGTAGCTCACAAAAAAGGAATGGGCCATTGTCCTCACACAGTACAAGGTGCTGACATCTCACTTAAATTCCTGAAAATTATTTGGTAAAAAGAGAGCAGATCCATCCTTGAAATTGCTCTAGAACCCTTTAATATCACTCTCTCCTCCCAACTAGCATTTTGTTTTTCTTTAGTTCTGTTCATTTTTTAATCCATAAATGACAGTACTATTTTTTCCATCTTTATTGAAATATAATAGACAACTAGTTGCCTGTATTTACACTGTACAATTTGATGAGTTTTCTAATTTTTTTTTCAGTTAGAGTTGGCATGCAATGCACCAGCCTCAGCTGTACAGCATATTGATCAGAGATCCACATAACTCGCAAAGTGATCACCCCACCAAATCTAGCATCCCTCCTTCGCCCCACATATTTATTCCAATGTTATTAACCATCTATACTCTACATCCCCATGTCTACTCTGCAACCACCCACCTGCACCTCTCAATCCCTTTGCCCTTTTTCCTTCTCCAACCCCCTCCCATTGAGTATTCTTCAAAATATTCTCTGTATCTATGAGTTTATTTCCACTTTTGTTGTTGTGGTTGTTTAGATTCTACATGTACATAAAATTATGCAATATTTCTCTTTATCTGACCCATTTCATTCAATGCAATACCCTCTAGGTCCATCAAGGCAATATCTTTTTCCATCCCCTTCCTTTTAGACTCTGTGTGTTTCTTAATCTGAAGTGAGTCTCTTATAGGCAGCATATGTAGGAATCTTGTTTTTTTTATCCATTCGGGCACTCTATCTTTCAGTTAGAGCACTTAATTCTTTTCCATTTGAGGTACCTGTTGATAGGAATGTAGTTGTTATCATTCTTTATCACTGTTTTCTGATACATGTTTTTCCTTCTTAAAGAAGTCCTTCCAACATTTCCTGTAATATTGGCTTGGTGATGATAAATTCCTTTATCTTATTTTTGCCTGGGAAGCTCATTCTCTTTCCTTCAACTCTAAATGGTAGCTTTCTAGATAAAGTATTCTTGGTTATAAATCATGAGTCTTCATCACATCAAATATTTTGTGCCAAGCCTTTCTGTCCTGCATAGTTTCTTTTGAGAAATCAGCTGTCAGTCTTATGTGTGCTCCCTTGTAGATAACTAACTGTTTTCTCTTGCTGCTTTTAAGATTCTCTCTTTGTCTTTAACCTTTGGCATTTTAATTATGATGTGTCTTGGTGTGAACCTCTTTGATTTCCTGATTTTTTGGACTCTCTGAGCATCCTGGGATTTTATGTTTATTTCCTTCACCAGATTAGGCAAGTTTTCCATCATTATTTCTTCAAATAGCTGTTCAACATTTTGTTTTTCATCGGGCACCCCTATGACATAGATAGCTTTACCTTTAATAGAGCCCCACAGGCTCCTTAAATTATTATTATAGTCTTGGCTTCTTTTTTCTTGCCATTCTGATTGAGTGTCTTTAGTTTTTCTATCCTCTATATAGATCATTCGATCCTCTTCTTTATTCACTTTGTTTATTCCATTTAATATACTTCTTATCTCAGATAATTTGTTTTTTATTTCTAACTGGTTCTCTTTTATAATTTCATTTCCACTTTTATGTTTTTTATCTCTTTGTTGAAGTTCTCACTGAATTCATCTGCACAACCCATAAGTTTATTGAGCATCTTTCTAACCAATGTTTTGAACTCTGCATCTGTTAGCTTGCTTGACTCCATTATTTCTGGATCTCTGTTCTGTTCTCTCATATGGTTTCTGCTTCTTTGTCTTCCCATTTTGGCTACCTTTCCATGTCTGTTTCTATGTACTAAGCAAAGCTCATAAGTCTCCTGGTCTTATTACTGTGGATTTGTGAAGTAGGTGTCCAGTGACACAGTCTTGAGAGGGGTTCAGCTGCAGGCCAAATTTAACCCAAGCCTCTACCCATCTGGGGCCACCTGTTAAGATTTAGCAAGCAATCCACAGATGTTGTGTTTATCGTTACCTCAAAAGGCCATTTCAGAAACTGAGGCCAGCTGCCTCCAGTATGAGTCTAGGCTCTGCTCAGCAAGGAGCACCTGACTTGCTGAAGATACACTTGGATGTGGCTTGGGAGAGGCTGTGAGTTGGGGGAGGTAGGGTTTCAGGGAATCCTCTGGGCGGAGTGACCTATTTCCCAGTTTGATGACATCAGGGCTATGGCGGCACTGTGTCCACACACTGGAAGGCGGGAGGGCTCAACAGGGAACAATGGATACCACCGGCGCTTCTGCCAGGGAGAGAGCCTCTTTGTGGCCCTCACTCCGACAATTCAGTGTCCCCCCCAGTAAGTCCCTGCACAGCCAATCCGGCACTGGTGCTCAGAGCAAGCAGGTCCATCACTGAGGAAGTCCACTAACAGACGCGGCCCCTTTAAGAGACATCTGCTGCTCTCACAGCCTCTGTCCCACTCAGCTGCTCAGGCCCAGGCAGCCTCGCATCTCCACCCCATCTTACCTTCTGCTGTTGAAGGGTGATTTCTTAAATTTCTCCCCAGTTATATTTCTTGTTCATCTGGATCCCAGGTGATTTTTCCTTGCTGTTTGCTCCTTGTTTCTGTCACAACTTTGATTCAGTTACCAGAGGGATGAACAGAGCCTCTATCTATGCCATTTTTCTCCTCGACAGTACTATTTTTATTATTTCATACAGACAAAGTTTATCTACATGTTTACCAATTTATTTTAGCGACATTTCTTCTTCAATCCCTTAGCTTCTGTCTATGGTAATCTCTTTTCCTTCTTTCTTTTAGCAATCCCTTTATCTTATGGCTTCTACTGTTGTTATTTCTTTGTAGATGATCCATCTTGCTTCTGTCCCTAATTTTAAGAACTTCTCTTTGCTTTTATGCTGTTTCATCACAAAGTGTAAAGGTGTAGGGTTTTTTCCCACTCAATTTATCCTGTTTGGTGATTACTTTTCTTTCTCTATGTATGGGTTCATGTTTTTCATGAAAGTATTTTCAGCCATTATCCCTACAAATATTGCCTCTAATACCAAGGCACGCTGGTAATACTTACTATAGAGATGCTTCCCCAAATTGTGTTCTCATTCTGATAAACTAAGAAACATTTTAAACTCTTGCTTAGTTTTGTCAATCTGGATATTGATTTATGCCTTGAATAAAAACGTTAGTTTTTACTCAGATTTTAGTAATTACTAAATTTTCACTTAACAGCACATCTTTCCTGAGCTACAGTTTCCAATCAATATAATTATTGTACAGAATTTAGAGTAGCAGTGTGCCACCTTGGTTGTTTAGCATGTAACTAATGGGTTACAATTATAACAGCAAAACAGTTTTGAAAAGTGAAATTAGTTTAGTAGCAATTAAATTCAAAGAGCCATTCCAAAGGAACCTAAACGACAACTTTGAGTTGTATGTAAAATGGAAAAGCTTCAAAACATGATGTTTCTAAATATCTTGTAGAAAAGGGACATTGTATCTATATTTTCTTGTATCATCACTGTTTAGCTACAGAGATAAAACATTGTATATTAAAATTTTACATAAAAAGATTATAAAGTGTTAAATACCTCAAAAATGCCAAAATGACTTTCATATGTTAGTAAACTCTCAAAATACAGTATTCTATATCTCTTAAGAGGAAAATTTAATTTCTAAAATTTATATATTATGATTTTCTAGAGGGAAACAAGATGAAAAAAAGTTTTAATGTGATTAAATTACCAAGAACTCTCTCTTGCAATCTCCTGTAATAGTTAAAGAGATTCAAATGGTATGATCATTTTCTTGCCCAGCAGGAGGATTTCTGCCTTTGAATTTTATCTTCATCGGTAAAAGTTTCTATAAATTGAGAGATGTATGTGAGCACCATATTTGCCTAGGCATTCACCAAGAGGTATATGCCAAGATTATGGCACTGGGAGGTTAAGCAAAGCAGAGCAGAGTATATTTCTCTAAGCTAAGAAGTAAAAGACCTGAGTTCACAGTAATATGGCAGTTGGAATTTACAAGGTATATAACTTTGCCCACAAATCTACAATATGGGCAAGATACAGTAGGGACAACTAATTTCTACCCCACTCAGTTATGTGGGGGAGCTGGAATCATATGAAGTTTTTTGCTCATTTGTGTGTTTGGTAGAGGCTGGGACAGCTGGAGCTCCTTGGGTATCTCCATCTCTTTATAACCAGTATATATGTTCTCTCTAGCCAGAAACTTTAGGGTAGCCGGACTTCTCATGTGTCAACTCGGAGCTCCCAAGACATATGTCTTAAGAAAGGAAAATAGGCAGAAACTGAATTGCTTTTTCTTACCTAGCCTTGGAAGTTATTCTGCTTCTCATTCAACACAATAGCAGTGAGTCACTAAGACTGACCAAATTCAAGGGGAAGGCAACTTTTGTGGGAGGAATGTCAAAACATTTGCAGACATTTTTGAAAACCACCTGAAGATCCGGAAACACATGCAGATTAGCTGTAAAAGGAAACAGACATCAATTTTCATGTGGAAGAGATAAACTTCCACATGATAGATTGATGTGGGGAGAGGAAGCATGAAGATATGGTGGTTCTCAGAAGTATATAATTGCTGGATTATAAAAGTATACAGAATGTAAATTGTAGGCAAAATTTCATATTGTCAGCTTTGAAGAAGGGTAGATTTAGCCAAAGTTCTTGAAGAGCATAATATTTGGGCTATGCCTTAAGGAAGAAATCCGTGAGCATATTAGGGAAGAATTACCAAATTGAATAAAAACACCAAATTGGGTCTTAGTTTAGTTGGAACGATTGGGAGGAGGGGAGGGGGACAAGTAGCCCCAGTACAGTGGGAAAGTAAAGCTCATAGGTTAACCACAGAAACAGAGATACAGATGAATCTTGAAAATGGAAACGTCTGGTCTTGAGAGATTTCAGTCTGAATAATGATAATAAATTTGTTTGATACATATTTTAATTTCAAGGTAATCTTTAAGGAAAATAACTCTTTGCCAGGTGAAAAAAGTAGATAAATTGAGCATAAAATGTCTTATAAAAAGTCTGTTTTAGTTTAGAAACAAAGAGAACAAGATAGAAAATTAAGCATGAAAGTGCACAAGGAAGTAATAGAATAGGGAACAGTGATAGAGGCAGGAAAGAAAAGTGGCATGAATAAAGTATGATTCTCGTCACCAATAAAACTAGTGAATTCTTAGGGAAAAGAAAAAAGAAATTTTGTTATCAAAAATTCCATCTAAAGAGGCATAAAGGGAATTATTGGCAGCAAAAAAGAATTAGATGAGGTTGTGCTTTTTTTTAAATAAGCAAAGTTTTTAAAAAATAAGCAAGTTACCAAACAAATTCATAAAATACACAAAAAATTACATATTCTATCAGAAATTAGTTGTTGCTTGTGGGAAACACAAGGCTTTTTTATAGTATATGATAACAATATTCCAACAGATAATAAATGCTAGAATTTCAGCATAACTGTTGGCTAATAAGATTTGCTAACATCTTTTTAGAAATTATGCTATAATCACCCTAGCAATTAATTTCAAACCTAGGTACAAGAGACTGTACCAGATATATAAGATCATGGATTGAATGAATTTGAAAGCACATTTTGAAATAAGCTTTAGACATTTTTATTATATATTTATTATATATATAATAAGCTCAAAAGTATTGATTAATGAATTCATTGGAAAATCTGTTTGGAGTTTGATCAGGAAAACTTATCTCTACAAGAATCACTTTGGTGTGGTTATCAGTGGTGCCACTAAATCTCAGCCAAAGCGCCCCAACCCAGAACGTTTCTTGAATCCTCATTCAACACATATGACAGTGTTAGGTCAGTCCATTTGTTAAAATTCCATATCATAGCAAAACTCAGAAGTTTTTTAAATTTGCAATTGTTAATTCTCCTATGCACCATAAAATTAGATATGTTGCACTTAAGCAGGGTTATAACTGTGTAATGCCAAAATTTTAAAAGAAATCAAACCATTTTATAATTCTAATCTACATATTGTAAGGGAAAGATGGAATGAAGTAGAAACAAAACAGCCTTTGTAGTGACACAGATGTACTTCAAATTCCACATTTGTTAGTAGGTGTAAGACCCCGGTTACTGTCTTTGAGGCTCTCATCTGTAAAATGAAATATATACTTCAAAAGACTATTGGAAAGATCAGTAATTACCCAGGTGAAGTTTCTAAGATATAATGGGTGTGCTAGAGAAGTGTAGCTATTTAAATTAGATGAAATAGGGCTGTTAGTTGAATTTACATTTTAAAACAGAAATTAATACGTAAGTTCTCTCTCTCTCTCTCTGTGGAGCTATATATATTTCTATCCATATGTATGGATTATATATAGATAAAATAATTATAAGAAATGTAATTATAATTATTTTTAAAACAAATATATTAAATATAATATAAATAATTATAAAAATTTTGTATTACCTGTGATTTATATGTTGTCCAACTCAACCCCTTACTTAATGCAAAAACTGATATACTTTTCTAAAATAGATTCATTCAGTTTTGCTTGAACCTTTCCAATGACCAAACCTCAAAAGGCTGCATTTGTTTTCAAGGTAGGAATAACCATGAGTTAATCACATATGCTTCCTGATAGTTTTTCCCATTACTTTTCTCCTTCTTCATCTGATATTTGAAATTATTATTTTTATTTTTATTTTTTTGATGTGTTACTTTCCTATTTGCCTTCCAACAGTCCTGCTCTGAACCTAGCTCCAGGAACTAAACAGAAAAAATAGAGATGTGGGTTGGGCCATATCCTAGTTCAAGGAATTTATTAATTCTTTCTCTTTAATTTTCAAGCCTATTCCTTTTCAAATTTTTATAAAACTAAAAGGGGCATTAGCATTTTGAGAGACTCCTTACTGTTGGTTCATATTAAGTTCTATCAACTACAATTCTTTGTTCATACTTAATGGTATCTTTACTTGAATATCTGATCATTGCTAGGTAGCAGAGAAGAGAGTCATAACAGTAATTTGAGATTCTTCAACCTCATAATGCTTGGTATTCCTGATGCAATTCCTATTAATTCTACCTCCTTGAAAACAAAACTATAAAACTCTCCAGGCACAATTTGTAACAGAATGTAGTTAAATCTACACCATAAATTTAATCTTTATGTCAGTGTAATTTACTCACATTGCCTCTGTTTAATTCAATCTCAAGGCTATTAAAATCTAAAATATGATTCAAATGTTTGTTTTTGGTATATTTCATTATTTATTTATGTTTTTAAAGATGAAGGCGGTTATGTTATCTCCAAACGAAATGAGCACATTCAATAAGCAATACAATATTGAATATCTAAAGTTTTGCCATTATGGCAAGGTCAAATGTGGTATTTTCTACTCTCTTGATTCACATTCATGACCCAAATGAGGTTACTGTTTATACACAGAGTATAATTAAATCAAGGTTAGATAAAAAGACTTCTCTAGTACAAGATAGAGCACCAAGAAATTATATAGTACTGTTGAAATTTTGATTAGTGTCTTTCTTAATGATATATTATCTAGTTTTCATAAATATTAACAGAGTAGATCTTTATCTCTACTACTGAGTCTAACTTCCTAAACTATACATATTGATAATGTGATAATTTTTCAGTTATACTTAACTATGTAATAATTCACTGATGACAATGGAAAAATATTCTTTTATAGTACATTTCAATCAAATATGTAAAGTACAAGCCCCATGGGAAAATTTCCAAATTTTCCTCTTAAAAGTAACCAAACCATAATTCTGTTTAAGAATATACTCTCACATTAAAGTTCTCACAGCTCAAATTATTTAAATAAGTATGTGATAAGCAATACCACTAAACTTTGTTTGTAATAAAAGGATTAAACTAAAGTGTACTCATAGATTTTAATAGATTCATATTTTGAAAAAATAGATCTTACTATTTATATTAAGTTATAATGAAGTATAAAAATTATATTAAATAAGGTAATTTGGAAATTGTGTCATAGTAAATCAAGGGTTTTGTTGTTGTCTGGCTTTTGCGTGTATATTAAAAAATAATTTTACCTATCGTTTTCCTATTATTTTGAAGCGTAACTACAAAAATTACACAATTGGATTTGATATTTAATGAATAAAAGTAGTTGATCTTCCTGAATCTATATTTTGTGTTATAGTGAGATAAGTACATTGGAGTGAGTTAATCTAATTACACTTACACTGACCTCATTTGTAAAAAACAATCATGGAAACATATGACACACATTGAACAGTTTAATTATTGTTTCCAAATCCTGTTTTTTCTGGACAGATATGTGTCAGTAGAACTGCTATGATGCATGGTGCATGCAACTACTTATCTTAGTGTCAGCTTTCACATGAAAAACTATTACACAAATTTTATCATTATCAGAATGACTCTGTGTGTCAATTCAAACACCAGAGAATAATTATGCTACAGATTTTGAAATAGTAAGGAGAATTTCCTTAAAGATTTGCCACCTTTTAACTCTCTATATCCACAGAAAATTCTCTAGCCTCTATAGAAATGATTCTCTAATCTACATGGTCACCATTAATCTCCTCCCTGGGCTCGAGGTCTGTTGCTTGGATATTGCCATTCTGATGTCTACAGCAAAATGAAAATCTATTTAAGCATAAAATAAAACTTCTATGAAATGCTGTCTTTCCTCACTCTCCCCATTCTAACTTTTTTATATGGTCAACGCCATTCTCTTAATCTTCTAGTTTCAAAAGTAATCAGCTTTCCTGTATTTTCTAAAATCCACTTAGTCCACAAGTGTAGTCAAACTTCCTCTCCAATACACCACTTACTCTCCATTATCATTGACATCTAATCAAGGTCTTCACTAACTCATGTGTAGACATAAATGGTAAGTTCCATAAGAAAATTCCAAATTTTTCTTTTGAAAATTAGATTTTGTTCCTATTCAAGTTCTCACTCACAGTCTAAAAATCTTAACTTTAAACTCATTATGTGAAAATCATAGCTCAAAAAAAGGATACAGTGGAAATAGTAAAAAAAAATAAACATAAAATAACTTATTTTTTCAGAGACAATATTAGCTTATCTTTTTAGTGTGTGTGTGTGTGTGTGTGTGTGTGTGTGTGTGTGTGTGTGTGTTAAAATGTCAAACAGGCCAAACAACTGAGGAAAAAAGAATAATATAGAAGTCAAATGACA
Organism: Eidolon dupreanum; assembly: GCA_028627145.1. NCBI lineage: Eukaryota > Metazoa > Chordata > Mammalia > Chiroptera > Pteropodidae > Eidolon > Eidolon dupreanum. Next base: position 58,962,207 of record CM053510.1, on the reverse strand, counting down.
AGGCATAAGCATTTTCAATTCTTTCTGGAAGAAGATAGAATAAAAATGAAATAAAGAAGGAAGGAAATTAGGGATAACTAACATTTTAGAAGTGTTTATATATACTACATATAGCATTATAGTATATATGTATAACATAATATATGCAAAAACAATACTGTAATAGCCTCACAATTGGCCTATCTGTTGCCACTTCTCTTCTTCAATCTATCTTGCACATGAATGCATGATGAATCTTCCAAAAAAATGGACTGCACACATTATTCTCATGTTCAACATCTTCACTGGTTCCCCATTGCCCACAAAATAAAATACATAAACCTTGATTCAGAACTTAAAATTCTCATAAACCTATCTGTAAGCCACTTTGCTTCTTAAATTATTTCTGAATTAAATTAATCTTCTGGCTCCACTAACCTTTCTTTCCATAGTTATTATTCCAATTACAAAACTTACTGCTTTTGTTATACTTTTGTGTCATTTGATTCTTCCATTTCCATTGGTGAAGTATCCAATAGTCAACATATCACTTGAATTTATTTTCTTATCTCTATTTACATTGAAAAAGCATGCATCATTTCCTCTGTTAAGATACAAGACTCCTGTATCTTGTTTCATCTTCATGTACTCAGTTATAAGATTAATTTTCCACCCTTGCCTAGACCTTTACCTGAGCCTCTGAACACCTTTCTCTATTTTCTCCAGTTATCTACCTCAAACTCTTGGACTCTTCAACCTCAGTCTCACAGAAGTATGAGTCTCTTAAATGTGTATATTCATCCTAGTTGCCTTGGTTGTTCATTTTAGATTTAATCTTGTGCTATTCTCAGCCTATGTCACCACTGGCTTGCTTCTCTTCACCTATGAAAACCTTACTGGATAGAATACTTGGCTCACTTAGCCCATAGTACACAGTAGATTTTCTTCAGAACCACTCTCTTGGCTCTATTTTCTCTAGTCTTCCTCATACTATTCCTTTTAAAGCCCTGACATGAATATATTAAGCAGATGCATATTCTAAGATTTAAAACAGCTACAAACAAAATGGCTTTTTGATACCAATGAAAGCCTTATAATAGATAAAATATGATCATTACTAGATTTCTTTCTTTTTTTTTTTAAACACCTACAGCAGTTAGTATTCCAAGGTGGTCTCTCATCCAAGTATTAACCAGGCCCAGCCCTGCTTAGCTTCTGAGATCAGACAAGATTAGGCAGGTTCAGGGTAGCATAGCCATAGACTCATTACTGGACTTCACTGGACCATACAACCCTTAGCTAAATCCAACTACAACTATCACAAGCTTTACCCTCAAACTAAATTTTAGAATCTCGCTCAAACTCAAACTTTCTTCCTTCTATCTCAATGTAAATATGTTGAAACTTTACTGGATGAAGTAGATTTTACTTCATCCTACCTAGTTATAAAAGAATGAGAAAAATACCACTTCAAAGGATTATAAATTCAAAGAAAGTACTGAAACAGCTTTGTTAGTTTATAGTGGCAGGTACCTGGTCCCAAACAGCGCTTGTTGACAGGTAAAGCAGGTACACTGAACACCTTCATCAACATTTAGGCATTACAATGTGTATATTATAATAAACATGCATTCTCAAAAGAGTTGAAGTAGTGGTGATAGTAGTGGTGCTAATATTAGAATGTTGATTTTCTTGTAATTGTAGTTTTCTCTCTTTTTAAGCCATAATTTTATTCTAATTCATCTCTATTTCCAAGCCATATGTGTGTGTGTATTTTTTTACTGATGTTTTCATAGCATATACTCCTAGTTGTGGCTGAATTCCTGATGTATTGTTTTTTCTTGGTTAAGGTAACATTCAGTAACTTTAGTAACCATGGTTACACAACTAGCACTGGATTTGATTCTCCAGTTTCTGGACCTCTTTTCTTTCTCTGACATCTAGTAAACAATTACTCTGTCTATGTTTGGCTTCTGGTGCCTACTTGAATGTGTATTGATTCTGGTTCATCTTTCTCCCCCATGTATGCACCTCCCTCTTACTGCTGGTTTCTTTCTAACAAAATATAGATCACCCGTACTTTTTATTCATTATGTAGTGATATGCCAAATGTGCTTAATTTCCCCATGAAGAAAATGCACACTAATGCTAAAAGATTTAGCATACTTCCCTAATGAATAAATTAAAAGAGTAAAAATACTGAAATAAAATTGTAATTCAGCAAGTATTGAATAGGTGTTTAAATACTGAAAGATTTTAGTAAAGAATTCTTTTTGGATATTGCAATTATAAATGGAAATAATACAATAAATTGATCATGTCAGATCTTACATAAAATACTTCCAGAAGAGCAAAAAATATATTGTTTGAGTATGTTTTTGGTATCTATAAATTAGCTAGCAAATTTAAGATCTATATTAAATGACTTAAGCTAAATAAGATAGCTTTAAACTTTATCTGTATTGTTTACATGGATGACATTTAAGGTAATCCAAATGTTCCTTGATAAATCAAACCTGGGGATTTTCAGGGCTAGTTTTTGTGTCTCAATCTACCTTAAAGAACCTGCAGCATTAAAACTACATCATTTTGAACATGTGTATCCAGCAGAGCTTCTAAGATGGTAAGAGAGGTTAAGAATGTGTTAAGCCTCTTACAGCGCTATATTATTGCTTTAAGAACATAGCAACATCAATCCCTTCTAAAGAACTTCTGAGATGATATTGACATAAATTTTAAAAGCTTTTAAGTTTTTTTCTTTGACTGACTCCAGCTTTAAAGCAAACTGTCCATTAGCTATTATTACAACATCTCCTAAATGAACTGATCTCTTGTAATTCATCTATATGATGGCATCATTGGCAAAAAGTTAACGTATCAGTTATTCTTACCACATCTACCAAGGAAATAAAGTGTCATCCATTATCTATTTAATTAGCACAACATTCATGTAGGTTAAAGATACACCTTTGGAATCTCTGGTTTTGTCTCTTGTGGTCCAATTAAGCCTTTAAGTCTTAGGCTTTAAAGGGTAACTGAATTACAACTGTATATTCTATGAGATCATGGTGCATGCTTCATTTGCTCACCTCTTTGTCTTTAGTGTATAACACAGTGCTTGACACATAAAAGGAACATGATAAATAATTGTTAAATAAATGAATGAAGGCTCATGCAGCCAGCCACAATGACATAACTAAAAAGAATCTTCATGAAATGTCCAGCTCATACTTCAAGCATTAATTTTCTAGATTTGAAAATTATAACTAAAAATCGAAAAAGGGACTTTTTTTCTCTAAGGCTCTACTTTTTTCCCTACTAACTCTTAGTAATATGTTAAGACCTCTCCAATGTATCTTCCTCTCCAGGAATCCTTCTTTGATCCCTTCTCAAGACTCAGCTAAAAGCTTATCTGCTATATAAATATAACTCATGGTATATACGAGAGATTAAAATCAGTTTATTTTTTTAAAATAAGAGTGAGAGGGTGATATGAGCTAATGCTGGAGAGTTAGGCTGGAGCCCAGCTACCGAGGGCCTTGCCTCAATGCAAAAGGACTTAAAGATTATCCTGTGCGTGATATAAAGACACTGAAGGAATTTAGCAAGTGGCATTGACGTATTTTAATTCAAGATGAATTATCTGGAGAAATGGTAAAGGAAATGTGAGGGGGGAGATAAGATTGGATATAGATATTTCAAGCATCTAGGTAAGAAATGATAAGAGGTGCTCTAGATAATAGAATAAGGGTAAGAAGAGAGAACAGATCAAATAACTATTTTAGGGATAAAATCAAAAGGACTTGATGATTTTGACATAGGGAAGAGAGAAGGGTCATTCTTATTCATAATTCAAGTATTTATTCACTATTTCCTATATTCCAGGTGCTGTACTAAGTAACAGAGAGAATGGTAAACAGCCACTATCCCTGACCTCAAGAGGGATATAGTCTAATGGAAGAAATTCTAGCATTGACCAAGAGAGTAAGTCTTCATGACTTCCAAGTTCCTGGCTTGGACAACTGAATGGATGCTAGTGAGTAAAACAAAACAAACAAAACAACAACAACAACAAAAACCGGAGGAGCAAGTAAGAAAACAAGATATGAAATATTGAGAAATCAATTACAAGGCAATTTATAAGTAACATAATATAATATAAACTACAATAATAGAATCTCATTTCTTTAAAATTAGTTTAAGACTAATCTTCTAAAACTAAATCTTCTATTATTTTTATACTCTTCATTTACAGGAAAACTAAGAACCCAAAGCTTCCAATTAAAGAACTAGATGAAGAACTAAGAACCCAAAGCTTCCAATTAAAGAACTAGATGAAGAACTAGATAGTTTTTCATCTTTAAAACAACCCCTTTAAGGTCTTAAATGGAATAATTTCTATAAATGTTATTTTAAATATTGAGCTCCCTCTAGTGAATTCAAACCATGATTTGCCTTGCTAAGTTTAGAGCCCTACAAATATTTTCAGATATTCAATTCTCCCTTAACTACTACTACTAAATATTGAGGGAGTACAGAACAAGTTAGCTATTAAAATGGAATGCACTGAACATGACTACGTGTATGAAAAGTGGGAACAAGTTCAGATATTTAAAGGAAAATGGATTGGCTAGGAATCAAGAGCTCATGGTCAACAACAAACGATGAAGTAGAAGGGTATTAAGGCAGTCCACTGGTAAAGGGCTCTGAAGTATAGACTGAGAAAGTCAGATTTGATTTGATACAAAAGAAGGCATTTCTATAGTAGAGTTATTAAGAGGATGACTGAACACTATGTTTTAAAAGATTATCATAGCAGTTGTATATGAGATGTAGTAGAATTAGGAAGAGTTGAAGCAGGAACACCAATGCTATGATATTGGGAATTAGATGACAGGGTCGTGAAATGACTGAACAGTGTAGCAGAAACAGATTCAATGACTCACCCTACTGAGGAAATATCACCTAGAAAAAATGGGTAGGGAAGGAGTAACCTGTTCCAGAAGTGTGCTTACATTTTATAGGGCTCCTGTGAGGTGATTTGGGAAAAGTCACACTTGAAAGATGCTCCTTCACAAAAAAAAAAGGCATAGCAAGATCTTAGGGAGTTGAAATTAACATGCACTGCTTTAGAGATCTTAGTCTTAGGAAGCACCTTACTTGTAGAAGGCAGAAGAAGTGACAAATCTTAGATCTGAAAGTACTGTTAGAGTAAAAAAGCCTTAATAAGATCATCTGAAATGACATCACATTAGCTGCAGAAAAGGAAGAGTCATCAGAAAAATGATTATATTTGCAGTCATTTATTGCATCAAGAAATGCCAGGTTTTCCAGATTACTAATAGAGAGAATGTGAACAAAAACACAAAACATGCCTTATAAATGATAATAAACTTCAATGGCAAAATGTCAAAATACTGAAGTTTATGAGGTTAAGTCAAGCCAAGTTTCTCATTTAATTCAACTATGGTTGTTGAAAAGGAAGTGGCAATATGGTACATAGCATTTTAGAAAAAATATGTCAACTTAATATGATTTGGGTACTCAGTGTTAGAATTTCTATAGTCTGAAAAACACCTTTGTTTTAAAAATGTCAAAACTTTCTCAATGGTGGAGAAGACAGTGTAGATGATTTATAAGGTATCTACATGAATCCAGGTCAGTTTTTTCAGAACAAAAGCAAATAAAGGCATGTTGACATTAGCTGTGTTGTTAATAACATAAATGAGGCAGAAGTGAAACAGTTCTGTTGGCCTTAGTCCAGATGTATTCTGCATTGGCCATATTTATAAAGTGCATAATGTATGGCAAGATAAAAATGTTTTTTGTATTTTCTAAAATAGCAATACAATTATATTAAAATGTATTATACCAGCAAGTAAAATAAAGTGCGTGTCTTCATAGACTTCAAGATTTCATTTAGTATCTGAAGTGTGGCATTTAACTCTCTTAAAATGTAAAGACTCCAAGTAAATTAATAAATTCAAGATGTGAGATAGGAAAATGCTCTTTAGTAACTATAGAGAAATATGTAATAATCACTCTGCTGTGAGTTTCCATTATATCAAAAAGTTTATACACAGATAATTTTATTAAAAATTTTAAATGAGGATATAACACATATACTACATAAATACAATATAAACTATAATAACTATAAGCACAAATTGGTAGAAGAGTTGTATCAGACAGTGTTGATGAACTAGAGCAGTGGTTCCTAAATGCCAAGGCTGGGCTGACCACATACTCATGTGGGAAACATTTTAAAAGTCCAGATAACTTGGCTCTGTCCCAGATTTAGTAGGTCTAAGGTAGGTCATGGAAATCTGTACTTTTTTAAGTCCCCAGTTCATTCTTATGTTTGCCCAGGTCTGTGAGTCAAAGGAGTATAGAACATACTGCATAAATCAATGAAGGTTTATTAGAGAAGGTGGGCCATGAGCAGTGATTCACTCACACAATAGTCTACCAAACATTATTTCCTGAAGAGTAATTATTTTCCCAGTACTAGTAATATAAAACTAAAAGTAAACCAGCTATTAGGGCAGTAATTCACATAAACGATAATTCACATAAAAGAGGTATGTAGAAGATGCCAGGGAGCTCAAGAGAAAATATTTATATCAAGCAAGATGTTCGGAATCATTTCTAGAGGAAGCTGAAGGTTGAAAGATTAGAAAAGAGAGGAGGTCAATGGAGTGGCAAATATGAGGAGAGGAACAGTGAAAATAAAGGATAGGGGCAAAGATATTTATAAAATTAATATTTCTAAATAGTCAAAAGTTTACAAATAATTGAATATTTATTCAGGTATGTTTCCCAAGTGAAATCACATCTATTTTCATAATGGAATATTCCCCTAAATATGTTAAGACTTTTTTTTGTCTTTCCTCTTTTCTGAAAAATATAAGAATAAAAATATACATTATCCCACCTTTACCATTTACTAACTATATGTCCTCATGAAAAAAAATTTACTCTTTCTAAGACTTAGTTTCTGCCTTTATAAAATGAGTTTAATATTACTTCATAAGGTTTTTTATAAAAAGTTTAGTGCATATTGTATTGATTATTTTCCTCCCCATCACTACCTCTGTTCCCAGGCTCAGCAAATGATACCACCAGAAATCTTGTCCAAACCAGAAATCTTGGCATTATGGTTGACTGCTTTCCCAGGGCCACCAATAGCCCATATGACACATTTTGTGTGACTTAGGAAAGCTGTTCCTTCCTTCTGGCAGACACAGGCCCTGCCAGAGCACATAATCAGGTGAGCAGGGTTCACTTTAGTTTTCATCATCCACTCATCTCCTGGGCAGTCACCCTTGTGCACACCTGCAGGAGTGAAAGTAGCATTTCTGTTCTTCCTTTGCCTCAGTGTCATATCCTACCACTCCCTCAAGTACTATTATTGTTTTCCTAACATGTCTTGAGCCTGTACACTTCTTGCTATTCTCAAATTCCCCTAAGCCAAACTACTAACCTCCACCTAACACACAGATGATTTTAACAGCCTCCCCACCTCTCTCGCTTCCTCTTTAGGCTACAGTGCAGCCAGAATAAAAATTTTCCAATGCAAATACAATCCATGACCTATGTCTCTACTAAAAGCCTGTCAATGTCTTCCCACTGCCTAGGAAAAAGTAGAGGATACTTTCATAGATACCACTTTACAGGTAAATGAGGTCTTTCATGAGTGATTGGTTCTCTACTTCTCTGGATTTCTCTATCACCACTGCCCACTGATGCCACTGCTTCCCAGCATGAAAATTGTTTGGGTTCTTCTTTGTGAATGATATTTCTTCTCTGAAGCTTTCAATCTCTTAACTTAGCCAACTCCTGCTTATATTTGAGGTCTCAGCTTAGATAAACTCCTGGTAAACTTTCCCTGCTTGATAAAAAGTTGACTGCCTATCTCATTTTCCCCCAGCATACTGCTCTGTGGATTACACCTCCTTGGATGCCACTCTGACCTTTCTGGTTTTATGATAATTGCATTCATCTGGTTTCTTAAGTTCTACCATCTGGACTCAGTTGTTTTGATTCCTATCATCTCCATTGTTGTCAATGAGCCTTGTTCTAAAATGGTCTTTCCTATCATCAGCCCTGGACTACAGAGAATCTCCTCTCAGCTTCTTAGTGACCCTGGTGCCCCCCCACCAGTGCATTCCTTATAGCCTTCTCTAAGGTTTCAAATAATCTTCACAAATGCTTTTCTAATGAAAATGGATAGTTTATAGTAGTTTGTAGCACTGTAAAAAATAAGGCATAATAAGTAAGAACCAGCAGAATTATAGAGAAGAACTCAGTAAGACTTCAGATATTGGAAATTAACAGACTCTGTTTAAAGAAATAAATGATGCATTTGAAAATGGAGAACAGGAAACTATAAAAAATTAGTCACATATTTGAAAAAGGAACAAGTAGAACTTACAGAAATAAAAAAAATTCAAGAATTGAAAAAAACTAATTAAACCTGATCATAATGATAAAATAATAAGTTTAAATAAAATCTAATCATCTACCACACTTCCAGCCTTGCATAGTCTATCCATTCTGTGTGCCCACTTCCATGAATTTTTAAATCCCTTATTCCACCATCTGCCACAGCAAATTTGGCATTTTGAACTGACCGAGCATGGGCCGTTGCTCTTTCCAGGCATCTGGAAGCCACTCTAATTTTCACCATTTCCTCAGGTCCTGTCTAGGATATAAGTTATGTATCTTGGAAGAGTACTCCCCCAAATCATTAAACTCTCCTTTTTCCATCCTTACGCACCTAGACCTTTGATCAAGCACCCTCAGAATCCAGTTTCATGTGTACTCCTCTGGCTCCTGCCTACACAAGCTGCCTAGGGCATGCAGCTCCTTTGGCATATAGTTCCTTTTCTCCCTTTTCAAGCTCAGTAATTATAGGCTGAATTGTGCTGTCATAATTCTAATTAATTATATTTGTCGTGATGCTGAGGGATAGCAGAACAGATACAGAGGGGCTACATGTTGCTTTTCAAAGAAGAGGCTTCTCCATTGTCTTTGAGAAAAAGAGAATGGGTGTTAGTTCTTTTAATGAGAAAGCTGTTTGGTTAGGTTTAGAGGTTTCAAAGATTTCTGAGGCAACAAGCCAGATGTTTCCACTGCATATGTCAAATTCCTACTTTCATAGCAGTCTTGCCTTTATAGGAGGTTTAACCTTCCAAGAAGTTCAGCTCCTGTAGTGATTAAGTACTATGACTGATTCAGCTTTCTCCTATTTCCCTGTGCAGGAAATAAAAGCCACTTTGTATACTACAAAGGAAGTCCACTGGCTTGCACATTGGCTTTTGACTGACTATTAATTGGTCTTAGTTTTTGTTATCTTTTTCTAGACTATCAAGTGACCTTAGCAATAGCTAATCCATTTCACTGCCTTAAAATTATTTTTTCCTATATGCTTGATATAGAGATCCAGCTAATACATTCCATTCCACCAATTTACCAACCCAGTAAAAGTCGGACCATCACCACATGCCCAGGACTTTCTGTGTTTCATCTGCTCCTGATGATAGAATTGACATTGATTTACATTGCCAGCCAGGTGTCAAGTGATCTCCTTCCAAAGTCCCATCACCTGCTTTTTCAGACCATTTTAGGGACCAACTGTCACAGACTGTGTTCTCTGGGTATCAGACTCTGACATGAGGTTTCTTATGCAGAATGTTTATTAGGAAGTACCCTTGTGATAAGTATGTGTGGGAAAGAGGGGAAGGCATTAGGAGTGAGCAGAAGGTGAAGCTCATAATATGATGCAAATTCAACAACAGACTTCACAAGGAGTGCTCGAACAAAAATGGCCCATCAGAGTTCTGCATGGGGTGAAAGTGGTCAGGCCCTTATACCAGTGCCTTAAACAGAAAGTGGATATAAGCTAACATGAGAAGTGTGTAAACTTGGGCAAGGAGTCTCTCAAGCTTTGCCATTCCAGCTTAATGCTGTCTGCCAACAGCTCTCCCAGTGGCTAAAGTAATCCTTCTTTGAGTGGAAGAGATCTGGGCAGCACGTCAAGATGTCTACCTTGAGGAAGAGTCAGTATTCAAATCTAGTAAGTCTGATTCAAGAGTTTTCACTCTTTGTCCACCATACTCTCTCTCTACAAAGTGCCAGGCATTTCTAACACTTGGATGTACAAGAAAATTAAAGCACACCAGTTATGCTACTCACCGAAGATAATATGGTACTCTAAAATTGAACCCTAATTTTCCTAAAACCGAAAGCTTATTGATTTCTCCTATACCATATTGATTTTAAAATTGTGCTCATGAGGTAATTTCCATGATTTTCAGTATAAATATCTAAATTTTTACATAATCAATCACTTAGCTCTAATGCCAAATGTTAGATAATATCAACAAAATTAAAACGGCTAAGAAGTGATAAACTTTCATGCTTCAGCATTCTTTTCGAATTAAAAATGAGCACAATTCAGCACATTTACCACAGACAATATGACTCTGCAACACTCCATAAAAAACAAACAAACAAACAAACAGAAAACTGGTTTCTGAGCATGGTTTATTTGACTTAATAGCAACACAAGCAAGCATTTATTAAATATATTTACAAAGATGAAACAATATTTACAATTTGAATTTTAACTCCTCTCACTGCCATTTATAATCCACTGGAAGATGGCCTAAATCAACATTTCTAAACCCTTATTCTTTTTTTATACTGTTTCCTTTATTATACCCATTCTTGGCCCAATGTGAACTACATTCACCAGTTTCCTAAAGATGTCCCACAATTTCCTGATTTTCTCTGTTTTTGGCCATCCTGTTCCCTTTACCCTACTTTCTATCTCTATTCACCTTTGTCGGTGAGCATATTTTGCCCTATATCAACTGAAATTTTATTTATCTTTCAAAGTCTATCTCAAATTCTACCTCTTCCATGAAATTCTTCCTTGAACCCATCTATCATATTACAGATTCCATATATTCACTGTCTCTAATGAGCCAAGTATTTTATACTCCTTAGATCAACCCCACAAGATTGGATTTATTTCCAATTTATTTGTCCTCACCTAAGTCCTCATCTACTTCACACAAAGTTACTAAGTATAGAGCAACCAACCACCCTGGTTTGCCATGGATTGAGACGTGAACTTTAGATAGTAAAACTAGACCGAGAAGCTTCTCAGGGTATGGGACTTTCAGTGCTGGAGCTAAAACGGAGTGGTTTTCTAGGTGGCAAAACTTTCATTGTTAAAACCAGGACATTCCTGGTCAATCCAGTACCATCATTTGCCGTACTGACAGTTGGTAAGCTGATGACTGGGATACAAACCTAGGTCTGTGTAACTTCAAAGTCCATGTTCTGCCATGACATGTTGCTTCCTCTGAGAATTCTGTTTTTTAATTCCTGTGGTGTCTTTTGAAAATTTCTTCATGACAATTATTATGTTTAGCATTGTGTCAAAATTATCTGTATATTTTTTATATTTCCCCAAAACAGCTCCTAGCCCATCTTTGGATCTCAGATAACACCTAGCCTAGGACTGTGTACTTGGCCCCACTACTTCTCTGACCTCACCATCTCATTCTTTACCTTCTCAGAGGCCTACCCTGATCATCCTATTTAAATCTGCAATCCACCTCCCTAATCACATTCCCAACCCCCTTAGGCTGCTCTAATTTTCCCTTTTTAAATAACACTATCACCTTCTAACATTTATATAATGCACTTATTATTAGTATTTATTGTCTGACTGATCCTGCTATAATATAAATTCCACAAGAACAAAATATTTTTCTCTTGTTTACTGATGTATTCTGAGAATCCAGAACAGTGCCAGTAATATATAACATTTTCTGAAAATATTTAGCAAATGAATGAATTGTTATTTTATAATATGCATAAATGCACACTGTAATAAGAACTGAAGTGGCCGGGAATGTGTCAAAGTTGTGGATAATGCAAGAGACTTATAGAGATATGTCAGGATGTGGATTTCCTCTTAGTTGAAATCTAGTACATCAGAGATGAGCTTTCTGTCTCTTCAGCCCATAAAGGATGAGTGTTCCCATCCACCTCTAGAATTGCATTGTTCAATTCTGTAGCCATTACCTATGGAGCACTTGAAATGTGGCTAGTCTAAATTGAGATGTGAAGTGAATGTAAAATATACACGAGAACTCAAAGTCTTAGTATGAAAAAAAGTAAAACATCCTATTAATATTTTTATATTGATTCCATACTGAAATGATGATTTTTGATATATTAGGTTGTCTTAGTTTATTTGGACAGCCAAAAAAATTCTATAGACTTGATGACTTATAAGCAACAGAAATTTATTTCTCACAGTTCTGGAGGCTAGAAATCCAAGATTTAGGTGCTGACAGATGTGATGTCTGGTGAGAGCTCACTTTCCGGTACATAGACAGTGATCTTCTCCCTGTGTCCTCACATGGAAGAAGGGGATAAGAGAGCTCTCTGGAGTCACTTTTATAAGGGCAACCGATCACAAGTACCTTGCCCTCATGATCTAATTACCTACCAAAGCCTCCTCCCATCACATTGGAGGTTAGGATATCAACATGAATTTATTTATTTGAGAATAAAGAGTCATAATATATATGCAGCCTACTCTCAAAATGGTTGAGTAAAAGAAACATACAGAGTGCAAATCATAAAGCAAAGAGGGTAAAATATTAACAAAGGTATAATATGAGATTAATAATAAGTGTAGGCAACTAGATAAAAATATTTAGAAAAATGGCACTAGTAATTTTACTAGTAATAAAGTATTCACTCTTATCATAAAAGCTTTTGAAAATATGTAGTTTCAGAGATATTTATAATCTGCCCCCAAAAGAACGGAAAAATTGTAAGTATAGTTTTTTCATGCTAATGTCAAGTACCTATATCAAAGCAATCATTATCAGTAATGAAATAACAACCTATCAAAAGTAAGCTACTCACATTACTTTAAGACAAAGTATAAAGAGGCCTCCTAAGCAACTAATAAGATCTCATAATGCTGGTAAATTTTACTCTATTTTTACACATTTCAATTTCTTTTTTACAAAGTGTTTTAAATACAATTCTAGCAGGCTTAATTATCTTGTTCTGAAATCCATTGCATCTGGTTATGTAAAATTAAAAAGTAGAAGGATAGAAATACAGACAATGACAAGAATTGATACAATAAAAGGCAAAAGAACATTTAAAATAACCATAAGAAATCAGCAGTGCTTAAGAACTGGAAAATTTATGACAGGTCAGATATTAGCTGCTAAATATGTTGGAATGAGCCCAAGATACTACTATATTTTAAAACATATAATAACTGGTAAAATACACATTCATGATAATGACTGAGTATAAGGAACCATTTAATTATTTTTAGTGAATATCAGTGAATTAACGTGGTACTTGGGTATGCTTTCAGGTCTAGTCACCATGGTTCTCAAACTGTATACTTTGATGCTCTAATGTGTTGCAGCAAACTCACAGGGGTGCTTGGGATGTTGCAGGATATTTTAAACTTTCAAGGACACACAACAGCATCTGTCAGACAATATGCAAACTTCTAGCCACAGATAATTTACGGTTTCAATATTATATCACTCCTCATTCCTTTTGATGACGTCTTAATGTTCCAAAGCTGGGTTTTCAGAGGTTGCTGTGATTAAAAGCAAATGCCATGCAAAAATCCACAAGAACAGGAAATAATAATGGCAGTGTCCAATGATTCCAAGATTTGAGAAGCTGTTTAACATCCAACAAATGCATGCGAACTATTGATAATTATGGTTATTTAATAATAAATATTTTTTATTTTAATCTGTTTATTATTTTTTCAGACAGTTACTAAGATATTAGGGCATAAATGCTCATTAAGCTGTTTAGACTTAACTACTTAAATGGAATGATTAGGTATTTCTTTCCACTTAGAGGATCTGTGAAAATTTACACAGACACTAAGGGCACACACAATGCAAAGCAAAGATGATGTATTATTGAATTGCACACTTGAAACCTATATAATTTTATTAACCAATGTCACTCCAATAAATTTAATTTAAAAAATAAGCAACCTACCAAAAAAAAGTTTGAGACTCTGCCCTACATAATCTGCCCTATAGTTCCTTCCCTGACTTCATCTCTCCCTTCCAACTCTATTCCAGTCTCATCGGCCTTCTGGCTATTCCTCTAACTCACCAAGCACACTCCTGCCATACAGCCCTTGTCCAGCTTGTTCATTTTGCCTGGAACACTCTGCACCTACTTATCTGCCTGGGTAATACTCTTACTTCTTTCAAATCTTTTCTCAAGTGTCACTTTTTTGATGAAGCCTATTCTGGCCATTCTATTTAAAATTTAACCTGCTCCCTCCATCCCCCACTGTACTTTTTTCCATTAAACTTCTAAAAATATCATCTTCTAAAATGCTATACAATGTACTTATGTATTAAGTTAACTTTTTAAAAATGATTGATCCTCATCTATTAGAATGTAAAATCTACAGAGCAGGGTTTTTTGTCTGCATTTCTCACTGATATATCCCAAGTGCCCAGAACATGGTGTGTGCCTAGAACATTGCATGCATTCAGTAAGCATCTGTTGAATAACTGAATTGTTCAATTAAATTAAAGAAAATAAGATCAATTTTTAAGAGAAGAAGCAAAGAAAAAGTATGATGAGGCAGAAAACTGCAAGCTGTTCACTAAACCTATAACCTTTTTTTCCTGGGCATTTAGCTAGACCACATCGTCCAGCCTGTCCTGCTGTTACATATGGCCATGCAGTTTAAGTTTTTAACAATGAAATGTGAGCATAAATAATGAACACTATTTACAGGCCCGCTCACTAACAACCCAGTGTAAAATTCTCCATTTCTTTTTCCCTTTTGGAGGGTAAATACATGAAAATCAGAGGCTTAGAGGATGGTGTATACTCAAGTTATAAAAGGCCTCTGTACTTTGAAGACCGTGGTAAATTTGTCCACATCAGAAACACCTTTATTGCACTTCCAGTGAGTGAAAAATTAACATCTACTGTGGAAAGTCACTGATATCTGGGGGCTTGTTTATGGCAACAGATAGCATTTTCCTGATGATTTGAAGGTCACATATAATAGAGAAGCTCTACTTATGTGGACTTTAACATATAAGGGAGTGTAACAAAGAAGAATAAGACCACATTAAGAAAAAAAAAATGATACAGTATCTCAAAAATAAGAATGAGCCATATTCAAGTCAGTTTGTTTGAAATAGAACACAAAGATTCTTTATAGTAAAATGAAAAAATTTTTCAGTGATTAAAGTTTACTAATGAAATACATTAAGCAGATCCAATAGTGGTCAAAGCATTTGGCAAAACATTTTTAAAGTGACATTTTTCAATGATAAAGGAAAAGAAGTAAAAATAGAGAACCCAATGAATAAATCCCAAAATAAATTATACTAATAAGTAATTATATATATTTCATTTAACTCTGAGACTTGAGGACTTTAAAATGTATTTTGTATTCAATATATTTATTGAACTTTTCTATATTGCATTGGATTCTCAAAAAAGCCTATTTCTATTATTTTTTCATGCCTATAAATGTAAATATATATATAATTATTATAAAACAAAGAATATACTTATATTAGCAGCAAATTATAAGATAAAATAAAGAAAATACAGAAATACAACTTCAGATTGATCAAATAAAATTAATTGCAGTTTTCTAACTCCATGGCCAAATCCATCATTTACAAAGATGTTTTCCATTTGTCTAATATTTTATTTCTTTATAAAACTAGATCATTTTCTTTAAAATTATAACACCTAAATTTAGATGGAGTCATTATCTCCTCTTTATATCAATTATTATGAAAACTCAATTTAACCAATACAAAAAACATGTAAAAACAGGAAACATAATAATATTCCTCATTATAAATAGCTACCTACACATGCCAATTCCCACAAGAGAAATAAAAGTCATAGAAGAAAAACCTCCAAGTTGCTTGGGTTTTTGTTATGAAGGAATCCATATAAGCCTTCCTCCTCTTGTTCTTTTATTTTCACTCTCCAATTTACTACTCAGTCAGGCTCTGCATTTTTTGTTGTTACACATTAAGGAAGATTTTCTACTCTAGTCTCTCAGTCAGTTGATACCTCTAATTGACAGTTTCAGACTGAATATTCGATCAGTTATCATTCTATCCAAATACTCCCATTGTTCTCTCCCAAGTCTTGAGTTTTATTGGTAAAGATAAAAATTAGCTTAGTAAAGAAATGGAAGGAAAGAAGAAATGAGGAGAAAAAGTTGATAGCAAGTAAGTAGATAGTGCAAATATTTAAAAGGTGTGACATTAATAAACTGAGGAAAATATTTTTGAGATTAAAATCTTCAAAGAATTCTAGAATAGCTCTGACTACAGCTCCGCTTCTCTTCTGAATATCTTTCTTCTATAAGATGGTGATTAAAACTGTTCATAAGATTATAGGTAAAATTCAAATTTAAAATTAAAATTGTATGTACAAAGGCCAGTGAATTAGTTGGGAAATATAAAGATAAAATACACTATTTTTAAAACATTGTAAATTGTCCAAACCCCTGCTTGTTATATAAGAGTAAAAATAAGGAAAGTAAGGTTTAGTATGTCATATTTGCAATAGTTGTCTTATCGTTGTGTGAAAAAAGGTATGTGGAGGAAATGACAAAGGAAAAACTGTGAAAATGATCTTGATCTAGCTGATCTTATTGCCTGGGAAGGTTATTCTTCCTCTTTGCCATCACAAGGATGTCCTTCTGGAATGGGAGAGCATCTTTCTCAGGCCTAAGTTTATGAATAGTTGTATTCCTCTCTTAAAGCTTAGTTAAATTCCAGAAATCAACATAGTCCATTGAGAGAATGGGAAAACTGAGCATATAAAATTAAAATAACTACTATTTTTAAAAATAGTTCTATTTTCTATAGATATTAAAAAAGAATTATTTATTTTGAATTATACTAGTATCCCCTATTAGTTTTATAAATAATTTCTAATACCCATAGTTGAAAACATCTATCTATAAATGGGAAGCTACCATACATAGCTTAGCAACATAGAATTTTTATTTCAAAATTTGATAGTAGAGGAAAACATATCTAGTGAGAGAGATCGTACTTTGTTCAAGAAAAGAATAGAATTTAATATGTGATGTTTAGGAAGGTACTAGTAGTTTAGTTCAGCAGGAAAGAAAAGGCTATCTTTTGGTTTTCTTCCTAAATTTACCCTTTGTGTCCAGTTATCCTGACTAGAGTGTTCTCTATGAACAAATATTACCCCTAGGGAAACTGACTGAGAATCATGATATTCAAAGCTAGAAAATATCATGTAGTCTATGGCCATGCTACCCTGAACAAGCCCAATCCTGTTTGATCTTGGAAGCTCAGCATGGTCCGGTCTAGTTAGTAGATGGATGGGAGACCACCTAGGAAGACCAGGTGCTAAAGGTGTAAAAACAAAAAAACAAAACAAAACAAAAAAAGGATTGTAAGCTGACAAGGTCCTTGTAACCTGTGAGGTCAACCAACAGTTGCCTCGCCTGAAAAAAAAAAGAAAGAAAATATCATGTATATTTTCTAATTGTTTTAACGCCTTGAAAGTCCAGATAGAAAATAGAAGTGACTAGAGCAGAGTGTGTGTCCCACAGTAGAGAGTGATCAAAGCCGTCTCTCCACCTATAGTTTCAATTCTATCTCCTTTCCATATCCTCTGGGATCTTACTCCCTCTCCCCCCTATATTTTCAATCGTTCCCATTTCCACAGGCTCCTGCCCTTCACCCTATACACATTTTCAAGTTGCTCTCTTTTTACAAGAAAAATAAAATAAAATCTTCCCTTGATGTTCTAGTTTTTACTGCTTTCTCCTCTTTTCAATCAAACTTCTTAAGTGATCTTTTTAATCTTTCTTTCTTCCAGAGTACATGTTAAAATGTCTAAAATGTAATTGGCTCAGTGATAGATGATATATATCAGAGGAAGATGATATATATCCAAGCATAACTATGTCATGTTAGTTTCTAAACTTATACTACTAATTTAAATCAGCTTTCATAAGCCCTTGTAAGTTAATAATGTCAGAGAAATCTTCTAAGATAGGCTTAAAAATTTTCTTGAGCTTAGTATCTAGAGAAAATTTTGTGACTTTGAAGTTATCAGTTTTATCAAATTGAAGTGATAGCATTCTAATAACAGAGGGTTGAGGAATGAATGATAGGTGAAGATGTGTGCGAAATGTGTTCTCACAGCTCTGTTTACCTCCCTTATAATGTATTTAATTTAATTCCTTGTTTAATTGCTCTTGTCTTCCCTACTAGATGAAAAGCTCCATGAGAGAAGCTATTGTGTGCATTATCAACTCTTACCACAGAGATAGATCCAAAAGCACTGAAAAAACTTTATACGTAGAAATGACATTAAAACACAACAGGAATTAGGTTATTCATAAGTTATAGCCTGAAACCAAGTGAGTCAGTCACTGACTAAACCAAAAATCAATATTTTTTACAGAATTTAAACAAGACCCCGAGTCTCATAATGTAACATTCAAAATATTGAGGATATAATGCATAATTACTCCATTTAAAAATAACTAGGAAAATGTTTTTTGTATAGGAAAATAAAATCAGCATATGCCAATACCAAGATAACACAGCTAATATTAAAATGTTCAAAGAGGTAAAGTCATATACTTTATAAATTAATGAAAAGTATGAAGTATCATCAAATAAATATAAAGTATAAGTAAGATCTAAATAAAAATTTTAAAATTGAAGAATATAATAACTCATTGATATTGAATGAAGCTGAAATAGATGTTCTCAGAAGAAGAAAAACTAACAGAATTCATGCAAACAGATCTGATCTTTAAAAAATTCCTAAAGGAAGTCATTCAGATAGAAAGGAAATGATACCAGGAAAAAAATTTGAACATCAGGTATAAAAGGACAATAGAAACTATAAATATCTAGTTAAATATCATAGTTTATTTTTATCCTCTATAGTTCTTTAAAATATGTTTGATGGTTGAGAACAAAAATTATAACATTTTCTTTTGATGTTCAATACATAAGAAAATTATAAATTAAGGACAGAGGGTAAAGGAACTTATATATTCATAAATCTTCTACTCCACTTGAAATGGCAAAATACTATCAAAAATTAAGTAATTTTATTTTATTCCCTAAAGAATCCATTTTAAAAATTAGACAAAGAGATATAGTTAAAAACATAGTAAGTGAATAAAAATGGAATGCTAAAAATGTTCAAATAATTTAAAAGAAGGTAGTAAAGGGAAATAGAAACAAAAGTGAAGAGGCAACAATCAGAAATCAAATAATAAAATGGTATATGTATCCTCAAACAAATATAAATTGTCTGAAAACACCAATGAAAAGACAGAAACTGTCAGAATAATAACAAAAACAAAACACACACACACAAAATATACTCTCTATAAGAAACACTTCAAAAATAATACTATAACAAGATTAAAATTAAAAGAAGAGAAGAATATACTATGCAACTGTTAATATAGTCTGAAGTGGCTATGTTAACACTGGACAAAGTAAATTTCAGAGCAAAGAAAATTACCAGAATAAAAAGAAACTTGTATAATAATAAAAGGGTCATTTCATAAAGAAGACATAACAATCTCTAAGTGTGTATACACATAAGAGTGCATGCAAAAACATAAAGCAAAAATGAAAGAACTGAAAGAAGAAATAGACATATTGACAATATAGTTGGAGACTTCAACACTCCTCCCTCAATAATTAATAAAAGAAGTAGGCAGAAAAATTGCAAGGATGCAGAAGAATTGGACATCATCCAACTGAAATATAGAACCTTACATCCAAAAACATCAGAATATTCATTGTTTTCAAATGCACATAAAACATTCACTGACATAGACCACATCCTGAGTCAGAAAACTTAAGTTTAAAAGAATCAAAATCCTACAAAGTATAATCTTTGACAACAATGAGATAAATCTAAAAACTACAACACAAAGATAACAGAAAAATATTCAAACACTTAAAATTTAAGTAATATATTATAAATATCCATATGTCAAAGAAGAAGTATCAAAGAAAATTGAAAAATATTTTGAACTGAATAAAAATGAAAACAGAACATATCAAAATTTGTTATGCAACCAAAGCAGTGTTTAGAGGGAAATTTGTAGTATTAAATGCCTATATTGGAAAAGAAGAAAGGTTGCAAACAGATAATCTAAGCTTCTACCTTAAGAAACTAATACAAGAAGATAAAAATAAACCCAAATTAAGGACAAGGGAAAGGCATAAGAAAGATAAGAGCAGAAATCACTGAAACTGAAAAACAACCAACCAACCAACCAACCAACCAAACAAACAAAAAACAGAAAGACACTGAAACCAATGACTATTTCCTTAAAATACCCATTAAATTAATAAAGCTTCCACTAGATTGAGAAGAAGAAGAGTTGAAATTCTAACTATTAATATCAGTAATGAAATTAAGGATATCACTAGAGAGCCAACAGACATTAAAGGACAACAAGTGAATATTAAGAACAACTACATGCATAAATTCAACAGCTTAAATAAAATAAACCAATTCTCTGGTAACTATACACTACCAAAACTCATCCAAGACAAACAGATAACCTGAATAGTCCCATAATAAAAAATAAATTGAATTTATAGTTTAAAATATCATAAAAAAGAAATCACTAGACCCAGATGTATACATGAACAATAACAGCAAATCTATAACATTTTCTTAAAAATATAGAAGAGTGAATACTTCCAAACTCAGCATATTTGGCCAGCATTAACCTGAGATCACACAAAGACAGCACAAGAAAATTATAGACAAAAATCCTAAACTAAATGCTAGCATATCAAATATAATGATGTATAAGAATAATATGCTTATTCAGGAAAAACAAGATGATAAAAACAAGATGATAAAAGTCTATCAATGGCATTCACCATTATAAAAGTCTAAAGAATAAACTCATGATTATATCAATCAGTGGAGAAAGTCATGAAATAATATTTAATATCCATTCATGATAAACACTCTCAGAAAACTAGGAATAGATGGAAACTTTCTCAATCTAATAAAGAGCATGTACAAAAATACCATCATCTAACATCATACTTAATGGTAAAAGACAAGGTTGTCCCCCTAAAAGAGGCAATCTGTCGAGGTATTTCACCTTTCAGTTTTCAGTTTCATTAATGTCTACTCTTATCTTTATTATTTCCTTCCTTGTCCTTGCTTTGGGTTTATTTTTATCTTAAATGTTTATGCATACCACTTCTATTCAATATCATACTGAAAGTCCTAGCTAGTGTAACACTGTAAAAGAGAGGGAGGAAGAGAAGGAGGGAGAGAGAAAGAGGAAAGGGAGGGAGGGAAAAAAAGGTATATAGATTGATAAAAAGGATATAAAATTGCCTCTGTCCACAAAAAAAACAAAAACATATCTACATAGAAAATTCAATAGAATCTATAAAAACCTATTTAGAGTATTAAATAAGTTTAGAAATATCATAAGGTACAAGATCAACACAGAAAAGTCAGCTGCATTCCTATATATTAGCAATAAACAACTGGAAACCAAATTTTTAAAAATATCATTTATAATAACAAATAGTTAAGTGTAAATCCTACAAAATATGTGCAGGATCTGTATACTGAAAACTATTTAATGGATGAAAGTAATAAAAAATCTAAATCAAGACTGACATACTGTGTTTATGGATTAGAAGAACATTCACTATCATAAAGATGATGATTCTCTCCAAATTAGTTTATAGATTTAATGCAATTCTAGTAAAACTCCTAGCAAGCTTTTGTACATAAGGTGAGTCTAAAATTTATATGAAAAGACAAAGAACCTAGAATGGCCAGAATAATTTTGGAAAAAAAATAAAAGAATAAAGTTGGAGGGATCACACTACCTGGTTTTCAGAATTACTATCAACTATAATAATCAAAATAGTGTGGTACTGGTAAAAAAAAAAAAAAAGATATTTAAATCAATAAAACAGAATAGAGTTCTGAATTAGACCCAGGTAAATACAAGCAACTGATTTTTTTTCACAAAGATGCAGACAATTTAAAGGAGAAATGACAGTTTTTCAATAAAGGGTGTTAGGACAATTGGATATCCAAAAGTGATGAATTCAAGTTGGACTGAAACTTCAAAATTAACTACAGTTTAAATGTAAAACTTAAAACTATGAAAACTTCCAGAAGAAAATGTTTGTGATTTGGTTTAGACAAAGATTTCTTAGATATATCATCAAAAACAATACAAAAAATTTTGCTAACTTCATCAAAATAAAAACATTTGCTCTGTAAAAGACACTTTTAAGAGAATGAAGATAAGCAACAGATTGAGAGAAACTTTTTACATATCCAACAAAGAAAATAATATATAAATAACTCTCAAAACTTGATGAAACAAAAAGAACCCAATTTAAAAAAACATTCTAAAGACTCAAACACCTCACTGAGACTATGAATTACAAATAAGTACATTAAAAAAATGTTCAAGATCCCGATCAAGATGGCAGGGTAGGTAAACTGTGTTTGCCTCTTCTCATGAGCACATCAAAAATACAACTAAACTACAGAACAACCATCACTGAAAATCACCTGAAGTCTAGCTGAACAGAAGTCCTATAACTAAGGACATACAGAAGAAGCCACCTCTAGACTAGTAGGAAGGGCGGAGATGCAGAACAGGCTGGTTCCTCACCCATGTGTAGTGGTTAAAAATTGGGAGGGGTATCTCATCTGTGGAGATGCCCCCAGAGCAGCAAAGGGTCCCAGCCCCACACCGGACTCACCAGCGCAGGGTTCTAGTGCTGCGCAGAGAAGGTCCCACAAAATCTGGATATGAAAATCAGTGAAATTCGTGGTCGAGTTAGATGGAGGGCCTTAGGAGTCCCAGATATTCCTCTTAAAGGGCCAGTGCTCGGATTTAACTAATAACAAACTCACTCTGAGCTCCAGTGCTGGGTTAGCAGCTCAAAAGGCTCTAGGGACATACGGGGAGGAACCAAGTTGTCTGGCTTCAGGGCAAGGGCTTCGAGGAACAGCTTTCTCCCAAACAGTAGTGCTAGCAGAGGCCACTGTTCTTTTGTTGAGCCCTCCCCGAATCCAGCATGGAGACACAGGTAGACACCATATCTGAATGTCTATCAACCTAGCTAACACTGATCATTCTGCTCTGGTAATTCTCTGAGAACACATTCCACTCAATTTGCTGGGCCACCCAAGCCACTTCTATTGGCTTTTTCATACAAATAACTTGTCTTGGCTCATGCTGTGGACTTTCCTAAAATCTCTCAAAAGTTCACAAAACTCAAACAAGTAGCATCTGGCCTTGGTGTGCCCTGTACCTCTTGCTGAGCAGCCCCAAACCTGGCAATAGCAGCAGCTGGCTCTGGTTCACAGCTTAGCCTCTTGAGTCACATCCAAGCCCAGCTAGGGTGGTAGCCATTTGTGGACTCCTTGGTAGATCATGCCAGGTGGCTCTGGACAGGGTACAGGTTTTGGCTAAACTTAGCCTGTGGTGGGTCCCCTCCCAGGAGACACTGGCCTGATGCCTAGTGGCTTGGTGGGCTTTGGTCTAAGCCAGAGCACCATTCTAGGCCACACCCAAGGACAACATACCCAGAGAGCAAACTGATAAGGCACCAGAGCCCAACTAAAGTAAATCCTGCTGCATAGGGTCAGCTCCTGCACAACAGCTACTCCACTGTAGTCACCGGTCAGTCCTCACAACCAACCGGCCTAAGAGTCACTCCTTCCCACTGACATGAAAACAGCAACCAAGGCTCAATTACAACAAGAGAGCACACATAACTCATAAAAGAGACACACCTGGAGCACCCAACTCAGGTCACCAGGGAGACTGCAGTACTGTGCCCCACAGGACACCTACAACATAAGTCCACCCTATGAAGACCAGGAGATGGAGCAGCCCTATCTAATACATAGAAACAAACACAGGGAATCAGACAAAATGGGGAGACAAAGAAATATCTCCTATGTGAAAGAATAGAATAAAGCTCCAGAAAAAGAACTAAACAAAATGGAGACAAAAAACCTACCAGATACAGAATTCAAAACATTGGTTGTAAGATGTTCAATTAACTTAGAGAAAGAGTAGATTAACAGAATTTAACAAAAAGATAGAAAAAAGAAAAAAAGAGAGATGGAAAACATAATAGGGAACCAGTCAGAAATGAAGAATACAATATCTGAGATGAAGAGTACATTAGAGGGGGATCAACAAGGTGGATGAAGAAGATGATTAAATCAGCAACATAGAGGATGGGCTAGCTGAGGACACCCATCAGAACAGTAACAAGAAAAAAGAATCCCCCCCCAAAAAAAATGAGGGCAGTGTAAGGGCCTCTGCGACAACATCCAGTGTTCCAATATTTGCATCATAGGGATACCAGAAGGAGAAGAGAGAGAGAAAGGGATTTAAAATCTATTTCAGGAAATGATGACAGAAAACTTCCCTAACCTGGTGAAGAAAATATACATACAAACCCAGAAAGCGCAGAGAGTCTAAAACAAGATGAACCCAAAGAGGCCCACACTAAGACATATCATAATTAAAATGCCAAAGGTTAAAGATGAACTGAGAATTTTAAAAGCAACAAGAGATAAGTAGTTACCTAAAAGGAGCTCCCATATGACTGTCAGATGATCTCTTAACAGAAACTTCACAGGCCAGAAGAGATTGGCAGGGAATATTCAAAGTAATGAAAAGCAAGGAACTACAACCAAGATTACTCTACCTGGCAAAACTATCATTTAGAATTGCATGACAGATAAAGAGTTTCCAAAACAAGAAAAAACTAAAAGAATTCATAAACATCAATCCAGTATTATAGGAAATGTTTGAGGGGCTTCTATAAGAAAAAAAAAAAAGACAAAATATACAAATAATAAAACAGCAATAACTACATATCAAGCAGCAATTACTTTAAATATAAATGGAATTGGGGCCCCAATCGAAAGATAGGGTGACTGAATGGGTAAGAAAACAAAAACCTTACGTATGCTTCCTAAAAGAGACTCACTTCAGATTGAAAAGCACGCACAGACTGAAAGTAAAGGAATGGAAAAAATGTTTTATGGAAATAGAAACAAACAAAAAAGCTGCGTTAGCAATACTTATACCAGACAAAATAAACTTTAAAACAAAGGCTATAAAAAGAGGCAGAGAAAGACCCAGTAATCTAACTTCTTGGTATTTATTCAAATAAACCCAAAACACTACTTCAAAGGGACATATGAATCCATATATATATTCACTACAGCATTATTTTCAATAATAAAAATATGGAGGCAACCTGGGTGTCTATCAATGAATGAATGGATGAAGAAGAGGTGGTATATATATATATATATATATATATATATATATATATATATATATGTGTGTGTGTGTGTGTGTGTGTGTGTGTAATGGAATATTACTCAGCCATAAAAAATAACAAAATCTTGCTATCTGTAACAACATGGATGGACCTTGAGGGTATTGTGCTGAGTGTGTCAGACAGAGAAAGACAAATGTCATGTGATTTTACTTACATATAGATGCTAAAGAATAAAATAAGCAAACAAACAAAATAGAAACTCATAGATACAGAGAATATTTTGATGGTTGTCAGGTGAGAGGGGGTTTGGGAGAGTGGATGAAAAAGGGGAAGGGATTAAGAAGTACAAATTGATAGTTACAAAATAGTTATGGAGATGTAAAGTATAGCATAAGAAATATAGTTAATAATATTGTAATAACTATGTACAGTGTCAGATGGGTACTAGATTTATTGGTGTGATCACTTTGTAAGTTATATAAATGTATAATCACTATATTATATACCAAAAACTAAAAACTAATATAATATCTCTTGTCAACTGTAATTGAAACATTTTTAAAATTTTAAATCAATCAAAATTTAAAAAAAATATTCAATATCATTAGCCATTAGGGAAGCACAAACTTAATCCAGAATGAGAGGTCACTACAACCTATTATAATGACTAAAATAGAAAAATATTTACAATACCAAGAGGGACCAAGAATGTGGACCAACTGGAACTACCATACATTGTTGGTGGTTATACAAAATAGCACAGACATTCTAGAAAAAAGAATGGCAATTTCTTATAAAGTTAAATATAAACCTACCATATAACACAGTAATCCCATTCCTCAGTATTTATTCTAGAGAAATATTCATAGGAAAATTTATCTTTACGTGAAAACTTGTACATAAATGTTTACATCAAACAATCAACCAAAATTGGAAACCAAATATACTTCTTTGGCAAATGAATAAGCAAACCATAGTACTTGCATAAAATGAAATACTACTCAGAAAACTTTTTAAGAAAAGAATTAGTGATACATGCAACAACTTGAATACATCTTAAATGCATTATGCTCAGAGAAAGAAGCCTACCTCAGAAGATTACATACTATAGGATTCCATTTCTAGGAAAAAACAAAATGATAAGGAAAGAATACAGATTAGTGGTTGCCAAGGGGAGGATTAAGGGGAGGAAATGACGACAAAGGGGTAGCACTAGAAAATTTTAAGGGTGCTAGAACTGTATCCTGATTGTGAACTGATTATATGATCTATTTATGGGTTAAAACTCATAAACGTCTATGCGAAAGAAAAACGTCAATTTTACTGTATGCTAATTTAAATAAATTAATTAAAAAATACCTAGGAGAGAAATTGCTGGATCACAGGGTAGGTGTATGTTTAGTTTAAATTTTTTTCCACATTTTTCTCTAAAGTGGTTAGATGTTGTATTTTATATTTTAACCAACAATAAAAAGAAGTTTCAATTATTCCACACTCATCAAAATTTGGTATTTAGTCTTTTTAGTGTTAGCCATACAACAATATCTCATTATGAATTTTAATAGCTGCATGACATTCCATAATTTGGCAACCTCACAATTAATTCAAACTACCTGCTACTGGGTTCTTAACTCTCCCTTCCTATCTGTTCTCTTTTCCCTAGAATTTATTGCCTGTAGACACAGAAATCCTTCCAGCTAATACATATGAACTTATTTTAATTGTCATTCCAGAAAGAAGTTAGTAGAGAAAGTAGGGTTTAAAATATGTGTTCATACTGCCCTCTCCCATTTATTCAATTCTTAGGTGTCATGGTTACAGTATTTCAGAGCTACAAAGATCTTTAGAGATCACATTATCCAAACCCTTCATTTTATGAAGTCCATAGAGATTGCACTGCTTTGCCTGGGTCATGTATATAGCCAATTTTATAATGTTTTAGATTTGAGAATCACATCTTCAATGTTATTGTGACATTTATTGGGAAGAAATTTTAATGAATCAAAAATTACTTTTAAGGGCATTTTCCAGGAATGTATTCATTCATATGACAAATATGTATTGAGTGCCTCAATGCCAAGCATTATGCTAGGTTCTGAGGATGTGAAAGATACAGCCCACATTCCCAAGAAACATAGAGTCTAATTGAAAATACAAATTCTGCACTAGATGTCACGTGCTGTGCACAAAACATAGCACAATATGGAAGTGCTCCAACAGAAAAGTAAATTTCTCTAATTGTACTGAGAGAGTCAAGGAAGGCTTCACAGAGGAAGTGATATTTGATCTAAGATTTGAGTAAAAGGAACAATACTTTTATTTAAGATGAAATGTCAACAGAAATATGGAAAATTTATGATTTTAAAATTAAAATTACGTATAAATACAGAAAATATACACAATCATTTCAAATACACACTAACTTCCAAATTTCTTCAGAGGTTGTGAGCACGAGAGGGAAGGATAACTCTGATGACTTTGAAAGCTTTGGTAAATGTTTTGGAAAAAAAAAAAAGGAAGATTGGAAAGCAGCTTCCCAGTGGGAAAGAAAGCCATTTTCTTGGTTCAGGCATCCAAATCATCATGAATTATGGATTTTAAAAAACGCAGGCACACATATCATTGTTTTTGTACTTAATTTTAAAAAGGCATATATCATAATTGAAATTGAGCTAAGTGAGTTGACAAAAACTTGGTTTAGTACTATAATCAAGTATGTAATAAAATTAATTGGACATCTCTAATAATATGGTTAATTGTTGTTTCTGTGTGGCAATTAGCCACAAATATTAAATAGCCATGTATATGATGATTTTTAGTGTTCCTTTATTCAACAAACCGAGTACTTTTAGATCCAGTTAATAAAAGGAAAGGAGAGAATAGCGAAGTAGAAAATTTATGATATCCATCCTAAAAACTCCGTATTAATACAAATCAGGTCTTCCACTCCTCTTTCAGTAAGTATCCACAGACCTGGACTTCCAGGATCATCATCTTTAACATCATCAATTATTAGCAGATACAATCTAATGAATACTTGCCACATATCAGATATTATACCAACTTTAGTATTTTAATGTATCCCTCTATTAACCTTACTAGATATTATCTAATCCATTTTGAAAATGAGGCAACAGCAGAACAAAAAATTTAAATAACTAGTCTAGAGTCAAATGACCAGTAAAACAGAGGAACTATTGTGTAATAGGTTTCAACTTCCAGTAAAACCTTGATGGCAGCTCGGTTATGAATCATACTACTTCTCCAGGCCATAGGAAACAAGGATAATAAGAAAAATAAAAAATTAATTTCCAACCAAGGCAGAAGACAGAGAAAACACCTCCAAACTACAAATTTTGTGTGTAAATGCTGCCCAGCACAGAACTGATAGCAGAACCCAGCAGAAAACTGTGATAAAAGTCAAGGGAAGAGTAGGGAGAGTCATGGGAAAATAACTAGCAGATCTCAAAGGTCATAAACAAACCTTGAAGAGGGATCCACTCGGAATGGGAACTTCTCTGAGCATGGTTGAGGAGCACAGTGAGAAGAAGAGAGAGGGGGCCTCAGAAGTTACCCGATCATAAAATTATGAAAAATATATCTTCTAAATTTAAGAGGGATCCCCCAAAAGACAGGGTATCCCTGGGTGAAAAAGGAAGAATAGAATAGAACCTGTAGAAGTTTAGGTATGGCAATAGAAACCTCTCTGACCCAGGTCAAGTTCAAGAATAAGAGGAGACATGATGGTTTCACAGAGTTCTGTCAATACAACAAGAGGTAGGAGACTTTGAGTTATAGAAATGCCAAATTGCCCTAGTCTTTCTTTTCTTCAGTATGAACTTCTTAGAAAAAGCTGGCCCATAAAAATAAAACTTAATAAAATATGAGAAACAAATGAAATAAACACCACATCCACACAATAATACTATGTTTTTAAAATAGGAAAAGGGCAACACAACATTCCTGTAGAAAAAAATTACCAGAATATTGTCATCAATTGGATGAAAATTATAAGCCAAAATTTATTGGAAAAACAATGAAGCACACACTATTCTGAAGGAAGACCACAAAGCAGAAATACAAAAACTCAGGGAAGAAATGGCCAGAAAAAAGTGGGTGATCATGTGACAAAAAGGAGGTAAATCAAGAACTCGAAAAACTCAAAAAATAATAGAAGAAAAAGTCCAAAAAACAAGACTAAATTTGAAGGAAAATAGATACAGAAAAAGCCTTTGACAAAAATTCAAACTCATTCTCAATTAAAAATATGAGAAAATAAAAATAACAATAGGAAATTTTTTGAATAAACTATAGTTTATTTGAACACAAAGGAGTATTGTGCATATGTAAATATTAGTGAGAAAGATGTATATGATTTTAATGAAGTGATTTTCAGAGTATATTATTAAGTGAATAAAGCTATCTTTTGTATGGTAAATAAAGAGAAATTTAAAAAGCAAACTTACCTGCTTATGTTTACAAAAAGAACCACAGGAAGGATAAACTGGAAAACAATAAAATTGATTACCAATAGGGGGTGGGGTAACTGTGAAAGGGACAGAGGAGGGCATGACATTTTTCTGAGTAAGTGTAACTTTTTTGTAGTTATGGTTTCTGAAAGTATGTTAATGTTATACATATTCTAGAAATAAAAATAAATCACCAAGGGGTGGAGGAACAAAAAATTAAAACTAAAACTGAAAGCAAACTGAAACTAATGTATACAAAACTGTATTTCAAATGAATAACATAATAATACTGGAAAGGAAATAAAGGATCAAATCTAGAAAATTTTTAAACACAGTATTTAACTATATCTCTTTAGTCAGGAGAAGAGGGCAGATGAGAAGGAACAGAAAAAAAATTAAATTTTTTGTAAATATTTTTCAGAGTGGTATGGGTAAAATTATTCTGAAATTATTTTAAATGTACTGTTGGATTGAGGAAATGAGGAAGTAATTTGAATGCTTTAATGTTGTTAGAAACCACAGTTCTCCCTGTAAAAGAAGGGTTACAAACATAGATTGGAGGATAGTAGGAAAGTATGGAGACTGACTGGATTTGTCAGTATCAGTAAGAACGAGTGCTTTGATGTTGTTAGAAACCAGGGTTCTCCCTGTAAAAGAAGGGTTACAAGCACAGAATGGAGGATAGTATGGAGACTGACTGGATTTGTCAGTATCAGTAAGAATGAGTGGTCTTCATAAAATAATCAGATTATATACTAAGTTATATATACATATACAGATCATAGATTGTAGGTGCACAGACATATACGTGTGTATGCACACCCCCCCACACACACACATTTCTCAACTCTGTCTACTAAAAGGGCTTAGAAGCAAAGATAATATTCCAGTAGCAATGAACACATTGAGTGCCCAGATATTGGTTTCTAATTGCACTAAAATGGACCTGGTCTCCTCAGAAAAATGGATGACTGAATGACTGGGACGAGAAATGCAAAATAGTCCTAGAAAATATTAAATCATAAAGTAAAAAAATGTTAAAAATAAATAACTAGGGCATATTAAAAAAGAAAGGGAGATGGTATACAGAACTCCCACTGGCCAAATCTGGTACATTTTAAACTATAATTCAAGACAGAAAATACTTTCCTAAAATAACTGAATCTACTTATGGAAAGAGCATACCATACATCACAAAATCTGATTCAGAATACTCAACATTAATATTTATATTGGAAATTTTATTAGATTTCAGTGATAAAGAAAGGCTCTTTCAGCAGCCAGACAAAAATTTACAACAGAAAAAAAGACAGTGGCATCAGACTTCTCCACAGTCAGGTAACAGAGGAGCAACACCTATAAAATACACAAGGAAAGTAAGTCCCCAGGATTTTGTATCCATCCAAGCAACTCCTTCAAATATAAAGACAGAAGACCAACAATTTTGAACATGTAAGAACTTATTGAAGATTGTTCATCTTTTAGAAACTACTAGAGAAACCAGTATACATGGCTGTGGAATCATCAGCAGTGAGCATTAGATATTTTTAGCCAATGAAAAAAAAATATACTGGGATAAGGATTACAGGATACAATGTTGTATTTATGAATGACATAAATGTAAAATAAAAAAAGAATGGGAAGAAAAAGCAAAAACTAGAAATGTTCTATAATTGATCCATGTATATAAGTGATAGTCAAAGAATACAAGATAAAGCTGAAAACCAAAAGTAGAAACATATTAAAGAATACAATGAGAAACACTAGGAAGGGTAACACTTCTTTAAAACTGAAAGAAGGAGGAAGGTACAACAATCTTGATTGGATACACTATTTGAATTCTAAAATTAAAATTAGTTTTCATTATAAGTAGTGTTTATCACCATTTCCTCATATACATTAAAAGTAATAGTTACAGAGAAAATATGTGGCTATTGCCATGGTTATAGTATTTTTAATTCTTTAAAGTTTTTTATTATCAAAAATTTATTTCAAAGCCTGTCTTAGGTCAAACATTTTTATAAATACTCTATTCACTAATAAACTTTATTTCTCTCATTTTTTCATAGGTAAGAATCAAAACTTTGGGAAGAGAGATGACAAAAATATGTGGTTTAAAACTGACAGAAGACCAAAGTCAATTGAAGGTGACTATATAGGAGAGGAGAGGAGAAAATCCTGCCTTAATGTGGAACAGAAATGCAGGAACCAGGTTGAGAAGCAGCACAGGGAAAGAGAAGTAAGAGAACAGCAGGAGGTAGGATAAACTATAAGTGACTGTTCTAGTTTGAGATCCTCTCCTCTTTTTTATTTCTGCCTGATAGAATTGATATCAATTCCTATTTATGATGAGGAATATACTGTGATTCCTATTTTCTAATTTTGGCTATGCTGTTTATATTGTGCTTTCACAATAATTGGTATTATAAAAAGATTATGGCTTCTTCTAAGCCTAGATTTCCTCATTTTCAATGAATTGCTTAGTTTAAAAGAGAAGTCAAAATAATAGAAAAATAAAGATTATCTTTGTGAGAAGTGAGTTTGGCTCACAACTGAAAAATGTTTGCAGTTCCAGAAATGATCTGGCATTAAGCAGGAATTTTTATTGTTGCACCTAAATTTGCACTTTCTATTTTATTTACTGTATGTTTCACAAGTTATATGGATTATATGTATATACTCTTTTTTTTTTTTGGTGGGGGTAGAGGAATCCATTCCAATATCCTTTTCAAAATTAACAATGTTTATATGTAGTATAACTGCAAAACTAATAGAGAAAGACTTAATTTATGTTTCATACAGCATAGCTTTAACTTTAAAACTATCGTAGTTTCTTATTTTAACCTTGACTACACAATTGCTCTTGATCATCTTATAAACCTCATGAGGAAAGTATTATTTCTGGTATTTAATCAAGAAAAGAGATAGCATTTTTGCATAGCATTTGTTCTTTTTTATTTTATCAGAATTACTCAGAACAACAATATATTCCTTTACCCCTTCCTAAACAGAAAAACTTGGAGTTTATATAAAAATTTTAAGATAAATAGCTGGTATTTGTCACTTGTGCTCTAAAAGATCTGATTTCAGAATGTAGGAAAAGAATTACCTTCTGGTTTTTGATCATCATGCTCTTTCCCAATATCATAGTAGCTTTCTCCTTAATAGAACAAAATGAATATTCATTTTAATATTTATTTAAATATGAATGCATATTCACA
Organism: Eidolon dupreanum; assembly: GCA_028627145.1. NCBI lineage: Eukaryota > Metazoa > Chordata > Mammalia > Chiroptera > Pteropodidae > Eidolon > Eidolon dupreanum. The sequence continues at coordinate 58,929,111 of CM053510.1, read as the reverse complement.
TTAAATAGTACTGATTATAGATTAACTGTGACAGACCTTTATATTTAATACTTATATTTGCCAATCATCCCTCATCCTATAACATTTCATATATAGATTTTTAATAGTAATTTGGAAAAAAATCCTAAAAGTCATAATATATTAAGAGAAAGCTAGGTGTAAAATTAAAAATTAAATAGTTCAAAACTTTTTAATATAAGCCATCTATTGAAGTGTATATAGCTCCAAGGACACAAAAAATGTAACAAATGCACCTATGTGTAAGCTCTGGAGAACTATATGCTAAACTGCAGACCTAAAGAAATGAGAGCCACAATCCCAGTAATTAGTGCATAAAGTTGAAGAATACTTCAAGGGACATAAAAGAATATTTTGAATATAGTCATTTAAAAATATCATACTAGAGAGAAACACAAGTACCTGTATGTATGTATGTATGAGAAATAATTATTAAGGTAAATTGCGAGTATTATCTTTACAAAAATAGTAGAGCCATACCTCATTTTATTGTTCTTCTCAACATTGTACTTCTCAGATGTTGTGTTTTTTACAAATTGAAGGCAAGATCCTCCACCAACAAAATGATTACGACTTGTTTTATTGCAATATTCACTTTATTGTGGCGGTCTGGAACCTAACCAGCAATCTCTCTGAGGTGTGTCCGTGGGCTAGTAACTTCATTCAAACATTAGTGTAAATTTATTTCTCAGTTTAGATTAGTGTCATTTAGGTTTTTTAGAGAAATGAAACTTTCGTATATTGTCAGATACTATTTGTGAATTCCCATCATCCATATCCCTACTTCTTTTCCTCTTTAACAGAACCCCAGTTTTGTTCATATATTGGTAGCAAAGTACTCAAAGTAATGGACTCAGCTGCAGGAAATGAGTCACAATTAATCTAATCAAATTCTCCTTTGAGTAATTCATTTAGTGGTGGGTAGATGACCCAGTTCTAGCCAATAAGTCTTGACAGAATGTCTTTGGGGTCAGCTTCTGGATAAGTCTTGCTTCCTTGATAAAAAATAAACAAATAAATAAAAATAAAGATGATGAAACATGTCAGGAAACCCCTCCTTATTCCTAATTCTGTATTCGTTTATGTGAGACTCTGATGCCTAAAGCTTCAGTAGTCATCTTTGGACACTAGGAAATAAGAAAAAAGATAAAACCAAGCCTCTGATGCTAGCCGACTGGAAAGATGGAGAATTTGGGACCTTGAGGACATTGTTGAGCTGCTAAATAACCAATTCCAGAACTACTTTCCTCCAGACTTCTTGTTATATGAAATAATAAATGTTTATTATATAAAGCACTTTTTGTTGAGTACCCTGTTACTCAGAAACAAAATATATCCTACATGACATGTATAAAAAACATGTACACAGTGGTGCATGGTGAATACATTTGTGGACAGGCCTGAATAACCCAAGAGTTGTATAGAGCACTGAATTAAGAACCCAAGGAAATGTGTCAAGCAGATCAGAGAAGTGGCATTTGTGTACTCACATAAGTGCCAACTTTCACCTATAATTATCTATTTGTAAATACAGAAGAATTCTAGTTCTCAAAGTTTTATAAACAGCATAAAATTCCAAACTTAACCAAGTCATAGGTCTGGGTGGCTCAACATGTCTTTCTGAATGTGCTTATCTTTCTGTGGCCTCCAATCAAGTAAATGTTTCTACACTATTCCATAAACTTTCTCAACTACTCAACACTTTGAACTGTAAAAATCAGAGAAATACACTGTGTAAAGTGAAAATAGCACTAGATTTGAAATCAAAAGCCCTAGTAGTGAATTCTAGCTCTACTATTTACTAGATTTAAGACTTCATGTTTCAATTTTCTCATCTGCAAAATTGAGACAATAATACTTATATAATGAAGTTTTATTAAATGTAATAGTATAGAAAATGTTGTATATATTATAAAATAACATACAAAGCAAACTATTTAATGATACACTGTAGGCAGATGTTTGTAAAATGAACGAATAATATCTTCATTGACTATAAAAACTTGAATAAACTTGACAAAAGTCAATCATCTTTTTAAGGTTAAGGGAGCTTCATGGCTTTCTTTGCCTGCTATGCCACTGCTGTAGTGAAAAGAAAACAAAAACAAAAACAAAGAATAGCTCATGCCAAAATACATGTATTTGTGGAGATCTTAAATTTTATGTTACTTTTTATTTTATTCTAGTCATATGAAAACATACCATTTATTTTTGGGGGGGAATTTATAATTTAAAAGCCTGATAGTCATTATAAGAAAAGAGAACAGACAAATGAATGTAGATTTAAATTCTAAACATCTTTTTAACAAATAAAAAGTAATAAATATAAAAAATTACATCATGACAAAATAGGGTTTATCCCAGGAATACAAGCTAAATTTAACATTCGAAGTCAATTGATATAATTCACCATATTAACAAACTAAAAGAGAAAAACCATATGATCATCTCAACAGGTCCAGAAAGATCATTTCACAAAAACCTATATTTACTCCTAATAATCTGTCAATAAAGTAGGAATTGTAGGGCACTTCCTCAATCAGATAAAGGGATTCTAAAAAAAAAAACATTACAGCTAACATAATACTTAATGATAAAAGACAGAATGGATTCCCCCACTAAAATCAGGAAATCATCAAGGATGCCCACCTTCATCACTCCAATGAAAAAATCGTAGTTCTCAACACTAGAAATGTACAATTTAAAACAAACATTAGGCATAAATATAAAATGCTCTTCAAAATTCCCTCCCAATAGCATACATGATTTGCATCATTTCCTCCCCTGGAATGTGGATGAGATTGTCAAAATGATGGATTTAATTCCCATGATTATGTTACATTTATGGCAAGTTAATTTGCAGATGTAATTAAGATCCCTAAATCTTAATTACACTGAGTTAATCAAAATGAAGATTATCTGGGTCTATCTGACTAAATCAAATAGAAACCCTTAAAAAGCATGAGTAAATTTAACCAGTTGACCTCAAAGAAGCCACCATGAGTTCAAAAGCCGCAAGGAACTGAATTCTGCTACCAACCTGAATGAACTGGAAGGGCAAGTGCCCCAAGCCTCAGATGGGAGTGCAACCTTGGCTGATCCATTGACTGTAGCCATGTGAGCCCTGCTAACATAGCCCAGGACCCAACTAATGCATGTTCAGACTCCTGACCCATGTAACTGTAAGGAAATAACTGACTGGTATTTAAGCCACTAAGTTTGTGGTATTTTATTTTTCAGCAATAAAAACTTATCTAGGTACCATTCATAACAGTATTAAAAATAAGAAATAATTGAAGATAAATCTGACAAAAGATGTGAAAGACCTACATAGTGAAAGCTTTAAAATATTGCTGAGAGAAATTAGGCCTAATGAAATGGAGATATGTATGATCTTCATGGGAAGATGGAAGACTTAATTTTGATGAGACATCAATTACTCTCCAAATTGATCTATTTCAATTCAATCCAATCAATATTGCAGACGTTTGTTGATAAAAATTGCTAAACCAATTCTAAAACTTATATGGAAACACAAAGGACTTAGAGTAACAGAACAATTTGGAAAAACAAGAAAAAAATGGAACAGTAACATTTCAGGTATTCAAGACCTCCTATGCAGCTACAGCAATTAGATATAAAGATTATCAAATACAACAATGATTTAAAATGGAGTTCAGAAACACACCTCCATATATATGAATAACTGATTTTCAACAGAGGTACAAAGGCAATTAAGTGGAGAAAGGATATTCGTTTAAGCAAGTGGTGCCAGAACAACTGAATATCCATACGCAAAACAAACAAACAAACAAACAAAACAAAAAACAAAAAAAACCCAGAACTTTGATCTATACTTTTTGGATATTAAAAAGTATCTTAAAATAATTTATCTACTAGACATACTTAGAAACATGTCCTCAGATCTCTCCCTTTGAAACAACAATAAGCTAAACATCTAAAACTCAACAAAAACACCCAAACTGCACAGCAGCACATCTGAGTGTGGGATCTGCACATAAGAGCTACCAGAGGTCAGAATCCCAGATATTGGGTGGTGGACTCAGAGAAATGAAAAAGCCACCTCTTGAAGCCCCTGGAGCTCCCTGCAGGAGGAGGGAGGGGGAGAAGGGGCGTCGACTTCCCTGATCAATCTGCCTGGAAGTGCTGGAACTTCTAGCAGCTGGAAACAGGGCCCGGTCATCAGAGCAGAAAGCAGAGAAGCAGGACAGGACTTCAGAGAAACAACAGTTGATTTTTAACAGCCCCGGTTGCAAAACCGAGGCTGAGCCACAGCCTCCACCCCTTAACCCAGAGGGTCCCTCCCCGCATACCTCCAAGACCAACCACCGCAGAGCCTCAGGGGAATCTGAGCAAACACTATCAAAACAGTTGCTAACATTGACAGGGACTGAAATTGAGAGTAGCAAATGTGATTAAATACCTACAAGAAAATAAAACAGACATTTAGGCTTTATATAAAGCAGAGATCCAAGAACCTTAAACTCCACCTACTAGAAAGAAACCAAAAGAAAAGCACCTTCTTTGCTGCAGGCTAAAGAGAGACCTTTATATAATAAATCTTCTTTCTGGAAAAACAACAGAATACACTTCCAATAATGCCCAAGCAGAGAAATAGTACATTAAACACCATGGACAACCAAGGTGACAAGGCAGCTAATAAAGAAAGAGAAAAATCTCCAGAAAATAAGCTTACAGACATAGAAATATGCAACTTAAATGACCGAGAATTCAGGATTGTACTCCTGAAAAAACTCAATGTGATCCAAAATAACTCAAAACAACAATATCAGGAATTGAAAAAACAACTAGATGAGCAGAGCAAGGAGACTGAAACCTTCGAAAAAAAACAAATAGAACTTCTAGAGATGAAGAACACACTGCAAGAGTTGAAAAATGCAATAGTAAGCTTGGGAAATAGAGTCAGCTAAATGCAGGAAAGGATCAATGTTACAGAAGATAGAAATCCAGAAATAAATCAGAAGGAAGAAGAGAGGAACCAAATAATAAAAAATAATGAAAGAGAAATATAAGAACTAGCTGATACCATCAGGAGAGGAAACAGAAGAATAACGGGCATTATCGAAGGTGAGAAAAAGGAGCAGGGACTGGAAAGCATTTTCAGACAAAGAGTGGACGAGAAATTCCCATATGTAAGGAATGAGCTGGAGCTTGGAATTCAAGAAGTCAACAGAATATCCAATTATCTCAACCCAAAAAGGCCTTCACTAAGACACATTGTATTAAAATGATCAAAAATCAATGACAAAGACAGAATTCTCAGGGCAGCCAGGGAAAAGAAGATGGTAACTTATAAAGGAAAACCCATTAGATTATCATTGGACTTCTCAGTTTAAACCTTACAAGCCAGAAAGGAAAGAAATCAAATATTTAAACTATTAAGTGAAAGGAACTACCAGCCTAGAATAATGTATTCATATTATTCCTTCATACCTAAAGGAGAAATAAAGACCTTTCCAGACATACAAAAATTGAGGGAATTCTCCACTACAAGTCCTGCACTACAGGAAATACTGAAAGGTGTCAGTTCATCTAAAACAAAATAACCAAAAAAAAAAAAAAAAATTAGGAGTAAAGTGACTATCAGACAAATAGAAGCAGAGGAGTGCAACCTTTACTAAGAACAGGGCATTATAAGCTTAAATAATAAGAAGAGAATTGCTATAGCAAGATAGTAATGAATGTTTAGCATACATAAGGACAAACAGAGATAAAAATGACTGAAAAGAGGACAATTCAAAGATCCAAATTCGCAAAAGGGAAAGGAGATAAGGCATGTGCAGAAGAAAATGGACAACTGTGTACACACATACACACACACACATATGTTTATACACACACACACACATATATATATACATACATACATATATACTATACGTATATAAAACTATCCTTTATGTATTAATAATGGTAACCACACACCAAAAATTCAGAACTGAAGTATTTAACATAGAACAAGAAGAACCAGAGGCAAAAGTCACAAAAGCCAACCAAAATAAAGAAAACAGGAGCACAAGGACAAGGAAGCAATGGAAACACCGAGCTACCAGAAAGCAAAAGATAAAATGGCTATAAGAAGACCTCATATTTCAATAATCACCCAAAATGTAAATGGGTTGAACTAACCAATAAAAAAGCACAGAGTTACAGAATAGATCAAAGAACAGAACCTAACCATATGCTGCCTCCAGGAGACACAGCTCAGCTCCAAAGACAAATACAGACTCTAAGTGAAAGGGTGGAAAATGATATTTTAAGCAAATGGCATTCAGAGAAAAGTGGTAGTAACAGTACTAATACCAGATGAATTAGACTTCAAAATAAAAAATGTAAAGAAAAATACTAGGGGACACTTCATAATGATAAAGGGAATCTTGCGCCTAGAAGACATAACACTTATTAATATTTATGCTCCCAAACAGGGAGCCCTGAAATATGTAAGGCGATTACTAACAGAACTAAAGAGAGAAACAGACCCAAACACTATCCTAGTAGGGGACCTAAATACCCCACTGTCAGATATGGATAGATCATCCAAACAGAAAATCGATAAAGAAATAACATTCTTAAATGACACATTAGACCAACTGGACATAATTGACATATACAGAGCCTTCCATCTCAAAACAGCTGCTTATACATTCTTCTCTAGTGCACATGGAACATTCTCAAGAATTGAGCACATACTGGGACATAGAGATAGCCTCAACAAATATAAGAGGGTTGAAACCATATCAACCATATTCTATGATCATAATGCTTTGAAACTAGAGATTAACTGCAAAAAGAAATCAGGAAGAACCACAAATACATGGAAATTAAACAACATGCTACTAAAAAATAACTGGATCAGGGAAGAAATAAAAAGAGAGATCAAGAGATACATAGAAATGAATGATAATGATAGTACAACATAGCAAAACTTGAGGTATATCACAAAAGCAGTCATAAGAGGAAAGTTCATATCATTACAGGCCTATCTCCAAAAACAAGAACAAGCCCAAATTAACAACCTAAAGCTTCGTCTTAAAAAAACTAAAGAAGGAATAGCAAATGAGGCCTAAAGTCAGCAGAAGGAAAGAAATCATCAAAATTAGAGCAGAAATAAATAAAATTGAAAACAAAACAACAACAAAAAAAGAGAAAATAAATACAATGAGGAGCTGGTTCTTTGAGAAGGTTAATAAAATTGACAAATCCCTGGCTAGACTCACTAAAGAAAAAAGAGAAAGGACACAAAGAAACAAAGAGATGAAAGAGGGGAGATTACGACTGACATTGCAGAAATACAAAGGATCACTCAAGAACACTATGAATAAGTATATAACAAATTTAATAACCTAGAAAAAATGGACCAGTACTTAGAAAAATATAATATTCCTAGACTGATTTAAGAAGATCTGGAAAATCTAAATAGACTGATCAGTGCATGGAAATTGAAACAATCATCAAAAACCTACCAAAAAATAAAAGTCCGGGACCAGATGGCTTTACCAGTGAATTCTACCAAACATTCAGAGAAGATTTAATACCTATTCTCCTCAAACTCTTCCAAAAAATTGAAGAGGAGGCAATACTTTCCAATTCATTTTATGAAGCCAATATTTCTCTGATACCAAAAACTGGTAAAGATAACACACAAAAAAGAAAAGTGCAGACCAATATCTCTCATGAACACAGATGTGAAAATCCTAAATAAGGTACTAGCGAACCAAATACAGCAACATATTAAAAAAATTATACACCATGATCAAGTGGGCTTTATCCCAGGGGCACAGGGATGGTTCAACATATGCAAATCGATTAATGTGATGCAACACATAAACAAATTAAAAAATAAGAATCATATGATCATATCACTAGACACAGAAAAAGCCTTCAACAAGATGCAGCATCTGTTTATAATCAAAACACTTAACAGAATTGGTATAGAAGGAAAGTAACTTAACATAAAAAAGGTCATATATGACAAGCCCTCAGCCAACATTATACTTAATGGTGAAAAACTAAATACCTTCCCTCTAAGATCAGGAACAAGGCAAGGCTGTCCACTATCACCACTGTTATTCGGTAAAACACTGGAGGTCCTAGCAAGTGCAATCAGGCAAGAGAAAGATATAAAAGGCATTCAAATAAGAAACGAAGAAGTCAAACTGTCGCTATTTGCAGATGACATGATTCTCTATATAGAAAACCCTAAAGACTCCACAAGAACACTACTAGAAACAATGAGCAAACATAGTAAAGTTTCTGGTTACAAAATCGACATTCAAAAATCCATAGCGTTCCTATACTCTACTAATGAAGTGTCAGAAAAAGAAGTGGAAAAAATAATTTCTTTCACAATTGCAACAAAAAGAATAAAACACCTAGAAATAAATTTAACGAAACATGTAAATTTAATGAAAACTACAGGATCCTATTAAAAGAAATTGAAGAAGATACAAAGAAATAGAAAGACACTCCATGTTCTTCAACTGGAAGAATCAACATAGTTAAAATGACCATATTACCTAAAGCAATATATAGATTTAATGCAATCCCCATCACAATCCCATAGGCATTTTTTAAAGAAACAGAACAAAAAGTCATCAGATTTGTATGGAAGCACAAAAGACCCCGAACTGCCAAAGCCATCCCGAGAAAAAAGAATGAGGCTGGAGATATCACTCTGCCCGATTTCAAATTACACTACAAAGTGACAATAATCAAAATGGCATGATATTGGCAGAAAAACAGACACATAGACCAGTGGAACAAAATCGAGAGTCCAGAAGTAAATCTATATTTATACGGGCAAATAATTTCGACAAAAAAGCCAAAAACATACAGTGGAGAAAGAAAAGCCTCTTCAGTAAATAGTGCTGGGAAAACTAGAAGGCCACCTGCAAAAGAATGAAACTAGACTGTTGTCTACCACCACACACCAAAATTAATTCAAAATGGATCAAGGGGCTGAATATAAGATCAGAATCAATAAAAGGCATAGAAGAAAACACAGGAACAAAACTGAAGGACTTTGGACTTAAAGAGGATTTTATGAATTTGACCTCAAAGGCAAGGGAAGTAAAAGTAAAAATAAATGAATGAGACTACATCAAACTAAAAAGCTTCTGCTCAGCAAATGAAATCATCAACAATATAAAGAGACAACTATCCGAATGAGAAAATATATTTGTAGGCAACGCCTCCGATAAGGACCTAATATCCAAAGAACTCATATGACTCAATAACAACAACAAAAACAAATGATCCAATCAAAAACTGGGCAGAGGACTTGAACAGACACTTCTTCCTAGTGGACATACAGATGGTCAACAAATATATGAAAAGATGCTCAGCATCGCTAGCTATTAGGAAAATGCAAATCAAAACCACAATGAGATACCATCTCATACCTGTTAGAATAGCCATAATCAACAGGACAAGTAATAACAAATGTAGGAGCAGATGCGGAGAAAAAGGAACCCTCATACACTGCTGGTGGGACTGCAAATTGGTACAGCCACTATGGAGTTTCCTTAAAAAGCTAAGAATGGATCTACCATATGATCTAGCAATCCCTCTACTGTGTATTTACCCCACAGACTTGAAAACTCGTTATTTGAAAATATATTTGCACACCAGTGTTCATAGCAGCATTATTCACAGTGGCCAGGACATGGAAGGAACCAAAGTGTACTACGATAGATGATTGGCTAAACAAGCTGTGGTACATATATACAACGGAATATTACTCGGCCATAAGAAGAGATGAAGTTCTGTCATTTGTGACAACCTGGATGGACCTCGAGATGATCATGCTAAGCTAAATAAGCCAGATGGACAAAGTAGAAAATCACATGGTATCATTTATATGTGGGATATAAACCTAAAAGCAACAAATGAACAAGACAAACAGAGACTCAGGGACATGGACAGTGGATTAGTGGTTACCAGAGGGTAAAGAGTGCAGGAGGAGAGGAGATAGACAGGGTAAAGAGGGTCAAATATAGGGGGGATTGAGGGAGGGTGAAGTGGGTAAAGGGGATCAAATATATGGTAGCTAAAAGAAACTGGACTCTAGGTGGTAATCACACAATAGAATATATAGATGTCAAATTATAATGTACACCTGAAATCATATTGTATTAACCAATGTTACCCCAATAAGCTTAAAAATAATTAAAAAAAAATAAAAACTAAGATAAAAATAATAATTTATCTACATAAATATAAAACCTAAAACTGCAAAAGCAGAAGAAAACATGGGAATAAACATTTGTGACCTTGCATTTAACAAAGTTTTTTAATTATGGCACCAAAACCACAATTTATAAAAATGTAAATTGATAAATTAGACTATATTGGTATTAAAACTGATATAAAACTGAAGAAACAGGTTTTACCCGCTCTTCAAAGAATACTATTAAAAGAACTTACAGATAAGGCATAGACTATAAGAAAATATTTTCAAATCACATATGTGACAATGGACTTGTATTGGAATTTATAATGAACTCTCAAAATTAAACAATAAGAAAATAAAAACTCAATTTTTAAAAACCAAACAAAACATTTGACCAGGCACACTGAAGAAGATACAGAGATGGCAAATAAGCACATGAAATATCATTAGTCTTTAGGGAAATGCATTAAAACCACAATGAGATACCACTACATATATATTAGGATTGCTAAAATTAAAAACACTGACATTACCAGTTGGGATATGGGAGAATTAGAATTGGAATATACTGCTGGTGGGAATTTAAAATTACACAACCACTATGGAAAATTGTTTAGCAGTTAACTGTACATCTAATAATTTATTCAGCCATTTAATACCTAGGAGAAAATAAAACATATGTTGATATAAAACCTGTATGCATTTTAATCATAGCTTTATTTGTAATATCAAAAAAAGGGAAATCATCCAAATTCATCGGCAGCTAAATGGATAAACAAAAATATATCCAAACAATGGATTACCACTCAGCAATAAAAACAATAAATTCATCTATACTACAATATAGATGAATATTAAAATAATTATGCTAAATGAAAGAAACTAGATGAAAAAAGCATATGCTATATTACATAAAATGTTAAGATATAAAAATAATTGTAGAACAAATCTAGTATCCAGATCTTTATGTCTAATATCATTTTCCAATAAATGAGTAATTCTAGGACTGGGGTAGGACATAGATAAGATGAGGTGTCTGGAGCATCTTGTAATGCAAAAAAGCATATGCATACACACACACACACACACACACACACACACACACACACACGTGTGCAAGTTCCCAATGCCCATAGCTGAAACAATTTGATCAAAACAAAATTAAGTAGTATTGGATAATGAGCCAAAGTATAAAATAAACATCCATGAGTCCATATTGATATAAATAAAAGACTAAATAATTAGTAAATGGGGGAGAAAAGGTAAATCTCCATGCAGAATTCTAAATAAAATACGTAGATATTCCACCTTAATGGAGAAAGAGCATAACTCTCTACTCCCCCACAATCCTTTCGTGTGAGCTGCTCGCAGTGACTTCCTTCCAAAAATTACAGTATGGAAAAAAAAGGAAAAGAGTAACTCTACAGTGGAGAAACCTGACAAATACTACTTCAGGTGACCAAGGTCAATATCAACAGTGATAAATCATGTTGACAATATGTACTCTTGATGATGAATATGACACTTTACTGCTGTGATTTTCTTAGCCAAAACCCATAACCCCAGTCTAATCATGAGGAAAACATGAAATTCCAATGGTGAGGCATCCTACCAATATGCCTCACCAGACTCCTCAGAACTGTCAAGGTCATCAAAAACAAGTAAAGTCTGAGAAACTGTCATAGCCAAGAGGAACCTAAGGAGACATAACAACATAATGTGATGTCCTGGATGGGATCCTGGAAAGGAAAAAGGACATTAGCTAAAAACTAAGAGATCTGAATAAACTATGTATTTTAGTTAATAATAGTATATCAATATTAGTTCATTAATTATAGCAGATATACCATATTAATAGAAGATGGTAATAGGAGAAACCATATACAGAGGATATAGGGGAACTCACTGTACTATTGCTTAACTTCTCTGTAAACCTAAAACTTCTAAAAAGTAGAGTCTTGTAGTAAAAAAATTCTAAAGCAGACACTGTCTTAAAAAATATGTGCATGTATAATTTTATACATATAATACATCAAGTATGAATTTAAAAATACTAATTTATAGTGACAGAAAGCAGACTAGTAATTGTCTAGGGTTTGATGGAGAGTGGCAGGGATGAGAAGGGATAGGAAAAAGTGTTAGGGAGGGCTTAATAAAAAGTAGCATGAGGAAACTTCAGTGAAAAAAAGTATATTTATCATCTTGTTTGTGCTTATGGCTTTGCAAGTATATACATATGTCAAAATTTACATTTTAAATGCATACAGCTTATTGTATGATGACGATACCTTAATAAGGCTTTTTTCAAAAGTATAAACAAACAACTTCCAAATTTGAATTCTCTTCTCCCAAAATAGTCTTTAAGAATATTAGGAGTCAGTCCTATCACATCTAACCTTTGAGTTTTGTTTCAAAGATTCACTTATGTGGGAATTCCTGTGTCAGTGCTAATCACCTAGCATCAAATTTCATGGAATAATGGTGATTTAGGACATGCTGGGCACCTTTAGTATTGTCTTGCCACTTCAAGATTTTCAGTCTTAAGGAAACATTCTAGTTAGACAGTCTGGCTTCAGGAAAGTTTTATAACCAATCAAAATTAAGCCAAATACAGTTTGTTGTTTAAAATGAACCCTAGTGCCAAGTTTCCAGCTACAACAACCTAGAAACCAAATTCTGAGCCATCAGCTATTTAAAAATCACACTCGTAAGAATGCTGGCATGTGATCGTCATGGTACTTACTATCTTTATAATATTGGGCAACTCTGCACCTCAGTTTTCTCAACTCTGAAATAGAAATGATAGTATCTACTTTATGGAACTGTTGAAGGAATAAGTAAGTTAATACATGGAAAGGCCTGAGAAGACTATCTGACAGTGCTACCCAGATTCTACAGATTCTATAGCATCAACTATCAGGAAAATGTAAATCAAAACCACAGTGAGATATTACTTCATGCACATTATTAGGACTATAAGAAAACAGATATAAAAAGCATTACTGAGAATGTGGAGAAATTGGAACCCTCATACTCTGCTGGTGGGAATGTAAAATGTGCAATAACTTTTGAGGTCTGGCAGTTCCTTAACAGGTTAAATCTAGAGTTACCATATGACTCAGTAATTCTACTCCTAGAAAAATAAAAATTTTTCCAAGAAAAATTATCCAAGAAAAATGAAAATATGTGTTTGCACAAATATACATGAATATTCATAGTAGCCTAAAAGTAGAAACAACTCAACTGATAAATTGAAAAATATAATTTGGTATATTCATACAATGAAATATTGTTTGGCAATAAAAGAGAATGAAGTACTGATACGTGGCTGGACCTTGAAAACATGATGCTAAGTGAAAGAAGCCAGTAAAAAAGACCACATATAAAATGATTCCATTTATATGAAATGTCTAGATTAGGTAAATCCATGGAGAAGGAAAGTAGATCAATGGCTGCTGGGAGGTTTTGAAGGGAAATGAGGAGTGACTGCAAATGGGTATAAGGTTTCTTTTTGAGGTGATGTGAATGTTTTAAAATTGATAGTGGTGATAGTCATGGAACTATGAATATGCTAAAAACCATTGAATTGTACACTTTAAAATGGGCAAACTGTATAGCATGTGAGTTATAGCTCTATAAAGCATGTTAAGTGGATTAAAGTGGATTTGAAAAAGGAAAGCCTGAAAAGCAATGATAGCAGTATTAATAAAATAGTTCACCACTCTTGCCACAACCCCTTCCATTTCCCCCCTTTACACCATGCTTTAATCATATTGGCTTCCTTGTAGTTCTGATATTATGCCTTCCTATTGGAAGTCCTGTGAACAGACTTTATCTGCTTCTTAGAATTCTCTTCACTCCTGCTCTATCTGCCTAACTCCTTTATATCTAAAACTAGGCAGAGTAAGCTAATTGCTGGAGTAATTTCCAAAATCCAGTGGCCTGACATGATATAGGCTTATTTCTCACTTATATAGACCCTCCCCAGGGATTCAGGGATCCAGTCATCTTACCTCTACTGGCTTTATCCATCCTGGAGTCTTGGAGTCTTCCATTGTACTCTCTACATCTGGCCAAGAGACCCTGTGGGCATCAGCACAGATAGGACCTTGAGGAATTTTTCAAATGATTGACTCAGTTTTGAACATGGTATATTTCAGATGATGTCAAGATACCCAATGGTCTTAGGTTCAGCACAGAGATTGTTAGTTTATGACTCTGTACCTCAAATTATTGCAACACTCTTCCATCTCTTTACCATATCTTTATGAAATAAGAGGTGTTTAAGAAACTCAAAGATTATTTTTAAGAAAAGAATGTTGAGGGAGAAAACAATGTTCAACATCTCTCTTGAGAAACATCATGTAGCACAGGATACAGAAGCTAGAGGTAAAGGAAGCTTTTCTTAAAATGTTACTTATTAAAAATTGGAATGCATTCCCCAGGACAAATCAAAATATGGCACATAACAGCCAAACTTTCCACACAGGTGGAGAGGTGTTATCAACAATCTTCCACTCCCAGACTTCTCTGCCACACTGAGGACTATTCAAGGGGAGTAGAACATGTTGGTTGTAATAAATTTGAAAGCACTCACTTTTATGAAAGTTATAAGATGACATTTTTATATTATTTAGGATCATTCTTAATATATTTATTCTAAAAGATAATATAACCAAATATCTTTCTCTGTATTAAATCTTTACAAAACTGAAATCCTGAAAATTCAACTTCCGATAGAATCCATTCATTTTTCCAGTTAGATTGGGCATAATTCTTAATTGGTAGTACAAAATCTAATGTGCTTATGAAGTTTCATCTCACATCACCTGCTTTTCAGAGTGGATTCAGACTAGTGGTTGGGAATACCAACTCCAGAATTTTAGATCGGGCTGAAATCGGGGTAGGGAGGGGCTTTGGGCGGGGCTTCCCGATAGGGAGGAGGTGTTATTAGAAAGCTGTGGGGCCAGTCTAGAGCTATCACTACTCAAGTTAAGCCTTGTACTATTTGAGTGTACGAGGAACTGATGTGTGAGCAGCATTCTCAATGAGAACTAGTTTCACTTGGCATTTGAGTGGAATCTGCAATCACAGGGGTTTCTCGGACTGCCCGGAAAAGTGAGAGCTGCAGAGATCACTGTCGCCAGCTATAGGGAGCCTGCAGGAACACTGCTCTTCCTAAGAATAGGAAGTGGTCCAAGTAGCCCCAGGGTTTTAGTGAGAAGGGAAGTGGAACGTAGGCAGGGATTGAGAGCTACACGGCATGCACGGGTTTGAAGCCGGAGAAAAGTAGGGAGATAGAGCAGCGTGCAATTGCTTTCCAAGCCGCCGCCACTCCTGTGCCAGACTTGTGAGTACCCTGCGTCTCCCGTTCTCAGACTGAAGTCGGAGAACTCTCTTGGAGAACTCTCGCAATTAGGACACGAGATCCTTACAACTACCTTCTCCTGCTCTCTCCACCTGCCTCAGGAACGGAACCACTGCCACCCTTCCCCTGCCTACCAGATGGAGCGCAAAGGACAGTGGCTGACCAGCGCCTCCCCTTTCTGACCCAAGGGGTGGAGATCCCCGCACCCCCAACCCCAACCCCGCCGGGTCCCGCCAAATTCAACACCTATTTTCTCCTCCCGCTGCTCCTATATCCCTGACACCCCCTCCTCCTTCCCCTATCCCTCCTCCCTAGAGACAGGGGAGGAGAAAAGTAAAGTCAGGTCATCATGACAGAGCTGAAGGCAAAGGCTTCCCAGGCTCCCCACGTGGCGGGGGGCGCGCCCTCCCCCACCCAGGACGGATCTCTTCTGCTGGGACGCCCCGACACAGGCCCCCTCCAGGCGAGCCAGATCTCGGACGTCTCGCGGGTACTCTCGGCCATACCCATTGCCCTGGACAGATTGCTCCTCTCTCGGCCCTGCCAGGGACAGGACCAAGACGAAAAGACACAGGATCAGAAGGCGCTGTCAGACTTGGAGGGTGTGTATCCCAGAGTTGAAGCCATAAGGGGTGCAGGAGGTGGCAGCTCTAGACCACCAGAAAAGGACAGCGGGCTGCTGGACAGTGTCTTGGACACTCTACTGGCACCCTCAGGTCCCGGACAGAGCCACGCCAGCCCGTCTACCTACGAGGCCACCAGCCCTTGGTGCCTGTTTGGCCCCGAACTTCCTGTAGAACCTAGGGCTGCCCCTGCCACCCAGGGAGTGCTTCCCTCGCTCATGAACCGGCCAGAGGGCAAGGCTGGCGACAGCTCCGGGACGGCAGCTGCCTATAAAGTGCTGCCCAGGGGCCTGTCATCGTGCCGGCAGCTGCTGCCCTCGACCTCTGGGAGCCATCACTGGCCTGGGGCCGCCGCGAAGCCGTGTCCGCAGCCCACTGCGATGGAAGTGGAGGAGGAGGATGACTCCGAGTCCGAGGGCTCCGTGGGTCCACTTCCGAAGGACAAACCCCAGCCTCTGGGAGGCACGGCGACCGAAGGAGGAGCTGTGGCCACCGCTCCTGGGGCGGCCGAAGGAGGTGTCGCCCTGGTTCCCAAGGAAGATGCCCGCTTTTCCGCGCCCAGGGTCGGCCTGGCGGAGCAGGACACGCCAGCGGCGCCTGGGCGCTCCCAGATGGCCACCATGGTGATGGATTTTATCCACGTGCCCATCCTGCCACTCAACTCGGCTTTCCTGGCCGCCCGCACCCGGCAGCTGCTGGAGGCGGAGAACTATGACGGTGGGGCCACGACTGTCAGCGCCTTTGCCCCGTCGCGGGGTTCATCCCCGGCCTCGTCCACCCCAGTCACCGCCAGCGACTTCCCAGACTGCGCTTACGCGCCGGACGCCGAGGCCAAAGAGGACGCGTTCCCGCCCTATGGTGACTTCCAGCCCCCCGCCCTGAAAATTAAGGAGGAGGAGGAAGGCGCCGAGGCGTCCGCGCGCTCCCCGCGGCGGTACCTGGTGACGGGTGCCAACCCCGCTGTTTTCTCCGATTTCCAGCTGGCGCCGCCGCCTCCGAGAGCGTCGTCCTCCAGACCTGGGGAAGCGGCGGTGGCGGTTGCGCCCACCAGTTCCTCTGTCTCGTCCGCGTCCTCGTCGGGGTCGACCTTGGAGTGCATCCTGTACAAAGCAGAGGGCGCGTCGCCCCAGCAGGGCGCGTTTGCCTCACTGCCCTGCAAGGCTGCGGGCGCGGGCTCCTGCCTGCTGCCGCGGGACAGCCTGCCCTCCACCTCCGCCTCAGCCTCCGCCACCGGGGCGGCCCCTGCGCTCTACCCGCCGCTCGGCCTCAACGGGCTTCCGCAGCTCAGCTACCAGGCGGCGGTGCTCAAGGAAGGCCTGCCGCAGGTCTACTCGCCCTATCTCAACTACCTGAGGTGAGGGCTCAGGCTCCGCGCACCCTGCCCGTCGCGGGAGTAGCGGCCCCCCTGGTTCGCTGCAGCCAGCTCGCAGCTCTCCGTGCCCGGCTCCGCTCCTCCGAGTGGCCGCGAGAGGGTGGGTGGCCGGGGCGGGGCACCAGGGCAATTTGGCTTCCTTTTACTTCCCTCCTCTCCTTACTCTTTTGGGTACACAAAGGGGGCGCAGAATATGCCATTTTGGGAGCGTGCCTCCCCGAAAACATTTTGTAAACTTCAAATCTGCGAGATTCCGAAGCAGAACCAGTCCTGATTTAAAATGTGCAGGGTCACACCAGCTCCGCTGTAGCTCCGTGGAGGGGAAAGGGTGGGGTGAGTTGGGGGCTTTATAAAATGCTTCTCTTCTTAGGAGGATATTTACTGGGAATGTCTGTCTTGGAGAGGCGACATTATGCACCGATGCCCCTGCAGGGGTGGCACTTGATGTAGGGTAGCCTGCCAGAACCATTCAATTTTCATACGAATCTCAAGATTATAATTAATTTGTGTAACATGTTTAAATTATGGGTTTAAATATCAATCACTGTAGTACACTGTATTCTAATATTGTTTCCTATTTGCTACAACTTTCCACACAGATTTTCAAAAACATTTAAATTTACATACTGAGGTAATGGAATTTTAAAGGAAAAAATGCTCAGTGTGGAATCTTAGTGCTGTAAATAGGCAAACAGTGTCGGTATGTTGAACAATACTTTAAAATGACAAACACGTAGTTGTTTAAGTAAACAAGCATTACAGAGTTGAGTTTTAAAATAAAAGCAAAACACTGCTAAATAAGATTGAACTTTCCTGAGTAAAAATTATGTATTTATTGTTCTTTTATGCTAGTGCTACTGATAAATGGCTAAGAATTTGCAAGTCTGGTTAATATACTAACAGGTTTAGTTTGCAAGTTTTATCTGCATGTCTTTCAAGTGTGTATATATACAGTTCTATTTTTTTAAAACCCCCTTTCAGTCTGTCAATTCTAGGGTTAAGAAATCTTTGGTATTAGATAGTGGTGCATCTAAAAATAAATGGAGTACTTTGTTTTGCGTTTCAAGGCCAGATTCAGAAGCCAGCCAGAGCCCACAGTACAGCTTCGACTCATTACCTCAGAAGATTTGTTTAATCTGTGGGGATGAAGCATCAGGCTGTCATTATGGTGTCCTTACCTGTGGGAGCTGTAAGGTCTTCTTTAAAAGGGCGATGGAAGGTAGGCTCCTTTCCCTTGATCCTTTATTATCGGTTTAATTGTAAATGAAGATCATCTAACATTAATTTATTAACTATTTAACTTTAAAGAAACATCATTGTTCTAATTTTATTTTCATATTTCTATTATATATTATATGTAACATATTCAATTTAAATTTTGAACAAAAGAAAAATGGTAAAAGTCATTAAAATTATATATATGTACTTGTGTATGTGTGTGTAAATGTACATGTGTATGTTGTTACAAATTTTCTATGTGATTTTGTCTTTTCCCTACAGACACATTTGTGTGCGCTATACTTATATATACAATTAAAATTTTTGTTCAGTATTTTTTGTATATAAGTATACAATTTTGTATATAAAGTGTATAAAGGGATAGAGTAAACAGTTTAAAGCAAACGAAAGATTTGGACATCATGGTAATATAATTTCTAAAGTATTTTGCTGCAAAACTTTTATGTTTTCAAAGTCATCTACAATACATATTTATTGAATGATTTTGGACTGACTTGCATAGTATATTTCAGACTTGAACTTTCATAAATAATATTTTTAAATTTCTCTTTCTTTCTACACTAAATGCTAAGCAGCCAAATACATTTATATTTGAAGATAAAAATATATTTAAAGATCATTTCACGTTTGAATTCTAACAATAAGTGTGTTTTATAATAAGCTGAAATTAGTTTAGGGTTTCCTCTGGAGTGCTGCGATCACACCTAGACAAGGAACCAGAGGTGAATGTCTGCTTTTTTGCTTCCTGTTGGAGAGTTTTTGGATTTTAAGAGCCCTCTACTTATAAGTAGAAAGGTGGTAGTGGGGAATTTTTACCTAAAATGGGCTTTCAAATGCACACCAAAAGAATACTAACCCTAAAGACATTTAACAAAATAATTATCTATCCTTGTAGATGCCTAACAGGTGATTCTTTACAACTTTTATGGCTTTTTGATGATTTGATGAAATGATTTTCTAATTATTAATAGATTTATATTCTCTTACTGAAATTAATTTTTCATAAAAAATACTTGCTTTGTATATTGCTAGCATATGATTTTTTTTTCCACAAAGGTTGAGTGTATTTAACTGATGTTAAACATATGTATTCGCTTTAGGGGAGGTTAGTCGCATTTTAAATTAATTGAGGCATAGTGAAAAGAGGATGTGTGAGAACTGAGAGTGGGCTTAACTTTCCCATTGACATCGTTTAGCCATAGTTACAGATGGAAGTTCTTTGTGTGGAAGAGTTGATTCTTCAGTGCATAATTGGAGTTACTGTTCTTATCTGACTTTGGTTCTGGTTTCTTGAACATTTCCTTCTGCATTAATATGATTTCCTTCATTCTAACAGTCTCCTTATAATAGTTTAATGCTTTAAGTGAATGACCCACTTAGAATCCCCTAAAGCCCAGTTTATTCTAGCTCAGCTCCCTCTTTTTTGCAGATAAGAAGTCCCAAAGACAAATCTGAGTTTCCAAAGAGCATACAACTAGTTAGTGACTGATTATTAGTTAACATAGGTTAGATATTCTTTAATCACAATGCTTATAATTCAGAGGTGGTGCACACAAGTAGATATGTGATAAATGCTACTTAATTCCTGGAAGTTACTTCAAAAAGTACATATAGAACCAAAGCCTTCCCTAACTAAAATACACATGCTTCCACACTACTATCATCAGACTAACATCCAACACCATATAAGATGTCTTCTCAAATTTACTCTTAGAAAGCATTTGTTGGACCCCTCTTGTATACTGCTTTAGTCTTTAGTAGTAGAAATGAAGCAACTTTATTTGGCAATACTTACAAAGAGGACTTGAGATAATTCTTGATACATCATTCATGAAACTAGAGCAAGATTACAAAACCATGTAAGTTTATTCAACAATTATATATTCTTATAGTTAGATCTTAGCAAAAGATTCTTTCCCTGATTTTACCTCTGTCTCTCTTAGATATAAAATGAGGATAACAATAGCTACTTCTTAGGGTTGTTATAAGGATTAAATGAGTTAATACATGTAAAGTTTTAAAAGAATACCTAATATATTGTCAGCTTCAAATGGTATTGTTTTCACATTCAAGGAGCTTATAATAGAGTGGAGAAGGTAACATGTATGCATGTACAATAAAAATTTTCATTAAATATCCAGATAAACAATTCTGTAAAGTATATAATGTTTGTGTGGTTTGTGAGCTTGTGTGTTTGGGCAGGAGAAAGGTGGTTGTAGGATGAAATGTGTATGTTCTAGAATGATGGGAGAGGGCTTCATGGAAGATTTAAACTTGATTATTAAAGGACAATTAAGATTATTAATCTCTGGGCATTGGGAACTTTTAAGTGTATAATGTTCAAAGAAGAATGAAGAAATTAAGATTAGACTAATTAAGATCCATATTAGGAAATTATGAGAGTTGAAGTTTGGGAAGTTAGGTTACTAAAGTTTAGTCGCATTAAAAGGGAATTAATGTTTTAAGGCAGGAGAAAAGAGAGAATGTTCTGGGAGTTTTCAAGAGTGAGAAAAATGAGGAAGGATTCTTGTAGTTGGAGAAACATACAATATTTTAAATCTGAGAGTAAAGTAGGGCTGTGAGATGAGCTGGCTCAAAGTGGAACTGTTTGCGAATGCCAGTGTGTCCAGAAGTTGAAAGTCAATAGTCAACAATATGGATATTAATGTGTTACCAAGGATAATAATGACAATGGCCTTTTAGAGTGCTTTCTATGTGCCCAGTGACTAGGTATTTTATGAGTCTTAACTCATTTCATCCTTATAATGTAGATATTATTACTCTCACTTTACAAATAGGGAAACTAAGGCTGAGTGATGTTTAAATTGCCTTAATCTCAGTTAAAGTGGTAAAGTTCGGGTTCAAACACAAATGGTGTGACTCTGGAATCTGTACTCTTGACTACTATACTTTCTTTCTCATAATAGGAAATATTTAAATTTTAAAGAAAAAATGATAGAGGGTTGGAAGAAGAAGTTAAATGTGTACCAAGTGATAATACATTTAGGAAAGTATAAACGAGTCCTAAAGAAGAATGAGAGACCAAGGGTGATTAGAAGTGAGCGATGTAAATGGATGGGTGATATTGACTTGACTTCACATTTAAGGGAGAAAAGAGAAGATATAGTCAGGGGCCAAGAGCCACTCTCTCCCTCTTTTCCAAGTTAGGAGTGGGAGATGATAAAGCCTATACAAAAAGTCATCCAGGAAACCTGGGTTTTCCTTGGTAGGAGACAGAAGACAGAAGAAGCAGAGCAAAAAGAAACCACTTAGGAAGTAGAGGTAGAGAGTAGTAAGAGATGACAATGTTAAGCTAAAAAGTGGATTAGCCAAAAAACAATTGGTTGAATAGCCCACTGCATTCTTATACTAAGATTTGGAGTGAACCAGGAAGTCCAGGAAGTAAAGAATTGCTTTGAGACCTTTAAGGAGATAAAGTCATAATGATCTGCCAGTTCTAGAAATACAGGCTTGTGTGACCTGGTATTAAGAAGGAAAGCATCATTTCTTATTGGCTCACTTCTCTATGCATTGTGACTGGCTCAATACTAGGAATATACTAGACATTTAATAAATAACTTTGCTAAGTAAACTGATCATAACTGATAATGCTAATATCGTAGTCTTTGGATGCTTGACACTGACAGCATTTGTAGTGAATACATTTAATGGAATATGGTTGGACAAATATAGTAATACAGCTGAAACATTATTTAGAAGACACTAGGCTAAGTCGTTATTGATGGATTTTAAATCATATTGCCTTATTGTCACTTTTTCTAGCTTTATTAAGGTATAATCAAAAAATTTATAAGATATTTAAAGTGTAAAACATGATGATTTGCTATACATACACATTGTAAAAGGATTCCTTCCCCATCAAGTTAATTAACACATCTATGACCTCACATATTTACCTTTTTTTTCTTTTAGGCAAGAACGTTTAAGCTCTACTTTTAGTAAACTTCAATTATACAATACAATATTCTCAGCTATAGTCACCATGTTATATATTAGATTCTCAGACCTTATTCATCTTATAACTGAAAGTTTTACCAACCCTATTTTCTCCACCCTTCAGACCATGGCAGCCACTTTTCTAAATTCTGTTTCTGTGAATTTAACTTTATTTTTTAGATTTCACATATAAGTGATACCATCTGATATTTATCTTTCTCTGTTTGGCTTATTTCACTTAGCATAATGTCATTCCATTCACCTTTTTTTGTTGTTTTTATTCATTTATTAATTAACCAAATATTTATCAAGCACCTGCCATATGCCAGGCACTATGCTGCATGCTAGTCGAAAGAACAATAAAACAGAACAGACGTGGCTGGCAGCAGCCCCAGTGCAGTTTATCATGTAATGGAGGAAAGGAACTTTTACTCAATTAATATGCACATAACTAACTACAGGTGTGCTATGTGATTAGTTTATTCAATACCTGGACAACCAGAGAATTTCTACCCTTGTCAGAAGCTGGGGATGGTGGGAGAAACCTTTCAGAATTATAAGACATCGTCATATGTAGACCACAGAGGAAACTGTACAGAAATGAAATATTTTTATGAATAATGTATTTGTTTCAAAAGTTGAGTAGAGTTGGTATCAGATTAAAAATAAAAACTAATTTGGTAACAGTTCTCACTGCTATGGCTTCCAAAAGAGAAGTAACAAACTTTCAAAATTTTTAAAGTTTTTATTATTTTTAGAGCAATTTTAGGTTCACAGGAAAGTTGAGAAGAATGTACAGAGATTTCCTGTATAGTCCCTGCTCCGACACATGTATATCCTCCCTAAATTATCAACTTCCTCCACAAGAGCAATATATTTGTTTTAATTGATTAACCTACCACACAAATCACCCAAAGTCCACCATTTACATTAGGGTTCACTCTTGGTGTTGTACATTCTATAGATTTGAACAAATGTACAATGACATGTATCCATCATTATGGTATCATATAGAGTAGTTCCACTGTCCTAAAAATTCTACATTCTACCTAATCATACTTCTGATCCACCTAATTCCTGACAAACACCCATCTTTTCACTGTCTCCATAGTTTTGCCTTTTCCAGAATGTTATATAGTTTGACTTAGTAATGTGCATCCAAGTTTCCTCCATGTTTTTTCATGATTTGACAGTTCACTTCTTTTTAGCACTAAATAATATTCCATTGTCTGGTTGTAGCATAGTTTATTAATCCATTCACTTGTTGAAGAACAGACATCTTGATTGCTTCCAAATTGTGGGAGTTATGAATAAAGCCTCTATAAACATCCATGTGCAGGTTTTTGTGTGTACATAAGTTGTTAATTTCTTTGGGTAAATACCAAGAAGGGTGATTGCTGGATTGTTGGTTAAAGTATGTTTAATTTTGTTAGAAACTGCCAAACTGTCTTCCCAAATGGCCATGCTATTTTACATTCCTATGAGCAACGAATGAGAATTCCTGTTGCTCTGTATCCTTTCCAGCATTTGGAACTGTCTCTGTTCTAATAGGTGTGATATATTTATTGTTTTAAATTACATTTCCCTGATGATATATGATGTGGAGCATCTTTTCATATGCTTATTTTCTATCTGTATATCTTCTCTGGTGAGGTGCCTGTAAGGTGTTTGGCCCATTTTTTTTTCAAATGCAATTACTTAATTTTTTAAATATTTTTATTTTTTAATTGTGGCTGGCATACTATATATATATATATATATATATATATATATATATATATATATATATATATAACTTACAAAGTGATCACCCTGATAAATCTAGTACCCATCTGACACCATACACAGTTATTACAATTTTATTGACTATATTCTTTATGCTATCCTTTCCATGATTATTTTGTAACTACCAATATGTGCTTCTTAATTTCTTTCCCCTTTTCACCTACTCCCCAAACATCCTCCCACCTAGCAACCATCAGAATGTTCTCTGTATCTATGAGTTTGTTTCTGTTTTGTTTATTTTGTTCTTGAGAATCTATCTAAGTAAAATCATTTGGCATTCGTCTTTCTCTGTCTGACTTCTTCCACTCAGTACAATACCCACTAGGTCCATCCATGTTGTTGCAGAATGGAAGATTTCATTCTTTTTTATGGCTGAGTAATATTCCATTATAAATATGTACTACCTCTTCTTTATCCATTCATCTGTTGGTGGACACCTGGGTTGCCTCCATATCTTGGCTACTGTAAATAATGCTGTAATGAATATATGGATATGTCCCTTTGAAGTACTGTTTTGAGTTTATTCAGATAAATACCCAAAAGTGGGATTATTAGGTGCTTCTTTATCTCTTTTTACAGTCTTTGTTATAAAGTCTATTTTGTCTGGTATACGTATTGCTACCCCAGCTTTTAGTTTCTTTCCATTTTCATGAAACATCTTTTTCCATTCTGTTACTTTCAGTCTGTGTGTGTCTTTCAATCTGAAATGAGTCTCTTATAGGCAGCATGTGTAAAGGTCTTGTTTTCTGGTCCATTCAGGCCCCCATATTTTGATTGAAGCACCTACTCCATGTACATTCAAAGTTAACATTGATAGATATGTAGTTATTGCCAATTTTTTATTTATATTTTTTATCTTTTATCTTTCTTTCTTTTTTTCTTCTTCTTAAAGAAAACCCTGTAACATTTATTGGAATAGTGGTTTGGTGATGATGAACTAGTTTAGCCTTTTTTTTTTTTTTTTTTTTTTGGTCTGAGAAGCTTTTTATCTGTCATTTGATTCTAAATGATAACTTTGCTGAGTAGAGTAATCTTGGTTGTAGGTCTTGCTTTTCATTACTTTGAATATTTCCTTCCAATCCCTTCTGGCCTGCAAAGTTTCTGTTGAGAAATCAGCTGACAGTTGTATGGGAGCTCCCTTATAAGTAGCTAATTACTTCTACTGCTTTTAAAATTTTTTCGTCTTTAGCCTTTAGTATTTTAATTATGTTGTGTCTTGGTGTGGACCTCTTTGGGTTCATCTTGTTTGGAACTCTGAGCTTCTTAGGCTTGTATGTCTATTTTCTTCACCAGATTAGGGAAATTTTCTGTCATTTCTTAAAAAGATTTTCAATACCTTGCTCTCTCTCTTCTCCTTCTGGTACCCCTATGATGTGAATATTAGTATGCTTGATGTTGTCCCATTTAAAAAAATTTTTTTCTTGTTGCTGTTCTGATTGGGTGTTTTCTGCTACTTTATCTTCTAAATTGCTGATTCAGTCTCGTGCTTCACCTAATCTACTCTTGATTCCTCCTAAGGCATTCTTTATTTTAGTTATTGTATTTTTCATTTATAACTGATTCTTTTTTATGTTTTCTACCTACATTTTTATGTTTTCTATCTCTTTAAGTTCTCAATGAGTTCATGTACTTTTCCCCTAAATTCATTGAACATCCTTATAACCAATGTTTTGAATTCTGCATCTGGTAGATTGCTCATCTCTATTTTATTTAGATCTTTTTCTGGAGCTTTGTTCTGTTCTTTCATGTGGGACATGTTTCTTTAACTCCATATTTTGGCTGCTCCTCTGTGTTTGTTTCTATGTATTAGATTGGGCTGCTCTGTCTCTTGGTCTTTGTAGTCTTATGCTGTAGATGTCCTGTGAGACCCACAAGGGCAGTCTCCCTGGTCACCTGAGTTGGGTGCTCCAGGTGAGTCACCTGTTTGGGTTGTGTGTGCCCTCCTATTGTAGCTGACCCTTGGTTTATATTTGCATGTCAGTGGGAGGGACTGAACCTTGAGCTGATTTGTATTGAGGACAGACTGGTGCAGGGCTGACCCTATGGAGAAGGATTCACTTTAGCAGGGCTCTGGCGACTTCCCAATCTGCTCTTTGGTTGTATTGTCCTTGGATGTGACCCTGGGTGGTGCTGCGGCTTGTGGGAAGCTGGCCATTGGGAATGCCATCCCCCCACCTCCTGGAGGGGACCTGCAACAGGCCAAGTTCATCTTCAGTTTGTGCCCTGCCCAGAGTCACTTGGCAAGAGTCATCAGGCAATCTGCAAATGGCCACCACCAGCATGGGCCTTGGAGATTCCTTGAGAAGACAAGCTGCAAACCAAGGCTGGTTGCCACTAGTGCCGGGCTTACGGCTGCTCAATGAGACATGTGGGGCATGCCAAGGCCACATACTGCTTGTTTGGAGTTTACGAACCATTTGTATGGAAAAGTCATTTGGAAGTGGCCCTCAGTGGGTGGTACAGGATCTCAGGGATTCATCAAGGTGGGGCAACCAGTATTAGGCAGGTTGGTGGAGACTTTGATATGGTGCCCACTTGGGTCTGCAAGCTGGGCAGGAGAGGGCTCAACAATGAATCAATGGGTTCTACCAGCTCTTTTGTCTGGGAGGAAACTGCCCCTCCAGTCCTCACCCTGAAGCCAGACAACTCAGTTCCTCCCTGTCTGTCTCTGGTGCCTTTAAAACTACTGCTCCAGCACTGGAGCTCAGAGTAAGCCCATCAGCAGGTAAGTCCCCTTAAGAGGTATGTCTGCAACTCCAGCCTCCTTCTCTTTCACTCAGCCACAATTTCCACTGGTTTTCACAGCCAGAAGTTGTCTTCCTGACACTGGTGCTCCAGGCTGGGGATGCCAATGTGATGCTGGGACCCCTCACTCCTCCAGGCAGCCTCCACAGCTAAGATATCCCTTCTTATTCAACCGCCATACTCAAGTATGGGACCAGGTCGTTCCATCTCAACCCCTCCTGCTAGTCTCAAGAGGGCTTCTTCACTTTGTCTCCACTTATAGAACTTCTGTTGAGCTGGACTTCAGGTGACTCCCAATGATGGCTGTTCTATAGTGTAGCTGTGAGAGGAGGCAAACACAGCATTTACCCGCTTTACCATCTTGACTGGAACCTATGGGCTCTCCTTGCCATTTTTTTAAAATAAATTTATTTATTTACATTAGTTTCAAGCATACAGTACATTGGTTAGACATCTATAATGTTCATAAAGCGATCCCCGCAATTGCTCTCTCCCTCCCTGGACCCCCCACTTAGACATCATATTAATGCTAACTACATTCACTCTTCCATGATACCCTTGCCCAAGTATCAACTACTAATTTGTACTTCTTTAACCCTTCACCTCATTCTCCCAGCCTCCCAACACCGCTCCCTTCTGTCCTTCACCAAATTGTCCACTATACTTGTGAGTCTGTTTTTGCTCATTTTTTCAAAATTGGTTTCTTTGTTTTTATTATTGAGTTTTAAGAGTTCTTTGTATATTTTAGATAACAGTCCTTTATCAGATATGTCTTTTGAAAATATTTCCTTCCACTCTGTGTCTTTTTATTCTCTTGACAGTGTCTTTTGCAGAGTAGAAAATGTTATTTTTAATAAAATTCAGTTTTTCAATTCTTTTATGGATCGTGACTTTGATGTTGTATCTAAAAAGTCATTGTCAAACTCAAGATCATCTAGATTCTTTTTTTTTTTTTTTTTTTTTTTTGCATGTGGAAGTCCAGTTGTTCCAGCGCTATTTGTTGAAAAGACTATGTTTGGTTCATAGTATTGCCTTTCTCCTTTGTCAAAGATTAGTCAACTATACTTATGTTGGTCTATTCATAGGCTTTTTATTCTGTTCTGTCAATATGTTTGTTCTTTCACCAATACCACACTGTCTTAATGATTATAGCTTTATAGTAAGTCTTGAAGTCAAATAGTGTCAGTCTTCCAACTCTCTTCTTCTTCAGTATTGTGTTGGCCATTGTAGGTCTTTTGCCTGTCCAGATAAACTTTAGACCAGTTTGTTAAATATCCATAAAATAAATTTTGGGATTTTGATTGGAATTGCATTGAATCTGTAAATTGTATTGGGAAGAACTGACATCTTGACAATATTGAGTCTTCCTATCCATGAACATGGACTATCTCTCCATTTATTTAGTTCTTTGATTTTATTCACCAGAGTTTTATGGTTTTCGTCATATAGTTTTTGTTCATATTTTGTTATATTTACATCTATTTTATTTTGGGGATACTAATGTAATTGATATTGTTTTTAATTTAAAATTCTACTTCCTTATTGCTGATATATAGGAAGTGACTGACTTTTATATGTTAGTTTTGTGTCCTGCAACCTTGCTATTATTGTTCATTAGTTCTAGGAGTTTTCATTTGTTTGTTTTGTCAATTTTTTCAGATTTCTACATAGATACTCATGTCATCTGCAAATGATGCAATTTTATTTCTTTCTTCCCAATGAATATACCTTTTGTATCCTTTTCTTGTCCTATTTCATCAGTAGGACTTCTACTATGGTGTTGAAAGTGAGTGATGAGATAAACCATTCTTGCCTTGTTCCTGAGCTAATGAGAAAGCTTCAAGTTTCTCACCATTAATATTATATTAGGTGTAGGGTTTTTGTGGATTTTAAAAATCAAGTTGATGAAGTTTCCCTTTGTTTCTAGTTTACTGAAAATTTTTATTATTAGTGAGTACTAGATTTTGTCAAATGCTTTTTCTGTATCTATTGATATGATCACATGATTTTTGCTTTTTATCTTGTTGATGTAATGAATTACACAAATTAATTTTTTAAATGTGGAACCAGCCTTGTATACCTGGGATAACCCATTTAGTCATGGTGTATAATTGTTTTTATACTTTTTTGAATCCAGTTTGCTAATATTTTGTTGAGGATTTTTGCATTTATGTTCATGAGAGGTTTTAGTCTATAATTTTCTTGTAATGTTTTTGTCTAGTTTTATATTAGGGTGATGCTGATCTCAAAAAATGAGTAAGGAGTTATTCCCTCTATTTCTGTCTTCTGAAAGATATTGTGAATTGGTATAATTTCTTAAGTGTTTCATAGAATTAACAAGTGAACCCATTTGGGCATGGTGCTTTATGTTTTGGAAGGTTATTAATTATTGATTCAATTTCTTTAATAGCTATGGGCCTAATCAGATTGTTTTGTTTTGTGTGAGTTTTGGCAAATTATGTCTTTTAAGGCATTTGTTTATTTCATCTAGTTATCAAATTTGTAAGCATAGAGTTGTTCATACTATTTATTATTCTTTTAATGTTCATAGACTCTACAGTGATGTCTCTTCTTCCACTGCTTTTCCTGTATGCCACAGATTTCAATAATCTGTGTTTTTATTTAGCTCAAAATATTTTTAAATTTCTCTTGAGATTTTTTCTTTAACTCATGTGTTGTTAAATCTCCACATATTTTGGAATTTTGGGGTGTCTATCTGTTATTGATTTCTAGATTAATTCCACTATAGACTGAGAGAATACATACGATTTTTCTTCTTTAAATATATTAAGGTGGGTTTTAATGGCTTAAAATGTGATCTATCTTGGTTAATATTGCATGTGAGCTTCAGAAGAATGTGTATTGTGCTACAGTTGGATGAAGTAGTCTAGAGATGTCAATTATAGTCAGTTGATTGATGGTGCTTTGAGTTCAACTATGTCATAATTTTCTGCCTGCAGGATCTGTTCATTTCTGATAGGTGTTGATATCTCCAACTATAATAGTGAATTTATCTATTTTTCATTGCAGTTCTCTCAGTTTTGCCTCACAAAATTTTAATACTCTGTTCTTAGATGCACACACATTAAGGATTGCTAGGTCTCCTTGAAAAATTGACCCCTTTGTTATTATGTACTATCTCTCTTTAACTTTCCTTGTTTTGAAGTATGCTCTGTTGGTACATTCAAATTTTCATTGGCAAATTTGTGAATCATTTTTTCTGTCTTTAGAGCTCTATAAGGCTTTCCCCATTTTTTGTAGTCTTCAAAATTATCCAGCAATCCCACTATAATGTCTTTGATTAATATTTGATTAATATTTGCTCTTAAAAAGATATTTTGTCAATAATCTAATTTTATCTCCAGTAGAAACTGCCCTGTAGCAGTTTTTCTGTTACTCTAAAAATAAACATGTATTAATTCACTGGATTTCACTTTTACACTCAATAAATAATAAATTAGATATGTTATTCTCAAGTTATAGATCTCTCAGTTTAGATTTAGTATGAGTAGAAATCTCAATTTTTAAGCACAATTTTTCATTATGACCCATTAAAATAAACCTTCACTTTAATGAAAGAGAAGTGGTTAGAAAGATAGCATTTGGTATCATCTGCTTAATATTAGGTTATGTAGAGTTCCCAAATTATTAATGCTCCTTAGAACCTGCATCTTAATACCTCTGCGAGAACCTGAGGTGAAGCAATGGTATCAAGGCATAAATGCTAATACTTACTAACAGGTAATATCACTGCTCCAGCCTTGAAATTGTTGTACTTTAATTACTCAAGTAACACGACAATACGTTTTTCTTTAAAAATTTAAAATAATACCAATAAGGCTTTGTTGTTAAAATAATACCAATAATACCAAGGCTTTAAAAAGTTAAAATAATACCAATAAGTTGTCTTCCATCAATATTTCTAATCTGTTCCTTTTCCTACCATTCTTCTATACCACTATCTCAGTTTTTCATGTATGTGTATGTGTGTGTGTGTGTGTGTGTGTGTGTAATATGTTTTGTATATGTTAATATATAAATGATATTACATATCATAATTTGTGTATCATTCATCTTGTTTTTTTATGCAGCATTGACTTAAAGGCCTGTGTGTTTATATATTGTTCTAGCTTATTCTTTTAAATAGTGCATAACTTCATTCTTCATTCTTAATAAATTCCTCTTATTAAGGCATTGCTATTACATCATTACTTGAGTAAGCAGTTTTGCGCTTGCCTCATTTCTCTTTCCAGAATATAATTAAGTATTTTGATATAACTCTAAATGAACTAGATGATTAGCCTCCTTTATGCTGCTAAAATGATTTAATTCATTAATTTATTCACTCTAGATACATGTATTGATACTATATTTAAAAGTTGCTTTGCTGTGATTACAAAGATGAATATGTATGTAGTCACTGTCTTTGACATGAGTAAAACCAGGAATAAGAAAACAAAACAAAACAAAAAAAACCTGTTATACAATTAGTGAACAGAAGAATACTTTGATACGAGTTATGGTAAAGCCTTGGATGACATATTAGGTATTCAGTTAGACAAATCTAGAAGGATTACAGTTTGTTCCACTAGCATATCCTTATGTTGTGTAAGAGGCTTATTTATTTAACAAACACTTAACTATCCTTGACAATGACCCAAGCACCATTCTAAGTATTAACTCATTTAACTCTTGCAAGAGTCCCATGAAGTAGAGATACTCTTATTACCTATATTTCACGATGAGTATACACAGTCATTACTACAAAGTATAGAGTCTAAGATTCAAACCCAGATTTTTGGTTTCATTCTTAACTGCTGCTGTAGTCTCTGGTATTATGTACTTTACATAACATTTTAAGGAATCATATAATTTTTTCTTGAAACATAATTCTCAATAATAATTGTTATTTCTTCAGAAAATAGTACTTTTAATGTTATTTACTCTTTATGACAAAGTGAGTTATTTATGAGAGTGCATAAACAAATAGTGAGTATGGCTCATGAGGTCAAAACTGCAATAATATTTTAGGAGATATAAAAATTAAAGTGTAAAAATATTGGTTATCATTTATTAATTGTTTACTAAATTCAGGCACTCTTCTAATCTTTTTACATGTACTAACTCGTTTAACCCTTACGATAATCCTCTGTAGCAGATTCTATTTTCCTCATTTTGCAGATGAGGTCAATTCAGTTAATGAGAAGTAGAACCAAACACAATTCCTGGAGTCCATGCTCTTACTCTCAGCCAGATACTGAGTTTATAGTAGAAGATACAGTTCTTCCTTTCAAGGAGCTTGCAGTGCATGTGGAAGTGACTGATTAGCAAACAGACAACTTACAGTTTAGTGCCTGATTAAATTCTGTGATGCAAACTTGGAATTCTGTAAGTGGATTGGGAGAGTACCAAAGCTGTCATTACTTACTGCTTGTATGTAATATAAACCACGCTAAATGATTTATGGTCATATCTCTGTTCTTATTCCCGCTTTTTATATGTGTGAGCAGAGACTCATAAATTAATTTTCCAAAAATAATAGGTAGTACTGGAAGACATTATTTTGTTCTGTAATAGTTAGAAAGGTGATTTATTGGAAATAGTAGGACTTATTCACAACCTTCAAAAATAGATAAGAATTAGGAGTCAAGCTTTTATTTTCAAATGCATTATTCAATAAATGATCTTGGTACTACTGGCTTATTATATAAAGGAAAATATTTCATGTGGGTCAACAATTTAAGTGTTTTTATTAAAAAGGAAAAGACCCCTAAAAGCATGGAAAGAAAAGATGGAGTTATGTATTCATAATCTTGGGGTGGCAAAACTTTCTAATATTGAGATGAAATCCAGAATTCAAAATCAAATTTGTTCAATTTTGATACAAAAATAAATTTCAAACTTCTATAAGTCAAAAAAATAGAAAAGCAAAGAACAAATTGGGAAACTATTTGTAACATATGTATAAATCATAGGAATGTTATTACTAATATACAAAATAGTCTTATAAACCACCAAGAAAAAAAGACTAACAGCCAAAAAGAAAAATGAACAAAAGATATGCAGACAGTTAACAAAATATAGTCTATAGAAGTATGAAAATTTTTCAACTCACTAATAATCATTATAATTAAAATAATGGGCATTCCAGCAATCCAATTGATAAAACAATGAATAAATGACCACTTGAGAGCCTGAGGGCAATTTGGTATTTTCTGTTAAAAGTATTCATTACTTTAGCCCAACAATTCTACTTCTTGAAACTAGTCCTTAAACTCTAGAAATGTGTACAAATACCTCTAGGTGGATGTTTATTACTGTATTATTCACAGTACTGAGAAACCAAAAATAGCTACATGTCTGTTAATGGGAGATTAATAAATGTTGATATGCCCTTGCAGTGCAATAATCTGTATTATTTAAAAATAATGGGCTAGGTGTCTATATTACAGATGTAAAAAAGTATCCAAAATATATAATTTTGTGGAAAAGCAAGCAATGATATAATAATCTTAAGTATAAATAATTTCACCCATTTGGTATCACTGTTTAGAAAATTCCCCGAAAAAGAAAATATACCAACTGTTGACTATTGGAATATAATATGATATGTTCTGCTCTTTAAGCAAGAATTTCCTTTGGAGGCTGCTACTACATATCAACTTGGTTCCCAATTTCCCTCTGCATGAGCTCTGGGTAGTCTGAGCTAGCCTCTCTGCTCCCTACTGCTGTCTAGTGGCCATTGTATACCACTTTTGTCCTTCAGGTACCCTAGGAAGTTGAAAGAGACCAACAAAGAATGGCATTTGTGGCAGAAAAATTCAAGTAAAAGCTTGAGGTTATCCTCCATCATAAATTAAGGAATCCAGTCTGACTAGAGGCAGCCAAGAACTGACAGAGGCCCACAATTTCTCATTCACAATCTCAGCTTCCAAAAAGCCCTGCAAGCAATAGTTCTATTGCAGTCACTTGTCAATAATACCTGACCTGAATTCATTTGGCAGCAGAATCTGACAAGAACTCACATTTCATAAGCTGTGTGAATATTCATACAATTTTCTGTGTAAGTATTAATGTACTTCATTATGAAGTTTTGCTCTATACCATCTTTCTAAGATCTAAACAGTTCTAATTTCTGAAACATATTTGGCCCAAAAGGTGTTAGCTAAGAGATTTTGGACATGTATTAAGAAATAAATTAATAGACTGTGTTGAATATGATGCCTGCTAGAGTTTTGCAATAGCAGCCCTGAAAATTACAATAAATGTTTATTAAACAATGATTATTATTTATTCTTACTATAGTTTTACTCCATGCTAGGTTCTGCAGAGGATTACAAAGATGAATAAGCCATAATATCTAACCTCATAGTGCCTCATTTCATCAATGAGATAAGATAACCCAACAGTAAATATAACATAAGTAATATAACTGAGTGTGGTTTGAAATTTGAAGGGAAAAAAAGGTTGTATTTAATTAGACCAAAAGATGTTTTATGGTAAAAGTAACATGTTAGATGGACTGTTAAGAATGAATGATTTTTGATAGCAAGAGTTGTAATAATGGCTGTTATAAACAAAAAGTATGGAATGAGAAGAAGTTCAACTTGGTTATAGCATGGAACATGGTCAGGCATCCAAGAATCCTTTGTAGTTATATGTGAAATTTTTGTGTTTTTTCCTGGGGTGATCACTCTCATAAGATTTTCAAAAGGGTGAGTGACACCTCCCTGCAATAAAATGGTACCATTGCTATAAAGAAATAGTGAGAATTATAATTAAACAGGAGGTTGAAAAGATGTGGAATGGCAGTGTGGTATTTGGCAATTAACTGAGAAAAAAGTAAGAAGCCCCTAAAGATTTTTTAGCACTTTGGTGACATACTTCAATATGTACTTTAGGAAAATTATTATATCAGCAGTACAGAGGGAGGACTGAGGCAAGGAAACTGAGGCCATGAGAACAGCCTGAGGTAGCATCCTGAAGAACTGAGCTTGGGTAGATACCAAAAGGAATGGGTTCAGTGGGTAGATAGAACCATGTTAAGTAGGGCAATGAAAGCTCCACAAAATAAATTTTAGAGGAAAAATATAGATAGAGGAACTTTGACCTAAAGAACTGGGAAGCACATGATTATTTTACCAAGTAAAAGAGTGATGTTGAAATTGATATTTAGAGAGGATTATCCTCAGTGAACCATATGAAATAGGTTTATACAGAGGTTAGATGCCTTTAAGTCAAAGAGAGCACCTATGGAACTTATATATTTCTTATGAGATGTAGTTTAATTCAAATTGTGTATATTATATTCTACATACTATACCCACTAGGTTATTGAAATAATGTAATCTTCATTACATTTATTACATTATTACAATAAAACTTCTGAGAATTGAAGCATTCTGGTCTGTTAGTTCACTCATTCATTTATTTATTCGCTCACACAAAAGAATCAAAAACACGTATTCAGTGACTTCTTTGTTCTGATTTGTGTTAAATATTAAGACTCAGAAATGAATATGCCAAGTACATAACTTAGGGAGAAAGAAATGTAAACACATTATTAAAATCCAGTCTGGTAATATTTATGAGAGGTATAAACTACAAATTGTGGAAGCTTAGGCTAGGGATCAGCTAACTCTGATGTTTCATTACTAGAAGGTAGAAGAGAGAAGTATGAATTTTGCATAAGCATTAGGTAAAAAATATTAAACTTTAAAAAATCCTTATAATTTCAAAGTTCATGGCAGTATTTGTTTTATTAACAGTAGAGACCACAATGGTTGATCTGTTAAGCAGAGCACTTTAGTAAATGTTTCTTTATGCACAGTCATTCCAGAGCCCACTTTGGGTTAGGAAAGTGTGAAGAATGAGCCTCTCTGGGTATAACTGTAATAGAAATGAGGGGGTTGTTGGCTGGTAGCTGAAGCAAGGACTAGGAAACAGAGTAAGGGGCAAGGGCTCAAAATAAATGCCTGTAAGATATTTCCTATTGCAGGGAATGATCAATGAATCCCTAGGGATGGTGATGTCTGACAGCACATTTGGAATTGTTTACTGTGTTATGTTTTCGTTACCTCCAGCTGCTCCCAAACTAAGTGAATTTTCGCTTCACATAGTCAGCTTGTGGTACTGTTGCCTTGGGGAAATGAAGGAAGGCAGTGATGATGTGGTAAAGGAGGCTGGCAAGACAAAACAGCAGCAGTAGGAGCCGCGAGCATGTATTAGGACTGGAATGGGTCATTTCTCCCCAAATCTACTAGAGCACTGGTTTTCTAATATGCACACACCCAGAGGTTAGGCATTGAGATATGTGAAGAAAATGTTAGAACTTATGTTTATTCTTATTCAAAAGTAAGAAATGAATCATTGATATCAATGGTACCTATCCTAGCACTCTCTCAATGCATATTTCAGAAATATACTGCTTATAGAGTAGAAGGCCTCCTACTGGAATTTACCAGGTCACAGTGCAAATGCATTGATGAGTGCAAAGTCTCTTCTTAATCCATGCTTAGGGTATGGCCACGTACTACCATCGTTTATCTGGACCCCCAAAGAAACCACAGATTGAAGATAATGTCAATTAATTTAAGCATAATAGACAAGAAAAATAGCACTGAAATATCTCCTACCTTCTATACTACCTACTCGTTAGCCAAATGTAGTGCTCTAAACTAGACAATGTAATCAGATCTACTGGAAAATTGAAAAAATTAGAAGTTATCTAATTAGAAGTTAGCTGATATCTCTAGATATCAGCTAATAATTTGATGAAGCCATTGTTATAAATTTAGTACTCAGAACCTGAAGACAAACCTCTACAATTTTTCAGCAGTGTTTGAGGTGATACAGTACTCAATTTAGCCATTCAAAATTTCACTTAACCTAATTAAAAATGTTTAGAAGCCTCCTTTGACTGTTCCTAAGTAAAAATCCAATACACAGGTTCTTACCGTTCTTCCTACTGTTGTATAAATGACTGAAATAATAATATATGTAAGACAAAACAAAAAATACGTGTAAAACAACTTGGTGGCAGGCTAAATGCATTCAGAAAATACTTTTGGAAGACACATAGAAAACTGCTCAAGATTTAAAGAAATAAATATTAGGGAAAAAGTTATAGTGTGGTTTACTAGACAGATGAAAGAACAGAGTTTCATCTATCTTGGTTTATAGTACAGTGAATTACTGCCAAAAAGTCATCACCAAAAAATTCAGTTCAGTAAAATGCGAGGTTATATTACTACCAGGCTAATAAAATGATTGGGATAAGCTTGCACAGCCTGGTGGCTTAGAGCAGCAGGAGTCACCATGCAATCCAAATCCATCTAGTCTCAGTTGTGGTTTTATACCATATTAAACACCAGTGGAAAGTATTCAGAATCTCATGGGCAAAGTCCAGGAAATATTCGGGTGGTTAAATAGTACGCATTTTGTTGGCCCACCTGGGGAAATTAGTGTAGATTAAAGCCGATGGGGGTTGCTTACCTTTTCTCTACCCAGCTTCACTCTCATCTTGATTTTTGAGACCAAGAGCTGACTGGAGGACAGCAACCATTTGACAATTAGATTATATCTGAGTTAACATTTCATCATCACTAGATGCTTTATGATAGGGTTTTACTGGTTGCTAGATTCTGTTTTAATACGAAACATACAAAAAATGATTTTTTTGATGAGTCAAAAAAAGCAAAGATATACAGAAAAGATATAGTCTCAATAGTAATTGCCTTCTTTACTAAAGAATGTTTTCTGGAAAGACTGCATAAGCCCCTATAGGATTGTTGCTGTCATATTAAAAAAAGATTTCAGATTAAGGTTACAGGTATCATACACTAAATTAATTTACTGCTTCTTTCATAGGCAAGTTATATGTTGCACAAACAAGTTGAAGTCTTAAGTGAACAAAACTCTGTGAGATGTCATTACTGTGGTTGATTTTTAATACCAGGCCCTTAAAATACAATAGAATCTTAGTGATACTTTGCAGCATAATGTGGCATGGAAATCTGTTTTATCACACAGTGACTTTCTCACTGTACAGTACTTCAAACTATGTGTCAGGTTTAAAGATGAGCTATATATTTTCCTTTATAAAAAGGTATGTATTCCAAATTACTGACCTTTCCTGTGATAAGAAGGGTCTCCGATTATGCTACTCAGAATATATTTGGCAGAAAGGACACTTCATCTTTCCCTTCAAATTAAAAACAATGTTTTTGATAGAAAAACAGAAATAACTCCCTTTTGCAAGACATCTTTGTGATGAAGGAGCATTTTGTAAAACAAATGTCTGTAGAATACTCCATTGTTAATTTTGTTGTGAAGGCATTATAAGTACACTGTAGATTTTAAAAAGTTTCATAAGTACATACTTAAATAGTTGGAAGTAGGATTTTCTGACTTCTTAAAAAAACTTACAAAGAGCTTCAATGGTCAGGTTCTGAACTTATTTAATAATAATAGTGACATTTATGTGATACTTACACATATCAGGTACTTGATTACATGTATTATGTAAGCACAAAGAGGTTAAATGACTTGCACAGACAAATAGCTAATAAATGGTAGAGCCAAGATTGGAACCCAAAGAATCTTCTCTCTTATTCATTACATTGCATTTTATTTGTTACCTATTGTCTCTGTCCTAATTATTTGTATGAAAATATCAGGAAGGTTGACATTTGCTAACTGAATTGCAGGGTTACAGAAACTGCATTATTAATTGGTAGGTGGAATTAGAAAATGAATATCATAGTAAGTAACCTGCACTGTAAACAGTTCATTCATTCATTTGTCCATGGCTTCTGGATGACTATCTCTCACGTTTTCCCTCTTCTCAGCTTTCCAATACTTTCTCACCTTCTCTTTCGGCTAATGACCTTTTTTTCCTAATTTTCTGAGAAAGCTTTCTGAAACTGCTACCGCCACATGTACTCATGTGGCATCTGACCTGTCAGTGACTTTTTCTCCTGTTACTAAAGATCTGCATGCCTCTTCAAGGACAGCCTTTTCGCCTCATATACTAGGTCCAGTCTCTTCCTGTCAACTCAAGGGCAGAGTCCAGCAATTCTCCCCCTTCCCTCTTAAATTATTATTTTTTTCCCTTCTCTGCTGGATCAGTCCCATTAGCATGTAAGCATGCTGTTATTTATTTCATCTTAAAATAAAACCAAAAACTTCTGTTGATCTCATGCATCCTTTAGCCTCCATTTATGTGCTCTTTTTGCAGGAAAACTTTAATGAATTTTCTTCTCTCACTCGCTCTTAAACTTAATTCAATCAGTTTTTGTCTCTGTCACTCGCTCCACAAAAACTCTTGTCAAGGTTACCACATTGCAAAATCTGGTGGGCAGTTCTCATTCCCATCTTACTGGATCTATCAGTAGCATTTGAGAATTGATCACTCCATATTCCTGGAAACACTTTCTTCACTTGGATTTCAGGACACTGCACTCTTGATTTTTTCACTGGCTCCTTTTCATTCTCCACTTCTCCTTTAGCTTTTAATATCAGAGGGCCTAGTGCTCAGTGTTAAGGCACCTTCCCTTCTGTTTATTTTCTTACTTCCTCGGATATCTAATTGAATCTCATGATGTTCGGTAAATTATCCACATCCTGACTCCCAAATTTTTATCTCCAGGCCAGACATTTCCTCTGATCTCCAGACTCATATATCCAACTGCTGACTTGATATCTTTATAGATAACTACTGAACATCTCAAACTAATAAGACTAAAAGGTAGCCCCATTTCTAACTTTAGATTTTGTTTGGTAAACCAGTGTTATTCCGAGTTTGGTCTTCAAACCATTCGGACTCAGAATCACCTGGGATACTGGTTTAAAATGAAGATTTCTGAGCCTCACTCCAGATAGGCTGAATCAAAATGTCTAGGAAAGGGACTCGAAAATCTGCATTTCAATGACCCATTCAGCTGTTTCCTATGCATAATAAAGTACTATTTAACTGCATTGCAAGCCAGAGTCTTTAAGTTTGGAAGTGACATGATCAGCTTTCCTTTTGAGAAAGTTAACTATAGAAGCAATGGGATAGGTGGGCAGAAAGTGATAGGAGGCTAGTTCTAAGATTATTTAAAATACTATTTGGACCTTCAGTCCTTTGTTGAGGAAAAGCTATTTTTCATTCCATAAAGCAGTGAAGTTAAAGTGTAAGAGGCAGATGGGCAGTTGTCCCTACCTAGAATGCTTGCTTCTCAAGGGAGAATTCTAAAAAATGTGAAAGGATGTGAAGGGAGGACAGGGACTCTCTTTTTTTGTCCTCGTTTTATAGTAGGCACTATAGTAGGCACATGGTACTATATTTTTAACTATATTTGTTATCTCCTTTAATTCTCAGGAGTTGTTCAAAGGGTTATTACCATTCCCTTACTGCAGATACAAGAATTGAGACAGGAAGAAAAGCTAACTTGCATAAGGTCACCCAGTGAGTTAGTGATGGAGCAGGTAATCAAACCAGTTCTATCAGACTCCAAAAACTAAAGCGCTTTTACTATACCATATCAGTCAGTTTTACTATGTTTGAAGTAAAACATGGTAGTAGCAATTGATTAAGTGATTTATTATAAAAAACTTAAAAATCTGGTGGTAGTACAGTCATGTATTTGGGATCCTAGACCTAATTATATAATTGTAGGTTTTTACACAGCCAATTTCAGGTGAAGCTGGAGTGACACTGGAAAATTGTGACTGAATATTAAGTTATCTGATATGCCAAAGCAGAAGTTTGATTAAATTAATGAAGTTGAACATTGATAAATTCTGGATCGCTATACACAAAACAAAAAATAAATTGCATGACTATGAGGGAAGAAACCATTTGCATGTGTAAAAAGTCATAATCTTGCATCAGAGTAACAATGACTTAAATAACCTGTTGACATATAGTTTTGTAAGTTTTTCATGTTTTATGTAGATTTCTTACATGCCTCTTTTCTCAGTAGTATGTGAATTTTCTTAAAGTCAAACAATTGTGTAGGTTTTTAAAATTTTATATGTAATTTCTTATTTCCCCTGAGTGCTTACTGA
Source organism: Eidolon dupreanum (assembly GCA_028627145.1). Classification (NCBI taxonomy): domain Eukaryota; kingdom Metazoa; phylum Chordata; class Mammalia; order Chiroptera; family Pteropodidae; genus Eidolon; species Eidolon dupreanum. The sequence goes on along the minus strand of CM053510.1, from coordinate 58,887,739 downwards.
TTAGCTAAATATATAATTGGAAGTATCAGGTGTAACTATTTAGATGCTGCATACAATTTTGTGTTTTACAATTTAAAAGATATGTAAATAATTAGGAGAGAGTTCAGAAGAGATCCGGAGATACTATTTTGTCTATAAAGAGAGCAGTAAGACTAGCTTCAGAAAGGATGGTTGAGAAGCTGATCCAGTCAGAAAGAAATTAAAGAGAGATAAAGGGAAAAAAGAAGAAATAATTTTGAATAGTAACTTTGAGGACTTAAAAAAATTAAATATTGGCATGTCACTTAGTAAGATTCTATAAACTACTTAGTTCTTCTTTTAGAATGTATCCAAAATCTTATCTCTTATCACCACCTCCACTGACCAATTTAGTTCAAGCCACAGTTATTATCCTTTGGATTTATTGCAACTGCTTCTTAATTGGTCCCATTCCCACCTTGCCCTCATTGAGTCTATACTTAACCTAGAAGCCAAAGTGATACTGTTAAATTATAAGCCAGATCACATCACTCTGTCACCATTAGGGCCGATCTAAGTCCGTTGTTGCCCCTGTAGTACTAGGGAGAGCTTTGGCCTTTCTGTGGATGCAGTAAAGAATTACATATCAGTGAAGATTAGGAAAAGTAAGATTTATTGAAGTATGTTTCAAGAGAGAAATGAGCTACACCAGAGAGGGCTGTAGCACTGTGGGGAGGTCTGTCTTATATCTGGGTTGTGATGGGTGGTGACAAGGGTAGTGCTAGCTGACTGACGTGTGAGGTCATTTTGATTGACAGTTAGCTGCTATATAACCTATTGTCAACTACACATGTATCTTCTCAGAATTCAGTTTGTTATAATTAGATTCATAATCTTCTAGGCATATACATGACATTATAATGATGATATAATGAGGCTGAAGTGAAAAGGTCAGAGTCTCCTTACTGCATAAGCTTCGTGGCTGGCCTAAACTGGTTGCTATACTATGGCCATTTATTTCCTTATACTCCAAGATGTAGGGGGATTGTTCTATTAAAAAATGAGATTTTTTTTTTCTGGGAGGTCCTAGGGATAGCCTTTTGGGTTGGGCTGTCAGTGTTGTCATTTCTACAGTTACAGAGCTGGGCATTAGCTCCTGTCGCTCATGGCTACCTAACTACCTAAGAGCTCCTCTGATCAAAATTCTGCAATGGCACTATATTTAGAGAAAAATCAAATTTTAGAGAAAAATCAAAGCTTTTACAGTGGTCTCCAAGGCCCTATAGGGTCTGAGCACTGTTACGTTCTACACTTCCTTTCCATTATTTTTCCCCTTGGCTCAGTCAGCTCTAACCTTACTATTTTCCTCATACAATAGTCTTGAAAATTGGCTCTTTCCTCTCTAATTCCATTTTTCGACACTCCCCACTCATCCAACTCATTCTAATGTCCAGCTTCAGTGAATGTCCTTGAGCAACCAAACTTTGGTGAGTGACTACTGCCGGTCTCATTTAATGATCCTATTCCCCCACTAGCACATTGTCAAGTTGTTCATTTTAACACTCCTATCAGTAATAAATAGTTTTGATTTTAGGGAAAGCATACTTAAATTTGATTTTCTAAAAGAAATAGAAGAAAACTTTGAGTAATAATCTTCTTTGAGTTATTAAGACAAAAGGCAGTGTCTGCAAAACAAGAATGAGTGTCATTGGAAAGAACTAGATGAGATGAAAACCTAGATGGACGAGATGATAAAATGTTATGATAAGATTTAAAAATGCAATAGCAGAGTTGAAATCTATATTGGAAGCTATAAAGAGCAGAAAATAAAATCAGTTATGTACAGTTCATATTTAAGGAGTTACCTCACAATGAAAAAAATGACATATTGATGAAAATTTCAAGTTATGATTTCTTGTTTTTACTGTGCAGCAGTCACTGTGTCAAGTATTTCATCTAATTTAGACTCATTTAATCAAACAAAAGATTAACTGATTGAGGAAAGTAAGCTCCTAGAATCTTACCATCAGCACCCAGAACAATGTCAAGACATGGAAGATATTTAGTAAATATTTGTTTACTGAACTGTCATAATTATTACCTATTTAGCATTTATTCTGTTATAATATGCTACATATTTTAACACATTATTTTATTCAACTCTCAAACAACTTTGTAACTATTACTTTATATATGAGGAAAATGAAGCACCAAGATGTTAAATGATTTATTTGAAGTCTTCCAGTTAATAGGTGGTAGAACTTGGATAACAGAAGTAAATTTAACAGTTAAATAAAAATTTTACTGTGTACCTCAAGACTTATTGTGTTCAAAACAAATATAATGAAAACATTTCACATTTGCATATATTGAACAAGTTTTTAATTTAATGTGGAAAGAAAACATTCTATATAAGTTTAAACAGAAAGAAAACTGGTAACTACCAAGAAATACAAATTGTGCTGTTAGATTTCCTCTTTGAAGCACTAAAAGCTGGGATTGGCAAGAATTGTATTAAGGTGAGTTGCTCTTCTTAGGTGAAGGCAACACATATTCTCACATGTGTGTAAGGGTTTAGGAATATGCCCAATCTCTACTAAAGGGCATGTTTGTCTGATAGTTGGGTGAAACTGGATTCCTGGAGTGGCCTCTGGTTCAAGATAAAGCTTAGTAACATTCTTCTATAACAGATGGGAGGTGCCATTCTCTCTGCCCTTGCTACCCATGGTGAGGTATAACTCTCCCCAGTGGCCTCTTTCAGGTGTCATATGCTCATTTTGGTGCCCAGTGCCCATGTCTCTGTTCTTAAGGGACATATTTTGTGCCCTCTTTGTTCCCAGCTCAAGATTCTTTATGTCTACTCTATCTTAGGTATTTCCATGTATCTTATTTGCCCCTTCCCTTGGAAAATTTAAATACCTAATGTAATATCTATTTTGTTATAAGGATTACATAAACCAGTTAAGTTACTGGTATACCAGCCCAGAGTCCAGAGTGTGCTCAATAAAATTTTATTTCTTTTCTTGTCCTCCTCTCTCTACACCTTTTCCCTTCACTTTAATCAAGAACCCTTGAATCATACATCAAGACACTTTAAAACCACTAGTTTATTATTGTCTAGCTCTCTTTCACAATCTGTCAAATATTCATTCTTCTCCTCCCTTTTCATTCCAGTTTTACATGTCCAGCCCCAGATTAGTTAATGAGAAAAACTGATACAAATCTTTACGTCATTTTGTATCTTCTGAATACTTTGGCTTCTAGAAAACATCCAGAAAATTTGAAAAAATAAAATGAATGTCTATACTTAACTATGTGAAAGTAAATTACAGACATCATATTTTACCTCTCATGATTTCAAAATGTATCTCCTAAGGATAAGATTATTCTGTAATAGAATAATCATACCCCAAAATTTAACATTGATGCAATAATTTTTATCATTATATAGCCAGTATTTAAATTTCCCCATTTGTTCCCAAAATATCCTGTTTAGATTATATTTTCATGCAGGACCCAGTTAAGAACTATGCATGTTATTTGGTTGTTGGTCTCCTTTATTCCAAAAAGATCTCTCACCATTTTTTTTTTGTCCTTCAGGACATTGACATTTTTGAGAAGTCTAAGTCAGCTGTTTTGTAGACATTTCTACAATCTGGATTTGTCTGATTTTTGTCTACATGATTAGACTCAGATTAAACATTTGACAAGAATCTTACACAGGCTAGTGGTTCCAAAACACTCTGGTCTCATGTCCCTTTACATGCTTAAAAATTATTGAGAGCCTAAAGAGTTATCGTTTGTGTGGATTATTTCTAACATTTATCACATTAGAAGTTAAAATATAATTTTTAAAACTTAAAGAAATCATTAGATGTTAATTTTCCAAGCCAAAAAAAAATTTAATGATAAGAATGACATTGTTTTTGGATTTTTTATAAGTCATTTTAATGTCTCTTAATAGAATGCAGCTATGTCTCATACCTTTTTCTACTTTCAGTGTTTTGAAACGTTTTGGTTGAAACATATAAAGAAAATGTGTCACACAGATGTCTAGTTGGAAAATGGAGGAATATTTTAATTGTTTTTTTCAGATTTAACAAATAGTGTTCATTTCATTAGGGATTGCAAAAGGATGATAAACTACTATTATTCCTTCTAATATTATCAGCTTTAAAGTAATGAGTTCACGCTCTAGCAATCTTCAATAGTTTCCAGTGAATACATTTTGTTTCTCTCTTTTCCTTTCTTACATTATTATGTACTCGTGGCTTTTTATGTAGTAAATGTGTTTTAATCACTTGAACCAAATTCTTTTCTATGTCCAAATTGTCCTAACTTTGGTCAGTGTATCTCTGACACAATTTCATTAGCTCTCAGTAACATTAAACTCTGTCACAACAGAGTATCCCAAATTCAACTTGTATATTTCTGGTGCCAGTCATGTCTCCAAAAAGCCCTTGTTCCTTTTAGATGAAAATATTAGACATGACAATCTCAATCCTAACATTTATTGCTGCTGCAGTAGTCTTTGTTTCTTGGCATTTTCAGTGGACAGACTTAGAAAATACACCTTTTTAAAAAATGATGCTGATGATGAGTTTGCACCAACATTTCTCAGCCTTAGCATTACTGACATTTTGAGTCAGTTAATTCTTTGTTGTGGGGACTGTCCTACATATCGTAAAATGTTTGGCAGCATTCTCTGTCTCTTCAGTAGCACCTACCCCTCAGTTATGTAAACTGAAATTGTCCCTAGGTATTATGACATGTACCAGAGTGAGGATGGGGGAAGGGAACAAAAATGTCTCTAAGTGAGAACCACTGGTTTACATTTATATTTCTAGCAATATTAAAATAATTATCTAAGTGTTTTATTCGTGTGTGTGTGTGTGTGTGTATTTTTTTCCCAAAATACCAATATCAGCATTATATCTAACAAAACCTACTCTATGAGCTAGTTCTTTCACTTTCTGCATGAAATCTTAGGCCAATCCCATAGTTTTTAATCAGAAGAATAATCTCATTTCAGTAATCAAAATGCACAGGCCAACATTATTGTCAAAATTTCAAACTCTTACCTAATATAGGGTTTCTTCTTTGCTCCAGCTCAGTGCTGTTTGGGGTCTGAAGGCTTCAGGAAAGAAAGAACAAGATCACCTTCCTCTCTGTTTACCCTGCTCACACTCTTAAGACCCACTATCAGTTGATAAGGATGAAGGTATAGGAAGATGGGTTGAAGGTTGTATGAAGATGGGCACAGTTATACAGGGCAGATACATATATGACTGTTACTGGAGTTCTCTGTGGCAATGATTATAGCTCACACTTTCTCTAGTAAAAGACTTGGGTGGGATTCTTGGGTATATTTCACTGGGAAGCTTCAACTATAATACTGTAATGCAAGTGATGCCTTTTTTTATCTCTGAACACTTCCAACCCTGGCCTTCAGCCTCTGGACTTCCAGTGGTCAACCCCACACAGACTCCCTCTGTTGGATCAAAATGCCCTCTAAGCTATCCTCTTAGGTAGAACCATTTTAAAAAAGAAAGATAGAAACATTTTATTGACAAATATTTTTAGAAACGTACTCAAGTTAAAGATGTAGAGCTTAATGAATTATGACTAAATAAATGTTACTGCCATCACTCAGGTCAAAAAATTAAAAATTGTTAGTTTCCCAGAAGCTCCCTTGCATCCCTTCTCATCGCTCCCCAAAATAACTTCCATTCCAACTTCTAACATATAGATGATTTTGACTATTTTGGAACTTTATATTAATGGAATCATACAGTATTTTTCTATGTCTACTTATTTTACACAGGAATTCATCAACTTTTTTGTATGGGTGAGACATTTATTCTCATTGTTTTATAATAATGCATTGAATAATTAAAACAGAGTTTGTTTATACATTATGCTATATGTAGATAATTTTGGGGGGTGTTTTCAGTTTGAAGCTATTATGAGCACTGCTTCTGTAAATATTCTTGTGTGAATCTTTTTTTTTTCTTTTTGCATATGTGCATACCTGTCCTTACAGATGAGTTTTGCATTTGATCCTCCCAGGACCCTGGGAATTTCACTGGTCCTAGACCAGTATTTGTTTCTTGGTGCAGGTTCATACACCATGCAGCAGTAAAAATTTGCCTCCCATAAAGGCCAAGATTTTTGTTTGTTTTGTTTTAAGTCATGGGTGACTCTACCCATTCAAAGTTTTAGACAGATTTCTGGCTTCATTGGCTTATCATGGTACTGTTTTCTAGAACTATTTTCATCAATAAAAATCTTTTGAAATTATCCATTTTTATGCAGAATTCAATTCTCACCCCTCATTCCCATTGGTCACAAAACCCAATCCCTCACAAGTTTTAAGCCCCCGTTACCATTTTTCCACTTTACAGTAGTGTGAAAGCAATATATGTAATAAATTACATGAAATATTCAACACTTTATTATAAAATAGTCTTTGTGTTAAATGATTTTGCCCAACTGTAAGCTAATGTGTTTTTAGTACATTTAAGGTAGGCTAAGCTAAGCTATGACATTTGGCAGGTTAGATGTATTAAATGCTTTTTCTACTTAATGATATTTTCGACTTACAATGAGTTTATTGGGACATAACCTCGCTGTAAGTCAAGGAACATCTGTATATGTTGAAATTTATCTAGGACTCATTTTTAATTCTTTCATAACAGACTTCCTCTTTCATATATTCTCTATTTTATTCACCTATTGTTGACTAGGTTACATCTTTAGGAAACTCTTTAGGAAGAGTATATCAAGACCTTATTTCTTGGTTTTCTGCATATTTGAAAATGTCTTTCAGTTGCCTTTAAAACTGAATAAACTAAGTGTAGAATTCTTGAGTTACATGTAGAACATATGTAATGTATTTAGGATTTAGGAATGTGATAATCATAAATATAGTAGACATTTTTAAAGAACTTGTTATTGTCAGACCATTCTAAGTTCTTACATAAGCTCATTTAATCCATTAATGCAACCCTAGATACTAATATTATCTTCACTTACTTGCCAAAACGAAGAAAAGATGACCCAGCTAATAAATAGGTTGAAATTTGAACTTAAGCAATATTGCTCCATACTCTTAATTAACTTCCTATGCTACCTCTCAGATTAATTAAGCTAAAATGTCTAGCTATGTGACCTTAGCATGTTACTTAACTTCTCAGTGCCTCAATTATAATATGGGACTAATAATACCTCTCAAAGTTGCTGTGATGATTAAATGAGTTAATATATGCAGATAGCTTATAACAGTGCCTAGTGTATAATAAGTGGTTAATAATTCTCTGTTGCTGTTATTATTATCTTGTAGATAGCAAGATGCAGATCTGAGCTTTTAACAAGCAGTCTGACTTCAGTAACTGCAATTCAATATAGAGTCAACACTTAAGATGGCATTTCAATTAAGTGAGGCAAAAGGATTATTTGAAAAATAATGTTGGGACATATTCAATAAATAATAAATACTTGAACAAATGCAGGTTTTATAAAACTATATACATTCACTTAACAAATATTAACAAATAGATATTATGTACTCTCTAAGTCTGTATAGACAGACTGGAAAGATGGAAGGAAACACAAAATGAAAATAGTTGCATGATAATTAGATGATTTTCTGTTTTAAATTTCCTTAATTTGTTATAAATTTATCTAATAATACCATTCATTAAGTAAACAATTTGACCAGAAAATCTCTAAATTCATTTTCATATATACTGAGTTTGAGGGATCTACAGAGAGCTGATTGGAAGGTTAGAGATCAGGATCAGATTTTGGAGCTGTGGGAAATGATGAGACTACCTACGTAGTGTATATACAGTGTACGCAGCGGAATACGGAATGTAGGGACTAGGCCAAGGAGGAGCGGTTGGCAAAGAGAATGTAAAGGAACTATTAGAAGGACAGGTGAAGCGTCAGAAAAGACCTGCCTCCAAAAACAAAGCAGTGGGGCAGGTGGGGAGAGAAATCACCAGTGGCAAGTTATACAGAAGGTCAAGAAAGAATCTACAGCATTTAGGAATGAGGAAATCTTTGATGATGTTAACACACTTTGTAAGACCAGTGAACACTTTATAAACCAGATTATAGTATGCTGAGGAGCAAAGGAAGTTGAGTAATAAGGGTGCAAATGAGGATGATTTCTTCAAAAACAGATAACAAAGGGGTGGAGTTAGAGAATTTAGATAGAATTTCTTTTTTTATTCCTTAATGCTGGAGGAAAAAAAGTCTGGGAGTGAAAAATCTTGAGAAAGGGAGACATTACTAGGGAGGGAGAGACTAAAGATTTTAGGAAAGGGGGAAACTGAAGGGGAAGATTTGAAAGTAGGTGGGAAGGATTAGTTTCAGGAACGTGTGAGCCCTGGTATAGGGGAACTCTTTCTCTGAGACACTGAAGAAGGAGGAGCTGTTATAAATCATTTAAGAAATAGAAATGAGACAAGGCAGTTGCATTCCAGCTGTTAGTATTTCAGGCTTTTTTTTCCCCTGGATATTTGTGACTTAGTAGAGACTAGGATAGCATCCTTTCAGTTACATCTATGAGCATTGTTTGTTCTCTGTATAGGATGGGAAATCTTGCTCCCTATTTTCTGTTCTTTCTTCTTGTGGGAAATCAGTGTAGGAACTAGATGGATGTAGATAGATAGGTGATAGATAGATAGATAGATAGATAGATAGATAGATAGATAGATGATAGATAGATAAACAGACAGATAGATGAGAGATAGGATTTACACACACTTTATTCCCATGGTAATTCCCGTAACCTACAAATATAACTTATAAAAATAAACCAGAGTCAAATTAGAAAGTAGCATGCAGTACACTCTGCTGACTTAGTGAAACTTCATAACTACCTTTATTAGGAGGAAAACCCACTGCTTATGTTTGATGAATGATTCCGGGTACTTAATGTGACCCACGTCATCTTACAAGAAAGCTGAATGCAAGTTCACCTTGGGCGAGGTGAGCCTATATCACCTGGAAAAAATATTCTTGCCTTGATAAGTGGGCCATTAAGTTGTTTACTGCTTTGGATTAGTCAGCTCTTAATATGCACATGTCACCTGCCACAAGCCACCTGTGTTACCACTTGTCTCTATATAACAAGCCCCATCTGCTTTTGGGTACCGGGTATCACCATCTTGCAGCCTGGGGAGATGCTGCTTCTGTCTGTAAGTTTCCTTAATAAATTCTTTGAATAATTCTGGAGTTCTCAACTTCTTTATTCAGTTTCTCAGCACCTTGGGAAATTTTCTCAACAGCCCAGGACTCCTAAATAATAGAATAAACACTAGTATGTGTGTAATATGTAAGTTTGAATGTAAGTTTGTGGCAGAATACCTTTTTAAGAAAAGACCATCTGTGTTTTTCCAAAAATGCCCACGTCAAGAACCATTTTGTTATTAGCTGTTCCATAGACATGTCTTTTTGCATTTTGCAATTTGAGAATATCCTTTCTCCTGCATAATTAGGCATGCATTTAAGGTACCTCTGTGTCCCTTTACTACAGACTTCTGCCAGAAGAGTGAATCTGATCTTAACATCAACTAATATGCTATAGGGAAATTCCATAATCTTTTAAAATATTTTTCATGCTTAAGAAGTATAAGTTGATTATGTTAAAGGAATTGAAATATGTTTTATGGGAATGTTTTGGAAAATAAGGAATGCCAATGAAGTAAATTTTTCAATTAATTCATATTTACATGTTTAAGCTGATTTTTTTTTTCATTTTTGTTCAATCTAAATGAATTAAATTGTTTAATACCTAATTAAATAGAATATATTTGTGGTTTAGAGAATCATCATTGTTGAATATTCATATTCCAGACCTTTTGAAGGGTAAAAGTAGCTTTCCCTACACAAAATTGCTCCAGGGTCACAAGTTTTATACATTTCTTCTGTCTTCATTGAATACTTCTCATTGTTTTAAACTGTTCGCCCTTTATCATTATTTCTATTCAGCATGTTTTCTAATTTTTAGCCAAAATAAACTAAGCAATAAAGTCAGTACAACCAGGAACATTTTTACATTCTATTCACAATCATCAGACCTTTTAAGAGTGACCGAGCTCTTAGATTTTCCAATAGAATTAAACATACAGGTTTTATGCAAGATCTATTCCAGAGACTGCTTTAATTCCTTAGTCTATATCTGTTTTCTTGAAGGTTTAGATATTAGAAAGAAAAGATTTTATAGAGTTTGATTATTTTATATAGCTAATGCTTATCAGTACCATGTAGCTAATCTTGAAATGGCAGAAAGGTCTAAGAGCATGCTGACACCATGAAGAATATACACAGAAATTTTGCACAGGTTTTTAAGGGAGCCCTGGAATTGCTTTCTAAGTTGTGTTCACCTCCTGAAGGCACAGGTAAAGTACTGAGCAGGTTTGGAGCTTTAGCAACCTTCAGTTATGCCAGACAAAAGGTTGTCTGAGATAGTCATGCACTTACTGATGTGTACCTATCCTCTTTTCCAGTTGTCATTGCATAGAATTTCCAATGGTCTTTAGATATTGTAAATAATTTTTACTTTTTTTTTTTTTTTAGGGCAACATAATTATTTATGTGCTGGAAGAAATGACTGCATCGTTGATAAAATTCGCAGAAAAAACTGCCCAGCATGTCGCCTTAGAAAGTGCTGTCAGGCTGGCATGGTCCTTGGAGGTATTGCTGTTGTTTTTATCAATAATATACTAATATTTACCCTATAAAAATTGAGTCAGAAAAACCTAGTTTTCTCATTCATCTTTGTTCTTGCTTTGTTTTTTTTCTGTGTTGATTATTGGTGTCTGAATGAAGCAACTGATACTATTCCACTAATTTTATAGATCCCCAGCATGTTAAAGTCTGTTATAAGAAGTAGTAAACCTCCATTTGTCTATATTGCCTACATGTATATGTTACAAGAAGTTCAACAACCTCTCACTATGTGACTGGGTTGGAGTCTTGGCTCTCCACACACTGCCTATGTGGCCTTGAGAAAGCCATCAACCCCTTCTGGGCATCAGTCTCCTTATCTCTAAAATGAGAATACTGAAGTCCTTTCCAGATCAAAAACTGATTCTGTGAACTGGCCAAATACATTAATATTCATTCCTCTTACTCTCATCAATCCCTCCCTTCCTACTTTCCTCCCTCACTCTGAAAAACTGTATATTGAGCCCTTACACTTACCAAGTACTAGTTTAAGTTCTGAGAGTATATCAGCAAGCAAAATGGACAAATCATGACCCTTGTGGAGCTTACATTCTGGAGGGAGGAGTAATAAATACATATGTCAAAGGATAATAAGTGCTATGGAAAATATTAAGCAAGGTGTGTTAATAGGAAATATCAGGGAGAGGAGTCACTTGAACACTTTATTCTGATTAATATTTGTATTTCACTTAGCCATTTCCTAAGCAATAATATCTCTGAAATCCTGAGTTTGATGTGTTGTAGTTACAACTTTTCTGAAACACATTTCAAGGATTCATAACTATTTGAATATGTATTCAGTAAACCACCTAAAAACAGCTAACATACCATGAATGGTTGTGTTATCTTCTGAGATAGTGTATTAGAACAATGTTTTTTGAGTGCCTACAGCCTTAAGCATTCTGCTTAGTTCTGCTTTTGCCCTTGAGTATGGTATAGTCCAATCCCTAATAAAATAATTATCAAACAGAAGAGTAGGTGACTTAAGAGAAGTATCATACATTGCTAGCAAATAGAGAAAAGGAAAGAATTCTGAGGGAGTCAGCAAAATCTTCCAAGAGGAGGCTCTCAAAGAATGAATAGAAACTTTGCAAATGGACAGGGAGAAAGGTATTTACAAGGAAAATTCTGTATATCTGAAAAAACATGATGCATTCCTTTGATGATTTTCTGGAAAGTCAGTCATTTAGTGGGAACACCAAGAAATGAAGCTTGAAAGTTACCTTGGGACACTTGGGTTCTGGAGTTTGAACTGTATTCTGTAAGCAATGGAACCACTGATCTTTCTAACGAACTGTCCATGGACTATCCATGGAATAAAGCCCAAATTTCTAAATGCAGCACATTAGGCCTTTCATCATCTAGCAGTTGCTCTCTCTTTTTCTAAGCCCTTCTCTCACTAATCTTTTGGGAGGACCCTACACTCCTTTCACCTATCTTTGCATGTGTTTTACATTTGCCTGCATCATTCTCCCTTCACTCCTTATAAAATCATATCCTTCATATTAAGTTCTAGCGCATTTGTGTATGTGAGGGAAGGTGGAGGGGAGGTGCAAGAAAGAGGGAGAAAGGGAGGGTAGGAGTGGGAGAGAAGGAAGGAGGAAGGGAGGGAAGGAGAGAGAGAGGGAGAGAGGAGAGAGAATAGAGGATAGAGCAGACAGGAGAGAAGAGAGGAGAGAGAGAGATCTTCTCCACCTCTCCAGTCACTGCAGGGGCAGAGGTTTTGTGGGAACACAATTTAATCTAGTGCATTCATATTTGTGGAGGTGAAAGCCCTTAAGCCAGTCTGGATTGAACTTTCCTCTGATTGTACTTACTTTAGCATTCTACTCTCAAAATGAAAGATTGACCAAAGTAAAAGCGATGAGACCCAGCCACCCAATCCCTACCTTAGCCCACATAAGGCATTGGAAATTCACTCTTTCTCTCTTCCAAGTTTCTTAAACACCTTCATTGTAGTACTTACCTCACTGTTCTATAATTATTTACTAGTATCCCACTTAAGGATTTTCTCCTTATCCAAAATTGAGTTGTTCACAAGCAGGTATTTAATTTTAGTGTTTTCAGCACCAAAGTACTTGTTTAAGTGCTCAGTACATATTTTTGACTCTTACTTTGAAGTCGTTTGAAGTATAGGTCTTTGTGCATTCTTGAACATAAAGTTCATCTGTAGTCATTTCCAGGACAAAAAAAAAAAGTCTTTGGAGGACAAAAAGGGAATGCGATCTAATGCAGTGTTTTTTGTTTTGAGGAAGGGTGCTAGTCCTTGAAGCAGTCTTCCATTTTATGATTACATTTATTTTAATCGTTTTACTGTTATAATGTAAAAAATGGTTAAAAATGACCAAAGTAAAAATGATGAGACACCCAGCTACTGAGAAACTGGGGTTCATTCAGAGGAGAGGCTTGGTTTCAGCTAGAAACGAGAGACGTTCAATAAGACATAGAATATCAAGAAAAGCTTCAAAGAAAACACAGAACTGGAATAAAAGGGGAGGATTTTATTCCAGGGGTATGGATTAAAGGAGCATTAGTGCAAGGTTGGCAGCAAGACCACATTGGTGCAAATTATAATTGACTTGTTATAATTGACTTGTGTTTCCTTATGTTTCTTCTGCTTAAGGACCAAATTGGTTCCACTATATGGCAGAGTTTAATTCCAAGCTAAATAGCACCAGCCTAAGATATTAGAATGAGAAATAGGCAGAAATAGGAGCAGATAGTTAACCAGGCATAGTATCCTTAATTTTATTGTGTTCCCATCACTTTGTCAAGATTCCCCATTGTCATCCTGTGCCCCAGTTCTCCTGAAGTCTTATAGATTTTTGTCCCCTTCAGCCTGTGAAACACCTTTTATGGTTGCTGACCATAAAAGTTATCATCCCAACCAGGACACTGCTGAGAATGAAATGGAACATTATCAATAATTAACACTGGGATAACAGATATAAACCAAGGCTATCTCAGGCTAACTGGGCATAGGGCAAGTCCCATGTTTTTTAATTAAAAGATACAAATGTGGTCTGGCCAGTATGAATACATAAACTTCTGGAGATATAGATGAAATAGTCAAATGTTTACTTATATAGTATTTAATGTATTAATTTAGTTAAACACAAACATTTGTCACATACTAAGATCTATTTTAGAAATATTGCTCTCACATTTTATGAATAATTTTATTCCAACTATTTTTACAAACTGTTGACAGCAAGATCTTTGCTTCAGTATAGCCACTTTTTAAAGTCAGCTAATTGTTCTTTAGAGTTCATTTTATCTAAAATGTTTGATAGATAGCCCTTCTTAAATTCATGTATAATATTGTCATTGAAAATCTATCTTAAGCCAAATAGACTCATTTACATAATATAAAAATCTTAGTATTTGTAAGAGGTTTTCCTTTTTCATGATTACCCATAATATAACTTGTATTATTTATTTAGGAAATATATCAGGCCTACCAAAAATATTAATAAACATCTATGTCTCTTCACTCAATTCTTAATATCAGACCATTTTTTATATTTTATTTTTGTTGTATTTTATACAGAATAAGATATTAGAGATATTTTGAAGCTTTTGGTATGTTCTTTCTTGAACTCATTAGACTCATTTCTTCCTCACAGATCACTATGCTGAATTATTGTTCAACTTCTTCATACTTGTAACTCATGTGTATGAATCCTTAAGTAATACAGTATTTGAATATTTTAAATAAGTAAAAGTTATCACACTGTACATGTTCAACTGGTTTTTTCACTCAACCTTGTGTTTTTAAGATTTATTGATATTTATACTTGTAACTAGGGTTTCATTTTAACTTCTCCGTAATATATTTTATGAATATGCTACAGTGCTTTTTTCTTGTTAATGAATATTTCTAATTTTTCATAATTATAAAATGTGCTGCAATAAACATTCTTGTACTTGTATTTTCGTTCATATGTTTGAGAAGTGTTTTAGGCTATATACCTAGAAAGAGAATTTCCAGTTGATTAAGATATTGTTTCTCTTCAAACTTACTAAATGTTACCTAATCACCAAATCATTCTCCAAAGTGTTTGCTTCCACCAATGTATAGATTTCTTGTTACCACTCATCCTTACTTGTACTTGGTATTTCAGACTTTTTAATTTTTCTAATTTAATGGGCATACAATTGGCATTTAATTTTTTTAAAATTTGTATGTCTTTGATAAGTGGTGAGAACAAAGATTGCTTCATATATTTATTGGTCATTTATATTTTTTCCATGAATTAGTTGTTCATATCCTTTGGCCATTCAACTGGGTCGTCCTTTTTCTTATGATTCATTTCAGAACTTACCTATATACTCTAGACTGATCCTTTGTTAGTTGCATGCAGTCTAGGTCTTTTTACTTTGTTTACGATGCTTTTTTTCTCATTTTTATATTATCATATGTATCAATAGTCTCCCTTTATATCCTTTCATAGCCTGAAATCATACAGATGATTTAGTGAGTCATCTAAAATCTTTAAAGTTTTTCACTTTCATGTCTTTAACTTACCTGCAAGTAGGTTTTTCTTTTTTTTTTTTTTTAATGTTGAATGGCAGGAATGTAACTTTTGTTTTCCATATAGATAACCAGTTGCCACAACACATTACTGACAAAACAGTCTTAAAAAATTTTGATAGTGCAATTTTATATAAGCAAAAATGTTCTCAGTCTCTATCCCTAACATAGGTCTATTTACAAGTAAATGATACATATTCACTACTATCAAATTATATTATGCTGAGATGCTTAATTTCATTTTATTTCCTTACCAAAAATATAGTGATTGTAATATTTTTTGGAAATATTTTAATTACAGATTCCACTGAAATTTGTGGTGCCACCTCTGTTATGTGCCCAATTTCCATGTATTTGCTGATCTTCCTGGTTTTTCTATTCTGCTCCATTATATATCCCTGCACCACTACCACACTGTCTGAAATAATAAATAGCTGTATAAAATAGTTTTATACAACTATTCTCTGGTAGAATAAATCTCACTAAGTTACATTTCTTCAAAAGTATTGGCTTTTCTTGACTCTTTTCTTTTAAAGTAATCCTAAAAAGGTTTATTCACCATGTTATCTAACACTTAAAACCATGAGTTCTTACCCCTGGGAAGTAAATATATATCAAATTTCTTTGCCTCTTTTAAAATTTTCCATCAGGTAATTTCTACAGACTTTCCAAACTACAACTGGTTGAAGTTACTTCAGGTTAATTTGTCTTCCCCAAAGAAGACATTATGATTTAAAAATAATTTAGAGAGTTTCATCATATCAGTTGGCTCATAAGGACTGATATATAATGCAGTATCTTCTTTTCTGAGAGATAATTCTGGGATTAAAAACCTCTTACTGTATTTCAGGCATATGTGAAAGAAAATTGATTCAATTCTAGTATTATCTTGTGGCCAGCATCACAAGCTGAGAAATATGATAGTGATGCATTTCTTTCGTAAGTGGAATTGCACAGAAGTTTATTGCAAAGAAGATGACACCACACTAAGGTATATCATGGTCCTGATATTGTTTCCCCTAAGAGAGTCAGTGGCAGAAGTCTGGAGAGTCCAATTCCTGTAAACCAGGAAGAAGGTAGTCAGTTCATAGGATTAGATTCTAATTGCTAGTCCTGTATTAAATTTCTGGAGTAAGGGGGCAGGGAATACTATGGTCTATAGAGAATGAGAACCTTCTTTGGAATAATAACCAGGGTTGCTCATGGTTGGGCTCTTCCATAATTAGAAGAGTTTCACGGTAGTAATAATTGCTTATCCACTACTGAAAATGGAGCCCATTGCCCCCACCTTCCTGTTTCTCACTCCTTGAGATTTTTCATTTCTGATGTAGAGTCTATTGGAATGACAAAAAATGGAACAAGAGAGAACATTGAAAACTTTTAAAAGATTTAATAAAATCTGTAGTAGAATATTAGAGGTCAGAAATCTCAATGTTTTTGACATGTCATGAAAGATTTAGCAAGTTGTTCTTATCAGCTTCAACAGCTCTGTTCTGATTATAAGAATTGTATTTGAGTTACTTGGTTTTTTAGTTGCACATGATTCTCATTTGTAATGAATCACTTCCCTTACCTTCATCAGGTCACAGTGAACTTTTTGCATTTTGTTCATTGCTGTACAGTACTGAGTAGGCAAGATAGTTACACCCTGGAAGATGGTAATATATCTTCTAATTTAGGTGTTCTGCTTTTAACCTCTTTCCTTTAGAAAACATTTTTGTGTAATGACTCACAAACAAAAATTTCTGAAATGAATAGAGCTCTGTATTTTGCATTTGTGATAAAAATGCTAAACTATTATAAACTCAACGAATAAGTTCTTTCAAAACTATGTAGCTTTCTACATAAAATAATGATCAAATGCATAGTTATGTTTGCTGACTTTTCTTTAAGCTGGAGACTATTTTTATAGAGTTATTTCATTTTATTTTGGTAAAGAGACTTATCCTCAAATTTGAAAAAGGCTATGTTAGAAAGCCAGTTTCTCTCCTACTTCTTCTTACATCTAGATTCACCCCCACTTGCTGGGCTATAGAGTATAGGTTGTGTATTAAAGTTTGTGGGCGGGGGGTTGTTTTATTTCTTCTCCTACACTTGAAGCCAACAAAGCCTCAATTCCTTTTCTGAATAGTTCTAAAGTTCCTGAATTTGGGACACTGAACAGTACTTTTTTTGGAGTAGAGAAGTTTAGTCTATGCCTTTAATTACTATAAAAACTGAAATTGTCTGCCCTCTCTTTAATGCAGGAATTGCTGTGTGATGCCTGCCACATACCTCTTCAAACCTCTCATAGTCTTCCTCTTATGAGCATCTCCTTTCCTACCCAAATCATTCAAACCCACACTCCCCAGAGAAGTACCTCTCACACTTCTCCTCCAGTTCACTGCATTGAAGCCTGCAATCAAATATTGTTTTCTGGTCACTGCCTGAATGTTCACCCTAAATGTTATCCCACATACCCTGAATAAGAATATTCCTTAGAGTATTCATTCTCACTTCTTAAATGGTTTTTTTTTTTTGGTGGAATTTTGTAGGGACTGCCTTAATGCCTGCTAGCTAGAACTATTTGATAGTATCTACAAGTACCTATTATTTTCTAGACCCAGTAAAAAGTTAGGATTGAGGAATACAAAGATTCTCCACCATTTGCAGTGACTTTATTTGAATAATTGAAGCATTTACTATTTTAAAAAATCAACTCTGGTATTTTCAGCAAATACCTATTTTAATCATATATTTTGTATTATCTAGCATCTGCGTTTCTTTTTCTGAGGTATAGATACAGGCACACCGTTTTGATCTGGAAAGTAGAAGTGGATCCTGAAAAAGGAAAAGCAAGCTAAAACAGTGCTATAGGAGTTGTTTGAGCATGGTCCCAAAGAATGGACTTTAGCAACATCATCCTCTCACTAATCCAAAGTAATAACATATCTAGACATAATTTCTTAAAGCTACTATTAGGATAATTACCTGTAAGTCCACTCAAACTATAGTGATGCTTATAATGACCCTCATAATGTCAAAGGACTTACGCCATTCCTTAACTACCCGCTGATCTTTACCCTCTATTTCTTCATTCAATTCCCAGAAAGCCTCTGGCTGACATAAAACTTACATTTTAATATCCAACATAATACTCTTCCTTTGCTTCTATGCAACAAGTCCAGCATTATCACATGAATACCTATGGTCATCCATTCAATACAAAGTTTTTTTTTTTTTCCCCAGAAATAAAAACAAATAGCAGAAAAGGGAGGCCACGGCAAAGTAACCAGCACTCATTTCAGAACACAATCCAGAATTGGTAATCATTATTATGTCCAACCTAATAGATTTATCTACATGTTTGCTTAATTATTTTTCCAATGCAACCTTTCATTCCATTTTCTTATTTTGAAATAATTCTTAATTCCTTCTGTGGCAATTTGTTAATGATAGTCATTTTTTTCCCCACTGAAAATACCTTCATTTCAACCTCATTTTTGAATGATGATTTTGCTGATTACAAAGTTTTAGGTTGATTTTTTCCTTCACACCTTAAAGATGTTAGCCCACTACCTTCTGGCTCATGCGATTGATTGATTGACTGATTTTTGAGAATGCTCCTATAGATCTAAGGATTTTTTTTTTTTAGGCAATATTTTCTCTATTTATATAAAATGTTTTTATACTTGGTTCTCCAATTTCACTAAATGTAACCAGTTATAAATTTAGTTTTATTCTACTTGGAAATCATGATTCCTAAATCTGAGATTAGGTTTCTTTCATAAATACCAGAAGGATCAAAACCATCCCAGTATTCTTTAAACATTGCTTCCCTCCTCATTGCCTCTTTCTACATCCGGAACACTTAGGATACACATTTTAGGCTAACGTATTTATCTTCCGTATATCTTCATTTAATATTACCCATAACATTAGCTGTCTGTGATACATTCTGTGTAACTTAGTTGTTTTTCACTTTGCCATTCTTTCATTTTGGTGATGATAATTTTTTAAGACATTCTACTTGATTCTTTTATAAATTTGTCTGTTTCATTTTACTAGCTTTTCTCTTCCTTGTTTTTTCATTCTTTATCATGTATCTTTAACAATATGAAAATACTTTAAACATGCTTATTGCAAATATTTGTAATCAATAATTCCAAAGCTCCATAACTCAGGATCTAGTTATGCCATTGTGGTGTGGTGGTAACAATTAAAAAAAAAAAAAAAAAAAAAAAAAAGCTTTGTTTATCAAGATTTCAATGAGTGTGCTGTTAAATACTCCTTTGTACAAATTTCAGGCTACCAATGGTTTAACAACTGGCTTTTAAAATTTCCGAATACTTAACAATAAGTTTTCACAAGTCTGTATGAAACAAATCCAGCACACTGTTTATTATTTCTGCTACTTCTCACTTATTGTGTACTTTAATTTTGGATTATAAACTTATGTTTGGCAGTTTAATTTTTTTGAAACCTGAGTGGTCTTACTTGAGGGAGTTTCTCTCCAGAGAAAATTTTCATTTTATTCTTTAAGACACAGGCATTTTATCAGCAAAGGACTGCTTTTCATATTTACTTCTTGCCTCTGGTTCAAAATTTTTATTACTAGGTTATATTTAAGTTGTCATTTCTAAAATGTATCTCTTCTTAAGAATCTTTCTTATACGCATCCTATAAATTCCTATTTGTAGTATCAACACCTATTCAGATTCAGTTATATACGCTTCAAGAATAAGTACACAGTAGTCTTTCTTGCATTCTCATTTTTTCCATTCTGTTTGAATAAGCCATACTTTTATTGTAAAATATTTTGTTCATACAAAATATCATATACATATAATGTATATGGCCTATATAAAATGGTATTGTAAACATACACACATGTACTCATCTGGCTTAGGGAAATACAGATATAACCAGTACTCTTAAAACTGATTGTATAAGTCCTCCCTGATCACATTCTCCTGGTCATTTTATTAAGGAAACTTTAGCTTGAATTTTGGTTTTATCATTCCCTTATATTGTTCTACAAGGTTTCTAAATATCTGTATTCCTCAAGAATATAGTCTTTAGCTTTTTAAAAATAATTTTATTTTTCAACTACAGTTGACATACAATATAACAGAATGATTAGATATTATATAACTTACGAAGTGATCACTGATAAATCTACTACCCTTCTGATACAATACATAGTTATTTCAATATTATTGACTATATTCCTAATGCTGTAATTTACATCCCTATTTTTATAACTGCTAATTTGTAATTCTTAATCTCTTCATCTTTTTCTCCCTTCTCTTCAACCCACCTCCCTTCTAGCAATTATTATTTTGTTCTCTGTATCTACGAGTTTGTTTCTATTTTATTTTTTATATTCCATAAATAAGTGAAATCATATGGCATTTGTCTTTCTCTGTCTGACTTATTTCACTTATAATAATACCTCTAGGTCCATACATATTGTTGCGAATGTCAAGATTTCATTCTTTTTTATGGCTGAGTAATATTCCATCAATTACATGTACCACGTCTTTTTCTACTTAGTAATGATGACATTTAAATTTCTTCTATATTTTGGCTATTATAAATAATGCTGCAATGAACATAGTGGTATATATATCTTTTTAATTAATGTTTTGGATTTCTTTGGATAAATACCCAGAAGTGGAATTGCTGGATCATATGGCAGTTCTACTTTTAATTTTTTGAGGAACTATATACTCTTTTCCACAGTGTTTACAATCCTACCAACAGTGCACAAGGGTTTCCTTTTTTCCACATCTCCAACATTTATTGTTTGTTAATTTATTAAGGATAGCTATATTGACAGGTCTGAGGTGATAACTCATTGTGGTCTTATTTTACATTTTCCTGATGATTAGTGACGTTTAGTATCTTTTCATATGTCTGTTTGTCATCTGTATGTCCTTTTTGGAGAAATGTCTATTCAGGTTGTCTGCCTATTTTTTAAATCAGATTATTTTTTTGGTGTTCAATTGTATGAATTCCTCATATATTTTGTATATTAACTCCACCCCCCTTATCAGATGTATCATTGGCAAATATCTTCTTTCATTTAGTGGTCTTTTCATTTTATTAATGGTTTCCTTCGATGTGCAAAAATTTTTTAATTTGATGTAGTCTCATTTGTTTATTTTTCTTTTGTTTCCCTTGCCAAGGAGATATATTCAAAAAGATATTGCTAAGAATGATGTCAAAGAGTTTACTGCCTATGTTTTCTTCCTGCAGTTTGATAGTTTTGGGTCTTATATTTTAGTCTTCAATCCATTTTGAGGAGTTTGTTTTTACATGGTGTGAGAAAGTGGTCTAAGTTTCATTTTATTTTGCATGTATCTGTTCAATTTTTTCCACACCATTTATTGAAAAGACTATCTTTGCCCCATTGTATATTCTTGCCTTCTTTATCTTAGATTAATTGACCATAAGGTGTTAGTTTATTTCTGGGCTCTCTATTCTGTTCTTTTGATCTCTGTGTGTGATTACCATGCTATTTTGATTATCATAACCTGTAGTTTAGTTTATCAGGTAGTGCAATACCTCCTATTTTATTCTTCTTTTTTCATTATTACTTTGGGTTTTTTGTGGTTCCAAATAAATTTTATAATTATTTCTTCTAGTTCTGTGAAAAATTCCATTGGTATTTTGATAGGGATTACATTGAATCTGTAGATTGCTTTGGGTAGTATAGACATTTTAACGATGTTAATTATTCCTATCTGTGAGCATAGTATATGCTTCTATTTACTTTCATCTTCAATTTCTTTCTTCTGTGTCTTACAGGTTTCTGAGTACAGGTCTTTTACCTCCTTGGTTAAATTTATTTCTAGGTATTTTATTTTTGATGCAACCATAAATAAAACTGTTTCTTAATTTTTCTTTCTGATCGTTCATTTGGTGTATACAAATACAACTGATTTCTGAATATTAATTTTGTACCCTGCTATTTTACTGAACTCAGTTATCAGTTTTAATAGGTTTTTTTGGTGGACTCTTTAGGGTTCTTTATATATAGTTTTATGTGCAAATAATGACACTTTTAGTTCTTTCTTTCCAATTTAGATCTTTTTTATTTCTTGTGTGATTGCTGTGGCTAAGACTTTCAATACTATGTTAAATAAAAGTGATGAACATGGACATCCTTTGTCTTGTTTCTGCTGTTAATAAAAAAGCTTTCAGCTTTTCACCATTGAGTATGATCTTAGCTGTAGTTTTATCATATATGACCTTTATTATGTTGAAGTATGTTTCCTTATCCCCACTTTGCAGAGAGTTTTTATTAGAAAAGGATGTTAGATTTTGTCAAATGCTTTTTCTCCATCTATTAATATGATCGTATGATTTTTATCCTCCATTTTGTTAATTGATTCGTGGAAATTGAACCAAGCTTGCATCCCAGAATAAATCCCACTTGATTGTGGTGTATGTTCTTTTTGATGTATTGCTGAATTTGGTTTGCTAATATTTCATTGAGGATTTTTACATCTATGTTTATCAGAAATATTAGCTTATTTCCTTTTTTTTTCTTCTTTTTTTTTGTAGTGTCTGGTTTTGGTATCAACGTAATGCTGGCTTTGTAAAATGAGTTTGGGAGCTTTCCTTCCTCTTCAAATTTTTGAAATAGTTTGAGAATGATAGGTATTAATGCTTCTTTGAATGTTTAGTAAACTTCATCTGTGAAGCCATCTGCTCTAGGACTTTTGTTTGTTGGGAGTTTTTCTTTGATTATTGATTCAATTTTGTTAGTAGTTATCATCCCTTCAGATGATCTACTTCTTCCTGATCTGATCTTGTTCTTTTGCTTTGAAGGTTTTTTTCACTTTGTAGAAATAGTATCATAAGTTATATATATTTTTGCAATTTTATCTTACTCTCCAAACAGTATATTTAATTTCTTTCATTCCAATGTCTATTATTCTGATTTATTCATTTTTACTGCACAATGTTATTCCATCCTATGAAATCCATTTTTCCATTCTTACATTGATAGACATGTTTCCACTTTGAGGGATATTATAGTATATATCAGCTGTGAACATCCTTGTATATGTCTCCTGGTGCTCACATGAGAGAATTTCTACAGGTATGATATACACCTGGATGTAGAATTGGTGATTGTAACATGTTTATCTTGGCCTTACTAGATAATGCTAAATTGTTTTCAAAGTAGTTATACCAGTTCACATTCCATAGTAGCTCTGTATGAAAGTTGCTATATTATGTGTCCTTGCCATTCTGGGTAGGCAGTATTTCATTGTGTCTTAATTTACATTTCTCTGGTTACTAATGAGATCATAATTTTGCATTTTTTATTGCCTATTTATATTTTTCTTCCTCTGTGAAATATCTATGCCTTTCTGATTCATAGGAATACTTTGTATATTGTAGACATATATGTTGCAAACATCTAAATATAAAATGGGGAAGAATGGCCTATCTGATAAAGTGGTATTTATGCATAAATATAAATCACATGAGAGAAACCCATGCAAATATCTAGAGAAAGCCTATTTTAGGTAGGATAAACATTGTAAAGGCTCTGAGGCAAGAATCCACTCAATAAGTTCCAAGAACAGCATGAGTTCCAATATGGAAGGAACAAGGGGGGGAATGTAAGAGAAACTATATTCTATGTAATCTCTGTCTATGCAATATTATGTTGGATCTTATAAGTCTTGATAAAGAATTTACATTTCATTCTAAGTAGAATGAGAAGTCACTGAGGATACTGAACAAGAAGTAATATAATCTGATTTAAGTTTTTAAAGGCTCACTTTGCTAGGTAGGGAATAGACCATAGAATTACAAGAATGAAAACTGGGAAACCAGACAGCACATATGCAATAGTCCAACTGTGATGAAATTATGGTGGAAGCGGTAGCAATGAAGAAAAGGGATTGGATTTGGGTTATATGTTCATGCTAATCTACCAGGATTTGCTGATGAATTAGATATGAGGTGAGAGAATAAGTGAGGTATCAAGGATTACTCTAGTGTTTGGGGGCAGACTATGTATATAAATTGAGTTGTAAAACTGAAATCTATAGTTTGAGGGCCAGTGCATCAATGTTCTGTTCTAAACATTGTAAGTTTTAGGTGTTTATTAGGCATACAAGTGTATAAATTGAGTAACAGTTGTATAGTTGAGTTTAGAGTTTCCAGAAAAAGTTGAGGCAGGAGTTGTAATTTTGTTACCATTCAATGTAGATCATATTAAAGATATGCGACTAGATGAAAACACTTAGAGAGTGTAGATATCTAAGAGACATCCATGGACTGAGCTTTGAGCTCTCCAAGATTTAGAAACTGAAATGATGAAAAAAAGCCAGCCAGAGACAGAAGGATTGGCCACAAGAATGAAGTATGTGGAACCCTAGTGAACAGAGTGTTAAAAAAAGTGATTATATGTATCAAGTTCCATTGATTGGTTGATTACAGTGAGAACTGAGAATTGACCATTGTTTGTAGCAGGTAGAAGTTTTTGGTGATCTTACTGAGAACAACTTTTTTGGAATAGGGAGGAAAAAACCTTAATTGAGTGGGTTAGAGGGAGAATGAGAGGAGAGGAAATAGTCATGTGTCTCCATGGGGTGGAGTATGAATAAGAGCGACTATTAAAGGATGCAGTTGAGAAGGCAAATGATTTCAAAGACAAGTCCTTGAGTAGATGAGAAGGAATACATTTTAGTGCTATTGAAATGACAGGACCACAGGCAGTTCATGCATTGTAATAGGTAAGTATAGGAGTAACCATACTGTAGATTAACTACATGAAAATGTCTCTAGATCTTCTATTTATCTAAGCCACAAAAAAATCAGTTGTTTTTGATTCCATCCCTCAAAACAACATCCATCAGGTTGAAAGAGATACAACTATCAAGTCATTCTCTCCATCTGTTTTCTTACACCCCCATAACACCCCCTAGTATCTGAGCCCAAGTTTTTCTTCTTTCCAGCAAAGCAATGCAAGCTCCCATGAATATCCTCTCCTGAAGATAGATGAGGGTGAGGTAAGGATAGTAGGGTGGAGATGGGTACTTGTCTCACATACCTAGTCTCTATTTTGGTTACCCAAAATTCCAGGTGCTATTATTGTTCAGAAGTATATAAATATTGTAATTAATCCAAAGCCATTTTAAATTACTAGTGAATTCCAAGTCTTTTTGCCATTATCTATTTTCTCAATCAACAAATGCTAAAAGTACGATTATGAGAAGTTCTATAGATTTGTTTCTTATAGAATTTAATAGTGGTTCTTCTAAATGAAGGTTAGGAATCACTTCTTTGAAAAAAAAATACCTTATATAAAATCCTGTAGATATATTTAAAAAGTGACACTGTTGTTCACATTCTTTTTTAGTACTCTTGCTGTGATATTCTTATTTGAAGCTCTATGCTAAATCAAAACAATTTTAATAACAGAAAATATTCATTGGGAATCCATTGTATAGTAGACAGTTTGTAAAGCTTCAGATCTACATTGGTAAATAAAACAGACCTGCCCCATATCCTCATGGGGCAATTAGCCAAGTAGAGGAGATTGTGGGCTCTGAATGAAATAATTCCAGCAAAAGAGAATAACAACAGGGAAGTTGCTCAGAGTGGGTGTCAGGAAGATATAATATATTTTATTCATTCAGCATTTATTTATTGAGGTACTACCAGCCACTGAAGAGGATATACAAAGCTGACAAAGAGGCGGTATCTTTATTGAAGATCACAGTCAAGGACAGGGAAACTTTGTCTTTAAACTTTTTCTTAAGATCCCCAAGGGAAAATAATCTTATTTGTAGCTACAACTGTGTATGTGGTTGCAGAGTTTACATATTTAAATTGCAACTACCTTTGGGTTCTGGATCTTAAAAAGGAAAAAAATTATTTGTATATTTTACTCTAATATATGATGGAATAAAGGCAATTCAAATAAGATTAGCACAGATGTGCATGTGTATTTACAGTTCATATTTTATATAATGTCAGGAGTTAAGCTTAACTGCATTTTTAACAACAGCTATTTGTTTTTATTTAACTTGCGAAGAGAAAAATTTGTGACTGGATGCTTGAGAATGTAATTAATGAGACCCAAATCCTAGGTTTGATCTCACATGCAAACCTTAGAGAAAAAAATATTCTAAAGTAGTGTTTTCTGAACTGTTAATTCCATGAGATATTAATAAGATTTTAATCAAGTAATAAGTCTAGATATAGTTGGGAAACACTGCATATTAATATTATTCTCTTAGAGATTCATAAGCCATACAATGTATTGAAGGTTCTGAGATATATTAAATTAGGTAAAGATATTGCTTTAACTTTTCAAATCCAGCACTGTTTAAACATATATGACCATAGAAGCCTTTGTTGTTCATTTGGGTTTTGGAGGGAGGGTAGATAGGTGATTAGGAACACTTGCTAATGCCATGAAATGCATACAGAATATTTAGTTTCCCTTCCTCTCTCACTTCTTTTCAATCAGGTTCTAAAAATTACAACCAGTGTTAGTGAGTGTCAAGCACTCTACCATGTCCTTTACACATTTTCTTACATATGCTAATGGTGGTGTTAAGAGGTAAATGCCATATTTAAAATATGAATAAACTGATACCTGGGCAAATAAAGTTATCCATCCCAGGTGTAAAGCTTTAAATGACAGGATTTACAGCCAGATATGGGCAATCCAAAGAGTCATTACGTCACTTAAGATATATTTTCTGAACTGATGTTGAAGGGGGTTTAGTGTAGAGGTGGCAAGATGTAACATTTTTAGCACTTTAGGGAAACATATCTTAATACATTTTTCAATTCTTTAACATAATTCTCCTGATGTACAAAGTTCACTTTTGACTTACATTGCTTGATTAGCTCTGAAAGAATCATTAGCCTGCAGAGGGGAAAAAACAGCTATGGTCTACTGAAAAGACTGTAGTCTTTTCCTGACCATACTATTTAATCTTGCCCCATTCCCTCAAATCACTATCGCATTACACACATTTTACTCATAGTATGTACCATTGTTTGGTATTATTTTACTCTTTGTTTATGAGCCTTCTCCATCCTTCACCCAGAATATAAGTTCCATGAAGGCAGATACCTTATCTGATTGTTCACTGCTGTAGTTTCAGAATCTTAAACTGTCTCTGGCACATAAAACCAGTCAATAAATGTTTCATGAGTGAAAGAAGGATAAAGAAAGATAATCATTGATTAATAGCTCTGCTCTGGTATTTTTTAGCTCTACAAACTTAGCCAATTACTTAGCCTCTGTAAACCGATTCCTCATATTTAAAAAGGAAATGGTAAGATTTATTTCAAAGGGATGAGCTGCAAATTAAATTAGATAATATATATAAATGACCTAGTTCAATATTAACTCATCTTTAAACTTTGCTTTTATCATGTACACTTTTTAAAACTGGAACTCATGAAAAGACTGGATCACTAGTAAAATAATAACTGCTATATTTATTCAGACTGTGCATTATGTAATCAGCACATTAGGAAATTTATTTTGGGTATAAGGCTCTCTAAAATCTGATCAAAGTGTAAAAAGTTTGGTTTTCAAAGAGATTCCAATGTTTCATAATTTAATCATATCCCAATAAAACCAAAACTGAAAGGGCATGAAAAAGAGAAAGGAGGTTAAAGTACATTGGAAGAAAAACCATTGTAGAGTTATTATTAGAGACAAGGGGAGTAGGTGTATGTCATATTTTATGTTAACCATAGTATTTTAAGATTAGAATGAACCTTAAAAATTTTAGTTCAACATTTGTGCTACTTCCCATAATCTCTTGCCTAAACCTCTTTTCTAGAATCCCACCAAATGAACATGCAGTCCCTTCTTGAAACTCCGAGCCCTATCGTTCTAATGCTGGGCACGCCACCTTCTATACTCTTCATTTTCTCAATCTACAAATAGAATTAATAATACCTATCTTTCACGATTGTTGTGAGACTAAATGATACATATATAAAATTCCTGGCATGCAGCAGATACTCCATAAACATTATTTTGTTTTTTTTCATTTTGTCTAGAAATCTATTAGACATAATTAATCTATTACAGTAGAGGATTTGGACAAAGTAAAAATAGTTCTTTAAACTTTTTATTTACTCTGATCTAGCTGCTTTCATTTCTCTTAAAATTCTCATACTTAATTTTGGGTCCTTAGATCTCAAATAGTCTGTATATTGATTTCCAGGAATTTCACAGGATTTATGAACCCACTTGAAAATGTGTACAAAATTTTGTGGGGTTTGCATATGTATATGCATATCTTTTAACAAATTCTTAAAAAAAAAAAAGAAAATTCAACATCTATTAAAGACTTTTAATTAATGTAGTCTGTAGCATTAGCTTTGGGGGCATTCCTGTCAGAATATTGACCAATATTAAGCTTAGTCTTTACTGAAAGCCACTTGGCTTTTCATACATGTTGATGCAAAGCTCAATAACCACACCCACTGGATACTGGTGTAATTACCTATACCCCACTAATCATGTTAATGCTGGTATTATCAATTCTTTAATCCCAGTCTGAGACCTAACATTTTTACTTATTCAGTTTCATTTTTCAAATTGATGCTAAAACCTATAATGTTATGATTCTAAGACTTTAGAAAAATAATACTCTGCTGGAAGATTCAGTTGATATGTACTTACATTAACTTTTTTTTTTTCTCTGTAGGTCGAAAGTTTAAAAAGTTCAATAAAGTCAGAGTTATGAGAGCACTAGATGCCGTTGCTCTCCCACAGCCAGTGGGCATTCAAAATGAAAGCCAAGCCCTAAGCCAGAGAATCACTTTTTCACCAAATCAAGACTTACAGTTGTTCCCCGCAATGATCAGCCTGCTAATGAGCATTGAACCGGACATGATCTATGCAGGACATGACAACACCAAACTTTATACCTCCAGTTCTTTGCTGACAAGTCTTAATCAGCTAGGCGAGAAACAACTTCTTTCAGTAGTCAAGTGGTCTAAATTACTGCCAGGTAAGAATCATATGTAAATAGTAGCACGTAATAAAAGGTTTACTGTATTTGTTGTCCTAGTAGATTGTTAAATAAAATAGTCTATGCAGTAAATTAACTATAAATGATAGGTTATAGTATGGGTTTCAGCAGTTCAAAATATTTAGGATCCTAGGTTATTTATCTATTTGTCTAGGACGTTACTGTGTGCTATGGAGATACAAAAGATGTAGCTAACACTCTGAATCTTACTGATGAATCAAGAATTATATACATCAAACAGTTAAAGAATAGCGTAAGTTTATGTGTTTAGTCACAGACGTTATCATAGTTCAGAGACAAACTGATGATCTTCTTAAAAATGTGTAGTTCCTTCTAAACTCTAATTTTACCAAGTTTAATTAGTCGAAAATAAAACTGAATGGATCTATTTATATAACAAATCAAAATAATATTCAGAGTACAGCAGGGTACCTACAGTCAATTAAGTATCAAAATCTCTAAAATAAATAATTTTGACAGAAATGAATCTCTAGCCATTATTTTCCCTAAATTATACCTAGATAAAGGGGGTAATAATGAGAATTTAAATCATATCATCACAAAATGATTTCAGTGATTTAAGCTAATTTTGCTCCCTCAGCACCACTTTACATGAGTCAAGAAGTTAAAAGAATTAATTCTCACTTGGCTAAATCTTAGACTGCCGGGGCAGGAAAACATGTGGGTAGCAATTGTTTGTGGAGGTGTTAATCCTATAATTAGAAATAGAACTTTTTAAAACTTACATTGTCTATATACCAATAATATCCTTATACTCCTTTAGACTAATTTATTTTTCCACTACTTGATGAAGAATTAAACATATTATGTCATTGTAGTCTCCAAGTAAATTCAATAGCCTTTTAAAAATATAATTCCTACTCATATTTTTCAGTTATTATTTTTTCAGTTATTATTTTTCAGTTACTTTTCAGTTACTATTCTACCTGAAGAGGTTGAAATGCAATACATAAATTATTATTGAAAATTCAAGGTCACATGAAACAGAAAGAAAAATAGAGTCTTGATTGTTAATATTTTTTAGAAAATATGTGTTGAGAAAAGTTAATAAAATTCACTCTTCTAATGGAGATAACATAATTTTATAGAAAAATCAAAATGTCCAGTTTCTTCTTAGCTTTAGTCTTATTGAAGAGTCTTGGACAGTTAATGATTTTTTTTCTATTAGAAAAGTTCTGAATGTCTGAATCTTACAATGAATATAAATTTTAATACATCTTTATTAAATAAAAATATTATAATAGCATTAATTGTTTTAAAATGAACATTTAAATGTATGTTTAACTTTTCTCAGTTTTTCTATTAGAAAAGGTGATTCCTTACTTTTTTGTTGATATTTCATATTTCTTTTGTTTGTATTTTGGAGATTCTTTACTGTTTAAAAAGATACTGCTATTAGTTGGCGAAGTTAGAAAATAACCAGATATAGTTTAAAAGATGGCTTTTATCCAAAGTGAATAAATTGAGCTTATTAAGTTGAAACTCTGTCATCTTTCTACGCACCCTCAAAAAGAGTGAGAAGAAATTTTTACATTGAATTTGGTGGCAACTTTTTAATGTTGCAAAATGTAATTCACATGCAAATAAATAGGTATGATAGCACCACCAGTATTAAATGTACTGTTTCCATTGCTTGTACGATAAGGAAAGCATTATTGTCAAAGTACTGTTGGTCATGATCTTTTAAACCATTTTTGCCTGGCCTTAATTCTGGAGTAACTCGAATGAATGATGAAAATGGTTAATGAACCGGAGTGAAAGAACTTCAAGGGACATATGTATATATGGTAATGTGGTATCATTAGTGACTCAAAAACTTTCAGTTGACTTTAAATCAGAGTACAGATTTTATTCACTTGATTCACTAAATAAATGTCTATTGCATACAAGCTGTCTGTGAGACCTAACAAACAATGTTGTTAGAGAAGCCAGAAGGCTGTGCTCATGATATGAACGCATATTGATACAGCACATTCTAGCATCATATGATTTTTATCCTTAATTTTGTTTATGTGATTGATATTTCACATTGATTTGTGCTTATTGAACCAATTTTCTATCATGGAATAAATCTCACTTGATCACAGTGTATGAATTTTTTAATGTACTGCTAAATTTGGTTTGCTAAATTCTTTTGAGGATTTTTACATCTATGTTCATCAGGGATATTGACCTGTAAATTTTTTATAGTGTCTCTATCTGGTTTTGTTATCAGGGTAATGCTGGACTTGTAGAATGAATCTGAGAGCCTTTGCTCCTCTTCAATTTTTTTGGAATAGTTTGAAAAGTTAGGTATTCTTTTTTTTTTTTTTTTTTTTTTTTTGACTAGTAGATTTCACTTGTGAAGCCAGCTGGTCCAGGATTTTTGCAGTTTTAATTACTGATTCTATTTTATTATGAGTAATCAGTTTGTTTGAATTTTCTGTTTTTCCTGATTCAGTCTGAAAGAGTGTATATTTCTAGGAATTTATCCATTTCTTCCAGGTTGTCCAATTTGTTGGCGTATGAATATTTGTAGTATTTTCTTAGAAGCCATTGAATTTCTGTGGCATCAGTTGTCACTTCTCTTTCATCTCTGATTTTATTTTTTCTTAGTTAAAGATTTATCAATTCTGTTTATCTTTTCAAAAAACTACTTCAGTTGAATTGATCTTTTTTATCTTTTCAGTCTCATTTTCTTTATTTTAGCTCTGATCTTTATTATTTCCTTCCTTCCTCTTTGGGCCTTGTTCCTCTTTATATAAGATGAGATTATTTTTCTCTAAGATTTTTCCTCTTGAGGTAGGTTTATATTTCTATACATTTCTCTCGTAGACTATTTTTGCTGCGTACCTTAGATTTGGGGTCATGGTGTTTTCGTTTTTCGTTTCTCCAGGATATCTTTTGATTTCCTCCATCTTTGTTAACTTATTCATTGTTTAATGGCATATTATTTAGCCTCTATGTGTTTATGATTTTTCCATTTTTCTTTTGATTGATTTCTAGTTTCATTCATTAATAGTATGTTTAGCTTCCATGTATTTGAGTTTTTTCCAGTTTTCATATAATTGATTTTGTTTCATACCATTGAAATCAGAGATGATGATTGATATTTCAATCTTAAATTTGAGATTTGTTTTATGGCCTATCTTGTGGTCTGTCCTAGAAAATGTTCCACGTACTCTTGAAAAGAATGTATATTCTGCTATTTCGGGGGTAAAATGTTTTGTATATATCTATTAATCTGATATAGTGTCTTTTAAGGATACAGTTTTCTTGTCAATTTTGTCTGAAAGGTCAGTCTATCCATTGATGTAAGAGAGGTGTTAAAGTCCCTACTATTATTGTATTACTATTGATCTCTTCCTTTATATCTGTTAATATTTGCTTTATGTATTTAGGTGCTCCTACATTGGGTGCATAGATGTTTATAAAATTAATATCCTTTGTTGGATTGATCCCATTATCATTATGTAATGCCCTTTTTTGTCTCTTGTTATAGCCTTTGTTTTAAAGTCTATTTTGTCTGTTTTGTTACTCCAGCTTTTATTTCATTTCCATTTGTATAAAATATTTTTTCTATCCCTTCACTTTCAGTCTGTGTCTTTTGATCTGAAGTGAATCTCTTGTAGGCAGCCTATGCATAGGCACTTTTTTTTAAACATGTAAGCTGCCCTATATCTTTTGATTGCAGTATTTAATCCATTTACATGTAAAGTATTATTAGTTAATAATAAGACAGGTATGTAGTTATTGACATTTTATTGTTTTCTATTATTTGCAGTTTTTTGTTCCTTCTTTTGCCCTTGTACATTGATGATGTTCTGTAGTTTATGCTTAGGTTCCTTTCTTTTTATTTTTCTGTATCTAGTATAGATTTTTGGTTTGTGGTTATTATGTACTTATATATACCAACCTATGTGTATAGCAGTCTATTTTAAGTTGTTGGTCACTTAAGTTCAAATGCATTCTAAAACTACTACATTTTATACTCACCTCCATTTGTTTTTGTCATCCTTTGTGTCTTTTGTATGTATGCGTATCCCTTAATTTATTGTTGTATTTATATATGATCTTATTGCTTTTATTTTTAACCTTCGTACTAGCTCTATAATTGGTTGATCCATTATTACTAAATGTTTGCCTTTGTCAGTGAGATTTTTCCTTTCCTGTGTTTTATTTTTAGTTTTGCCCTTTTATTTTTTACTTTATAAAGATCCCTTTAACATTTATTGTAATACCAGTTTACTGGTGATGTATTCCTTTAATTTTTGCTTGTCTTGGAAACTCTTTCTCCTTAAATTTTAAATGATAACCTTTCTGGGTAGAGTATTCTTGGTTATAGGTTTTTCCCTTTCATGACTTTGATTATATGACGCCAGTCCCTTTTGGCCTGCAAAGTTTCTGTTGAAAATCAGCTGACAGTCTTATGGGAATTTCCTTGTAGGTAATTAGCTGCTTTTCTCTTGCTACTTTTAAGATTCGCTTTGTCTTTAACACTTGGCACTTTAATTATGATGTGTCTTGGTGTGGGCCTCTTTGGGTTCATCTTCTTTGGAACTCTCTGTCCTTCCTGAACTTATTTCCTTTGCCAGGTTAGAGAAGTTTTCTGTCATTATTTCTTCGAATAGGTTTTCAGTACCTTTCTCTCTTCTTCTTCTAGAATGCCTATGACGTGAATGTTGGTACACTTGATGTTGTCCAGAGATCCCTTAAACCATCCTCATTTTTTCTTTTTGCTGTTATGATTGAGTATGTGCCACTACTTTATTTTCTAGATCTCTGATGAGATCTTCTGCTTCATCTAATCTGCTGTTGATTCCCTCTTTTTTTTTTTTTTTAATTTCAGTTATTGTATGCTTCATTTCTGATTGGTTCTTTTTTTTATGTTCTCTTTGTTGCAGTTTTGAGTTCATCTATTCTCTTGAGTTCATTACCAATGTTTTGAACTTTTTACCTGGTAGATTACTTGTCTCCATTTTGTTTAGTACTTTTGTGGAGTTTTATCCATCCTTTCATTTGGGACATATTTGTATCCTCATTTTGGCTAGCTCTGTGTTTGTTTCTATATATTAAATAGATCTGTTATATCTCCTGAGCTTGAAGGTGTCCTGTGGGGCACTGCAGCACAGTAACCCCTAGTCAACTGAACCAGGTGCTCAAGGTGTGTTTCCTGTGTGGGTTGTATATGTACTGTTTTAATTGGGCTCCCTTACTGCTGGAGCGTCAGTGGCTGCGGTTAACCCTCAGGCTGGCTGTGACTACATTAGATGAGCTGTTTTGTGGGTGCTGACTTCAGGGATTGGGAGTCACTTTAGCAGGGCTCTGGTGCCAGCCAAGGCCACTGTTCAGGTGTGTCATTTGTGGAGCTGTTTGGGTGGGGCTCTGGTGCAGTCTGAAGCTGGCTGCTGGGTGTGTCAGGTCTGGAATCTCTTGAGGGGGCCTCCATTGTGGGTTGAGGTTAGCTGCTGCTTTTGCCAAGTTTGGGGCTGCTTGATAGGGGCCGTGATGCAAGTCAAGGCCAGGTACCACTTGTGCTGAACTTTGGGCTAATTTGTTGGGTCTACTTTGCAAGCCAAGACTGGCTGCTGCTTGCACCAAGCTCAGAGCCACTAGGTGGAAGCTACAATGCAAGTCGAGGTCAGCCACCACTTGTGTGATGTTTGTAGGCCTTCGGGAGAATCTGTATTGCTATCTGAGGCTGACTGCCACTTGTGTGGGCTTTACATACTTTTTTGAGAATTTCTGGAGCAAAAGCCAAGGCTCTTGTGGAGGATCTAGAGGCACTGGAAGAGGCTCCAGCTGTGCAAGCAGGCTGAGTAGGGCAGGGATTCAGGGAGCACCATAGTTGGCCAAATGATGTTAGCTAGGTTAATGGACAGTGACAGATTATGCACCTGCCTTCACAGAGCCAGCTGGTTGGGAAGAGAGGTCAACAAAAGAACAATGGTAACCTGCCAGTGCTGAATCCTGAGAGGGTTCCCCCAATTATGCCCCTCCAGCCCTTACCTTAACACTAGTCTGTTTAATTTCTTCCTGTATGACCCAGGTGCTTCTTGAGCTGCTGCCCAGGTTGGAACTTGGAGCAAGTGAGTGACTGCCTGAACTCTTTATAACTACGTCTCAATCTCCCACAGCCTTTTGTCTTTCTCAGACATAATCCTGGCTATTTTGCAAATCCGGATGTTACGGGGACCCCTTGCTCCTCGGGGGAACCTCCGTAGCTGAGCTATCCCTCCTATTTATTAATCGTCACACCATGGGTATAGGATCTGTCTGTACCAAGCCTCCACCCCACCTACCCATCTCAATGTGGCTTCTTTATATCTTTCGTTATAGGAATTCTGTTTAGCTAGTCTTTGGGTCATTCTTAGTGATGTTTGTTCTATAATTCAGTTGTAATTTTAATGTGTTCCTGGGAGGAGGTAAGTTCGGACTTTAACTATTCTACTATCTTGACTCTGCTTGAATCTCCATTCACTCGCATGTTGATCCTCTGTGAAAAATGGACTTTTGTTAAATGAATCTTACTAATACACCAGGATGTCAGTTTGCTTATTTAAAGTGCAGAAAAAAGATACTGCTAGAAAAACATGTTGGAAGATCAGATCATTCTTTCACAGTAAGAAATGTATTTGGAAAGTCAAATTGATGTCAGATTTAGAATGATAACCATGCATAAGGGTCCCAAGGTACATATCTGCAGGTCCCTGAGAGGATTCTTGTTGACAGGTCAGGTTTTCATTTCTTTTTTGTCTATGCTCTTCTATTATCTTGAATCTGTTGCATAATTATAGTTTATCTAACATATTGTATCTCAGAAATATATTTGAATCTGTTAAAGAAAAAAAAATCACATCTGAAAACATTTCTAAAAGAAAGTGTTTATTGACCAGGTCTGGGGAGCATAAAGGACCAGGTCGGGGGGCATAAAGTCTAACCACCAGCAGCAGGGCTGAATAGAGAAGACGACATGTCTATCATCCTGGAATTGATGTGCTCTTTTATACCTTATGTTTTTGGGAAGGAAGATGTAAGTTGTTTTAAAAGAATTTACATTGGCTATAGATAAGGGAGATGAGAGAAGTGGAAAAAGGTGAAGCAGGGACAGTTCTAAAATAGATACAGTCTGTAAAGAAGAGATATTTACTACTTTTGATTTGTTATGTACAACAGTCCTGAAAGTTTATTGTATAAGTAGAATGAGGTGGAGTCTGATGGTCCACTACTTTTTAAATGGCCACCTGAAAGATGATTCAAAGCTTCAACATACATTCAGGAATGTGAACAGTCTTTTGTTAGTTGGCTCACAGCTACTAACTGGTTAATTACTCTTGTCTCTTTCTCTCTGACCTGCTGCAATTTAATTTAGGGCTGCAGAATTTTTCTCTTGTCACAGTTTAAAAGAGACTTGGAAGATACTTTAGCCTCATGACAGCTCATTTACAAGTGACCTCTTAGAATACATTGCATCTGACATATTGCATTGATATATGAATGATTTTACATTCATTTTTAGCTGTAACTGTAACTTCCATGTTTGATATTTTTATTTGGAGTTTGAAGCAACACACATTTGCAGAATTTAAAAAATGAACAAGATATGCTGTTAAGGAACTTTCAATCAATGAAATGTGTAAGATTCCCAAACAACTATAGTGAAAGTAACATAAGATACAGA
This sequence comes from Eidolon dupreanum, assembly GCA_028627145.1. NCBI lineage: Eukaryota > Metazoa > Chordata > Mammalia > Chiroptera > Pteropodidae > Eidolon > Eidolon dupreanum. The sequence continues at coordinate 58,850,805 of CM053510.1, read as the reverse complement.
TATACATGGGGACAGAAGAACATTTTTGGCTTCAGTGTCTAGAGAAGGCTTCAGAGGCAAGGTGTCAGTTAAACTGCATTTTGAAAGAGAAATGAAACTTTGATAAATCATGATAAGAAGAGAAAGCATTCCACATAGAAGAAACAGTGTGACCCATGATGAAAAATTGGGAACCATCCTTGCACTGGTCTAATGCATTATTCACAAAAAATACCTAACACTTTTATTTTACAAGTAACATAAAAAATGTTATATCTTCCTTCCACAGTGAAGTAATTAAAACGTTTAATAGCTGCTGATTTAGAAAATATATTTGTACATATGATTTCTCAAACATAACTATAATAAGTACTAGCCTCCTGAGGGTTTTATTACCCAAGTATTAAAAAATGACTTATAGCTAATTAGAGGCATAAGTTATGGACTGATCAAACAGAGTCTTGCAAGTCAGGGCTGGCTTTGGAAATTAGTAAGTACTCATTCTCAATCCAATTTCACCTTCAAATATTTTTCATCCCATATAATCAGTACCTTGTAGCAGAACTGACATGACAGAGTGGTTTGAAGAAAATATTTCCCTTTGATAAATATTGTTTTGATTATTTGGTGAAAAAAAATCTATTCAGGTCAATGCTTCGACATATTTAAACATTTTTAAGTAAACACCTTACTACTTGATCAGTTAGCCAGACAAATTTCAATCACCAGTATCAGAAGACTGAAACAATCCTTGGCCTCATTTTCTGCCTTTGAAGCATGCCGAAATATCTTTTAAGTCAGTGACAGCCATTGCATATGTGACAAAAAATTTTTTCTTCTCCATAAAATGAATAAATCAAATTACTTCCCCCCAAAAAAGTGATAGAAAAGAAATGAGATTAGCCTATTAGGAGTAGAATTAGGCTTTAATAAGACTTTATGAAGACTTTCAAAAATGATTTTTTGAACATCCTATTCCAGTGAAATTATTTTTGCTGATGTCAACAAAATTATTTACTCACCAAACCAAATGAATACAGTAAGTCCTTATCATGTTTCACATGCCTCTGGGGCCATGATAAAGTAACCATTTCTTGCTAAAACTCTTTCTTTGGCATACATCACTTTTAGGTAAATTTATTTCTCTCAATTTACACATTTTCTCTTTTCTTTGTAGATTTGTTCTTCCACTCACACCATAAATATGGCATTTTCTGGGTTCCATCTTGTACTCCAGTATTTCCTCACTCTATATAGTCTGGATGAATTCATTCATAGCCTTGTCTTCAACAATCAGTACATTCTGATGACTCCTAAATACAGAGTACCAACCAAGACCCTCTGCTGAACTTATTGGACCATGTATTTCAATTGCTTATTATATATTTCCATCTGAATGAACTTCCACATGACCTTCTATTCCATAAACCTAAACTCTTTTTCTGTATCTTGAAATGGCACCTCAGACAGAATCTTGGGTATTTTTTCCTTCGCCTCCTGACCAATTATCAAATTCTGTCATCTCTACTTATTAAGTATGATTTACTATACATTTACTGCTACTGCCCCGATTAGTTTAGGTCCTCATAATTTTTCCTAGATTTCTGCTGTAGTCACCCCTCCCCCAATTGAGCCTAATATCACAGTTTCACACTGCCCCAAACAATATTCTATCTACAAAATCATCTTTCTAAAATAATTATAATTATACTCTTTCCTTTTCAGAACAAAGTCCAAAATTCTTAGCCTTAATATCCAAGGCCTATCTGTGATCTGGCCCCTGAATTTGCAACATTATCTCTCTTTTCCTCTTCAGTTCCCACAATGCTTTTATTCAGTTCCCACAATGCTTTTGTTCAGTTTCCTGCTTTCTTTTGCCCATATTGTTCTCCCTATGTGGAGGACCCTCACTGCTCCCACATCTTTCCTTGGCTAGTCTTTAACTTGCCTTCAGGACTCTAATCACCTGTTACTTCCCCTTATAAGATATCCCTGAGCCTTCCCAGATGTAGTCAAAGTCTCCTAGCTCTCTCGCATCACCCTTGCCTTTGTCAATGATACCACTATTACTGTGAGTTATAATTAGGTTCTATTTTTCTGTCTGCCTCACCAGACTACAAGTGTTTAAAGACACAAACAAACAGCATTTTTCCAATCTTTACACCTAATTTTAAGCATAATGTTCCATCCCAAATAGGTGCTTAAAGATTATATAAATTTAAATTATAGCATTAATAAGAAAAGAACTTGGCCGCCTTAGACCATTAAATATCAAGTCCCTGTTCTCAATAAGTCACCAAATATATATTGGTGATTACATTTATTGTGCTGAAGTTCTTTTGTGCCCCTCAAAGTTCACATTTTGCATCAGAAGGTACTGAGGTATTTAAATACTCTGCCTTTGTTGTAAATTTATTGTTTTAATACACAACAGTTTCTACAAAAGCAAAACCTATATATTTTTTCAGAATTCTGAAAGATAGGAAAACCTAGAAGGTCATTCAGGCTATGTCTTTATTCTTTTAATTTTTTTTTTTTTTTTTTTTTTTTTTTTAGCAGTAAGGATTGGACAGCTTGTAACAGGGCTTTTGCCAGAAATCATCACGTAAAGTCACATAAAAGAAGAGGGTATTTTTCTTTACAACCTATTAAAAACAATTAATGATCATCCATCACTTACCTATGTGAAGGTTTTCATTCTGATCATCTCAAATGTACTAAGTTTACCTAGGCGATCATTATCATCAATGGGAATTTGATCTCAGTGTTCCTGTCTTTGTTTATAAAGTAATGAATAATATTAGAGTTTATGAGGGAAAACTTGCACTTCTGGACAAGGCATGTTCAAGTCAATTTACCATTGTACATCTATCACAGATAATCTCTCTAAAAGGTGAGGTAAATAAAGCTGTTTTCTTAGTTGCACTCTATTCTGTTAAATGGAAAGAGTACACTTTCTGCTATAAATATTGGTAATCTCATATACTTTCAGATATTTCAGCAAGATTTGCTTTTTATAATAAAAATGCTTCTTCTAGTTTTTAATAACCCCAGAATGCAAAACAAACTAAAAAAAAAGGGTAAAGGAAATGTAAATATGTAAATATAAACCGAATCTGTTTTTTTTAAAAAATGGATTGTTATATAACTGTCAAATTTTAAAAACAACACAGAGATTATCATATAACAAAGGTCTAGAGCAAAAAATATAGCATAGTCAGTCAGATATTTAATAGCATAAAATACTTTCTTTATAAAGTTATAACATTGACTAAGAAAGGTGCAGAGAATAAAAGAATATATTCCTGGAGATGATAGTGAACAATCTGTTAAAGTTTTAATACATCTGATTAATTGAACCTAATTTTTCTGAGTCTGCCATTTTTCATATATATACAAAATAATTATTTGTTACATATCTCTAATAACATATATATGATACATATATTTGACAAATATATATTTATACTCTTCACATAAAGATGGGACTATCTGAAATGTATGGAGAGAAGATAACCTTTTCTGCTACCTACTTTGAGATGATTCCTAGAATCAGGAACTAAATGTCTTTTGCTCTTGAGATCTAAGAAATTAAGTTTGCTTTGATTTTACTTTTGAAATTGGTCACTTGTAGGTGGACTTCAATAGATTTTTGGGGGGAATAGATGTTATTAAACAGCTTTATGGAAAGCAATTGATGTTCCAAAACATTTGCTTTTCTCTGTACAATAATAAAATATTTCATCCACTCTCATTGTTTCAGCTATACTCAAATATAAGTAATTATATTTCTAGGTCAGCTATTTCTCCACACTTCTAATTCATATGTCCAACTACAATCTAGCTATCCAGAGGTCACTATCAAACATGTCTAAAACTTACTATCTTCTCTTTAGCCTATTTCTCCTCCTTTATTTTATTTCATTACTGCTGTTATCATCATTCATCATTCAATTAAAATAATAAAAGATCCATTTGACAACTTCCTCCTCTTACCTACACATAATAATTGGCCAAATTTCTTTGATTTTACTCTTTAAATATTTTTTTGATGCACTCTGATCTCTCTACTCCTACCCGTTGAATTATTTCGGATTTTTATCATCTCTAACTTGGTCTATGGCAATAGTTCCCAAATTCTCTCCCTAAATCCAGACTTATTCTCTGGAAATCATCTTCCACATGGCTACTGAGGACCATCCACAATATAAATAAGGCTATTCCCGTTCACTGTTCCTTAATAGACATAAAGACTATCCATAATCTGACCCTAAGCTACATTTCCAAATTTACCTCTTTGTTTCTCTCCTTTAAGGTTATCAGTGCTGAGTTGGTTATCCCTCCACCCCAAGTAGGTAAAAAGAGAATTGGAAAGAAATTGAGTGGATTTTGACTATTTATGTCATGACACATTTTCCCTTTCTGTTATCTTCCCTCTGCCACCAGTACCAGAGAAAGAGCTAAAAGAGGCATTATGTGAAAGATTAGAACACGTGTGTATGTGTGTGTGTGCGCGCACACACACACACACACACACACACACACAGTTCTAAACCTCTTTAAGCCACCTGGGAGTTTAAAATAAGACTGGATTGTTTCAAAAAAACAAAAGTGACCAGAAAACTATGGGATCTACTCAACACATAAGGGATGTTAAAGAAAAGTTAGATATAGCAAAATTAAAAGCAGTGGTTTTACAAAAAATAAAACTAGTTTATGTTTAAATCTCAAAGAATTGAGATTCCTCAACAAACTGATTATATTCTACTTGGGCATTATCTCTTTTTCTTTTAGGGTGTTTTTTCTGATCTTCCAATTGCCTGGTGTACTCTCTCTTAACCTTCTCTATCATTGCATTTATGTGCTTATTTCTCTTGTTCTGAGATTCTTTTAAAGGCAAGGGTTTTGTCTTATCCATCTTTGTAACCCCATCTTTTTAACATGTGACCAGTACACAAATGGCTCTCAATAAATGAGTGTTGCATTAGTGAGTGATGGATAATTGATTCAATTAGTAAATTCCCAGGAATGCTAAATCATAGTAACTAACTTTAATGACTTTCAAAGTTGGTACTTCTTTTAATTTCTCAGGACCTATTTATTAATATTTCTTGATTTTGAATGTAAATGTATTGTAATTGTAAATATAATATTACCCTACTTACATATTTTTCAAATTTCTATGTATTTTCGACATTTGTGATCGTATTATTTTTTAATTTGTAGGTTTTCGAAACTTACATATTGATGACCAAATAACTCTCATCCAATATTCTTGGATGAGCTTAATGGCATTCGGACTAGGATGGAGATCCTATAAATATGTCAATGGGCAGATGCTATATTTTGCACCTGATTTAATACTAAACGAGTAAGTACTAACTTGACCTTTGTTGTTCTTATTTTCATTAGTGCGTATGTACAATAATCTTGAAAATTACATTACAAATGTAGATAATCATACGTTTAGAGTTCTAAATAATAGAATTTTTCTGAAAGGTTTCTCAGAATTACCTCAGGATATAGCTTAATATGACAACATTAATAAAATCATATCATTTTTATCAGGAATTGATATTTGAAGATTTTTCCTTTTGTTTCAGTATATAGTAGTTGTCTAGAGTTCAATTTTTTAAACTTCAAAAATGTATCAAGAAATATACTTAGACAAAATTAAATGTTTAGTTTATCAAATTAAAATTTCATACCTTGGTACTGATGAAGACAATGAATGAAGTAAATTAGAAATAATTTTACTTGAAAGTACTGACTTACTTTGAAAAGATAAAGACAGTATTTCTCTTTAGAGGAAAAACCATACTGGAAATTTTTAAAACTGAAAGATAAATATTTCAATTTACAAAAGATAAATATTTCAATTATCAAATAAAAAAGATAAAGATAGTAATTAAATTATTATAATTAATTTTCTATAACATTTAAATAAGAATGTTTTCATGGAAATATCTATACTGTTCTAATGGTAAATGCTGACTCAAAATTATATAACATTAACTTACACTAATATAAATCTTTACAATTTACAGATAACTTTGATATATTTCAATCCATTTTATCTTACAATCCCTTGAAATTAGTAAGGAATCAGCATCCTTCATTTTACAGCTGAGAATACTGAGATTCAGAAGTTTTGCATAACTTGCCAAAGAATCTGAGTCTGATGGGATTAGTTTTGGCTCTTCTGAGTCAAAATCTGGTTTTCATTGATGCTATAAGCCTCATTTGACTAATGTAGATTTACGAAACAGCACATGGTTGAGAAAATACCTTTAAAAAATTTCCTCAACCTTTAGAATTGGTGTTTGAATTTGTCAATTATTTAGTGCTTCCAAATGTTCTCTTTTCTATATCATCATACATTTTCCCAAGACTAGTTCACAGTATAACTATTCCACAGTGAATGCTCTGAATTGAATATGCTGAACTATTCTATACTCTAGTTTCTGTGAATTTAATCCATTCACATATTGGACTGCACACAAAATTAAATGTTTTTCACAGAAAAAAGTCATCAGTAGACAAATTATATCCTAAGTGTTCTTCATCTCCACATTTTCAACTCTTAACACTATGTTCTCCTTTCTTGGTTTAGGTTTTTAAACTGTAACTATAAAAGTGAGAAATTAATCTTGGTCAATGTATATTTTATATGATTTTCTAACTTAAAATTTCTTGCCCTCAAAAATCCAGTATTGTGAAAAAATTTAGATTTTTAGAATTCCAAATATTGAGTTTCTTTATAAAAAGTCATCTTCAATAATAAATAATTACTAAATCTTATATTCTCTGATAGATTAAATAAATTGGCTAAGATACTGTGTGTGTTTTTTTTTTTTTTTCCTGTTGCTTTTTCTTGTGTGTATTGTGTGTGGTGCAAGACAGCGGATGAAAGAATTATCATTCTATTCATTATGCCTCACCATGTGGCAGATCTCACAGGAGTTTGTGAAGCTCCAAGTTAGCCAAGAAGAGTTTCTCTGTATGAAAGTATTGCTACTTCTTAGTACAAGTGAGTACAAGTAATTTAATATAGGATATTTACTTTCTTAATTTTTGATTCATTAGGAAACTCTCAACTATAAAATCATAGGATTATACATGAAGTAAGAATCTTTGTAACTGCAAATGAGAAACAATATACTGTCACAGATATTATATTTCTCACATTTTACAAACACATATCATCAATTCAGCCAATTCTCTTTTTAGATAAAACTTGATTGACTTTTTTTATGTTCACATATTTAGATTATGAACTAACTAATATTGCATAAATACAAACTATATTTCCTTTTACTCCTACCCCACAAAGGATTACTATATAAACTACACAATTATGTCTGGAACTGTTCTCTAAGTCAGGATAGGCTAACTATTATAACAAATAACTACAAAGATCAGCAACATAACACAATAGCGGTTTATCACTCACAGTCATAGTCCAGTGGATTAGCAGGAAAACCCAGACTCCTTTTATGCAGGAACTCCACCCCTTCCTAGCAACTTGGATTCTTTCACTGAATCTGACTAGAAGATGAATGCTGAGAAAAAGTTTGGAGGGGAAACCTGAAAGTGTCATGTGTCACTTCTACCCACATCCCACGGCCCATCTTAACCGCAAGAGAGACTAGGAAATGCACTTTAAATGGATATTCAAAAGAAAAAAAGAAAATAGTATATTATGAAACATAGCATTGGTCACTAGAAGGTAGGGGCATTTAATTTCACTCTTTTTCTCATATTCAAAGAACACATGCACCTCTGCCTTCAGTGAATTCACAAGGGTCTGGTGGTAAAACGTTTAAAACTGCTTTTACCTTTTACCCTTTTCTGTGCCCTTTCCATGCACAAGTAAGCTCAGCCCTTGATTATCTGACTTGATCCATCCTTCATTCATAGTGATCTGAAAAAGAACATCAGGGAGTTAAGACCTTAGGTAGAAGGAGAACCTAGGGCCTTTCTCAGCAGTATCTTTGCAGGAACTTCTTTCTAACAGCACAAATATCAAATGGCAGGGGTAGGGGTAACATATCAGGAGAAAAGGTAGAAAAGCTAACCCCTTAAAAGAGAAGTTTTCCTGGTGAAATTTATACAAAGATGAACAAATACAGGATCTAAGGATCCATAGCCCTATTTCCCCCCTTGAAAATCATGTTTGGAGAAAGACCTTCAAGCCTACTTTGATGAAGTAGTGTAAAGTGGACTAAAGGTATTGATATGAGACTGGCCAAAAGAGTCAAATGGCATAAATTTAATATTACAGAAGTTAACTCTTTTCTTGACAGTAATGAATCCTATAGCAGTTATGTCATAGATCAGGGGTCTCCAAGCCCCAGGTCACAGACCAATCTGAGGCCTGTTAGGAACCTGGTTGCACAGCAGGAGGTAAATGGCGGGCAAGCCAACAAAGCTTCATCCGTATTTGCAGCTGCTTCCCAGCGCTAGCATCACCTCCTCAGCTCCACCTCAGATCATCAGGCATTAGATTTTCATAGGAGCACTGGTTCTTGGTGCCAAAAAGGTTGCAGACCACTGCTGCCAAATTAGTTATCAGTAACATAATTCTCTATTTATAAGTAAACTACATTATGCTGGGGACCAAGCAATCCTGAAATGCCAGTAGCTTAACAACAACAAAAGAATAAATAAATATATATATATATATTCTTCCCACTACATGTCTAATGCAGATCAACAGGAAGGTTCTGCTCATTGTCTTCACTCAGGGTCCCAGGCAAATGGAAGCTATATCTTGATACATGCTTCCACCATCACTAGAACACTGGGAAGGAAAGGAATAAATAGATAAGCATTACAAAAATTAGAGGACAGGGAAGGGAATTAGAAAGCTAAAATAATTGTGTGAGAGAATAGATACACTGAATTGTTAGTCAAGGCTGACTGATATATATTAGAACTTCATATACTGTAATGGAAACATCACAAATCAATGAGTGGAACAAATATTGATGAAAAAATAACTATGTTTTGGAAAAACCCACTTTGGATATTTGCCTCGAATTGTATTCTAAAATAAATACCAGATAATTGAGTTAAATGTGAACACTTATATCATTAAAAACAAACTAAAAGTAATATAAATGATTTTGAAATCTCAAACAAGGAATATCTTTTTAAAAATAAATGCAATGAAAAAGTGGCAAAGGAAAAGCTTGATGATTTGATACATAAGAATTTAAACCTCTTATTTGCCATTAAAAATTAAAATACAGATCTCTAGGAAAATGTGGCAAGTTGAACACACACTTTTATTATTGACCCCTCTAAAACTATACTAAAATATTAGTAACAGGATTTTTTTTAAAAGAAATAAAATGAAAAGAATGAGAGGCATCAGTAGCAATAAAATTCTGTAAACCAGCAAACAGAACGAATTCATCAGAAGGCTGAGTTCTAAGCCAGAAATAAGAATATCTAAGAAGCACCTTTATCTGCATCACTATATCTCTGGCATGCTCTGCAGTTGGTGACAGAAGTGATTTTTGAAAGGAGAGTAAAGGTAGAGTTAAAAACAGGAAATAATGTTGAAAGTCTATTTCCAAATATCACCCAACCATGTAATTGTTTCTCTCCAACTCAGAGATTACAAATTTATTCCCTGAAGGGGATATAACAGGGTAAGCTATATTGATGAAATGAAGGTACTTTTAAGGGTAAGAGTTGCTATGGTGAAAACAGATTAAGATTATATACGAAATATTGAGACACTGCCCTTGACCATACTTCTCCCATCTGTCTCCCAGAACGTTGTCATCCAAGTCTATATCCTCGAGAAAGGTGAATGAAAGATTCTTCTCTGTAGAATGTTTAGCCAGAAAGAAAAAGAACTAAATATACTAATTGCAGGAGTTTCTCTTTGAAATAGCTTAGCCAGATTGCCCTGCACTAAAGCTTACACTCAATAAGCACTATCCATTCAAATATAACTATCAGTTTTTTAGTTTTTCACTCATGAATATAAATAAACCAAGGCATCCGAGGGAAGCTTTTGACATCAAAGACAAGGATGAAACAGAAAAAAACAAAAAACAAAAAACAAAACGGAGGAAATGGAGACCATATAGGGAGATGGAAACATCAGGAAAATAAAAAAAATGTATCCCTCCTTAGAAAGACAGAACATATTGTACCCATTAAATAAGAACTGGATAATGAAAAAGGAATAACACACAAAAAGGAAGGAGCCTTTTGAAACTAAAATATATATACACATGTATATATGAAGGCAGAATTTAAAAGTCAGAGGCATTGGAAGACAAAGTTGGAAAACATCTCAAAAGTAGAGCAAAAAAACAAAAAATGTGGAAAATCAGTCAAGGAATTCTAATACCCAAATTGTTGGCAGTCTAGAAAGAACAGCAAAATATATGAAAGAAGGAATCCAAGAAATCAACCAGAACATCTCAGGTAAATGATAAAAGAAGAACATAAAAGATTTGAGAAAAAACCTATCGGTAAATTAACAATATAGTGAAAAGAAGAGAATTAGCTACAAGAATAGGAAGTTGTGCCTAGGATCTGGATGTATGAATTAAAGATTTCAGAGATAAATATCTAAATTAATAGTTACCATCATACTGAAAATGAGCCATTTCCATTAAAAATCAGCAACAAAATAGAGATATTTTGTCATCATTATTATCATTTTATATTGTTCTGGAAGTTCTGAACAATACACTGACTCATGAAGCAGAAATAAGAGCTACAACTACAGTCATGAGCCACTTGAGGACATTGGGCAATTTCATCATTGTGTGCACATCACAGCATTCACTTACACAAACCTAGATGGCATAGCTTGCTATACACATAGGCTATATAGGATATAGCCTACTGCTCCACAGTGGAGGAAAAATGATTTTCTCTCTATCTTTCTTGGTTCTTGGCTGAAATATCTCTGTAATAAAAGACAGATTAACTTGAGAAAAACAAGTTTAATAACATGCATACTGTTAGGTTCCCCAAAAGAGGAATGCACAAGGCCTAAGAGGTTAAGCAAGACTTATTGTAGGAGAGTGACAGCCGGGCTGAGTCGAAGATGGCGTTGGTCCCAAATGCGAGGGGACCTAAAAATATGGGGCTTGAGGCGGGCTTTTTCAATGGGAATATTTTGGGCAGGTAAGTTGGCAGGGAAGGGAGGAAATGGGAGGTGAGCATGTAGCATTGCCAACTGGGAAGCAAAGTCTAGTTCCCACACAAAAGTAAGGGAGGAGTCTAGTTCCCACACTGAGGGGTAGGGATAGGGCCCTCCCAGACCTAACACATACCTCCTGTATACATGGGAGAGACCCAGGAAAACTAAATAACTTGTCAAAACTGCTGAAGCCACCACCTTAAATACCATCTTCAGCTGCAAACAAAAGAATATGGACTGAGAGGGTCAGTTAAGGGAAGTTCAGGAGAAGTAGTTAAGGTTGTTTCTCAGATTTAAGTTGCTATCTTCTGCACTGATAAGAGTTTCCAGAGATAAGGTCATCCATCCTCTTCTTCCTGGTAATGAGCAGGAGACTCTCACAAATGGAGATGTCCCTTACAAATGTAAATGTCTTTTGCAAAAAGTAACTTCTACTCCAGTTTTTCCAAGAGTTTCTCCCATGTCTGCTCTTTCTTGAAATTAACCACCTAAAATAATCCTTATGTCAAATAGACATATTTTGGGTAACAGATTCTGTTCCCTATAGCTCCCGGGCTACAAACCTGTACAGCATGTTACCATATTAAATATTGTAGGCAACTATTAACATAATAGTAAAATATTTGAATAATGTGTTGTACTATGATATTACTAGCTGATAGGAATTTCTCAGATCTATTATAATCTTATGAGACCACCATTGTATATGCCCTCTGTTGCTGACTGAAACATAGTAATTCTGTGCATGACTATATAGGGAAAAGGGAAATGAAAATATTTGAATATAGTATTGTTGTATACCAAGAAAACAAAAGATAATCAACCCAAAATTGTTAGAATTAAAATGGAAATAAAAAATTATATATCCAAGTAGCTGGGTATAAGAGAAATATTCAAATATCAATAATGTTCTCCTATGTCAGCAGGAAAGAGAAAATTTAAGGAAACAATGTTAAAATTACGACAACAAAAAATTATCCAGGAATTCTTAATGAGAAATACTTGAGATTTACATGAAGTGTCAATGTAAGAAATCTCTAAACTTATAGAAAATTATATGAGTTTTTTTGAGCCAAATAGTTAACAATTGTCAGGAAGCAAACCTCAAATGTTCAGAATGACAGTTTTCAGTTTCTTTTATGCATTGGAATTAAGGAGGGAAGGTAAGGAAGATTACAGGAAGGTGGAAGAAAGCAAGGCAGGGATTGAAGGATTACCAGATAGTTAATAAGACTATGTGCTCTCTTGAGGGTGGTTACACTTTCCAGAGCTCTGGAAAAGAGGATTATTTCTGGCATTTCAAAGGTGTGTTAACCTAGATACACAAGAACAATGGATAAGGCTTGCTTAAAAACTTTTCACTAAGGAAGTTCTAGGCCAAGATTATGACTGGCCACCATGATCTGCGCAGTTAGGAATTTATGATTAGAGAACCCTGTGACATTATGGCACCCCTTTTTCTTCTATAGAAGACTTGACAGAGAGATCCAAGTATTTGTTAAAAGGAAAGAATACAACATACATGCAGATGTAAACTAAATCAAACCAAGGATTTGAGACAAAATTGTAGAATACTGTAAACTGGTCTTTTAAGCAAATTCTAAGTTAAATGCATAATACATTGACTCAACTCTAAAATAAGTCAGCTGAAATGTTCTTTAACTTACTTAGTTATCATATTCCAGAGAACCAGAAATTTCCATGTCCTAAAACTATCAATAACACTATTTTCTATTTAAGATGTTTGTACCTAGAGTTACATATCAAAAGAAGTCAACATACAGCTCAGAAATTAATGTTATAAATTGCTTGTGTCATCATATTAAACATAACTGACACTTGTAATTGTCTTTTTACAGTTCCTTTGGAGGGACTAAGAAGTCAAAACCAGTTTGAAGAAATGAGATCAAGCTACATTAGAGAGCTCATCAAGGCAATTGGTTTGAGGCAAAAAGCAGTTGTCTCTAGTTCACAGCGTTTTTATCAACTTACAAAGTTTCTTGATAACTTGCATGATGTAAGTATTTTGTTTTTCAGAAATACCAATGATTTTCTGAATTTCTATTTTTAAATGTTAAATCTAATTTTTATTTCACATAGTTTCTTCAAATTTATATTTGTACTCATATTTTAAAATAATATTTTCATATTCAGAATTTGTATTTTGCTTTATTTTCAGTGTAGATCACCCAACTATCCTTTTCCCAGTATTTATATAATTTGAGGGTAATTTAATGGTTGATAGGAATTGTGATCCATTTTCCTGAATATGTTCTGAAATATTTTGCCTTAAGTCAGACAAGATTATATATATATATATATATATATATATATATATATAGCGCAAAGGTATGAATGTGGAAAATAATACTTTCATATCAATTGGATGGAATTATAAGTTAATAACAATTGTGGGGGAGGAAGAAACTTTCCTCTGCCCTTCAAGGTTCTTTTGGCTGGTCTAATAATTAAACATACATGATACAGATTATCAGAAAATAACCAAATTTAATTACATACATATGGGAACTCCACATACATGAGAGGTTCAGGAACAAAAATTTAAATGATATATATGGCATTCTGAGCTAAGGATTAGGTAAGGAGCCTTGAGGCTTCACAGGGGAAGAAGGTCATTACAGGGCAATAAGAATTGCAGATGTTTGGTAATTGGTAGTTTGCCGTGCCATATAGTTAGGTCAAAAGGTTATCTCTAATAATTTCCTATTATGAGCAAAGCCACTAATTTAAATTTTTCTAGGTAATTAAAGGGGTAGAAGAAGAAATTTATCTTGAGCCTACAGGGTCTTGGTTGCCTTTCACTCAAAATAATCCACATACCACAGAGGCACATCTTGAGGTGACTCGTTCTGAACCCCTACACAATGCTAATAAACAATCTGGCAGTATATACCAAAAGTTAAAATTTGCTTCTTAAATTTCCACTTTTTGGGGATTTATCTTAAATAAATTATTAGGGAAATATTTAAGTTATATATGCAAGGATGTTCACTGTTACATTGTTTATATAAGAGAAAAAAACCTGAGAAATGCCCAACATTAGAACTGGAGTCATAAAACAAGTTACATGTAGTTAGTCAAGACACTGAATAAAAGCTTTTATTGCTATGTTTAGAAACCACACTAAATGACAGTCAAGGTACAAAAGAAGCTATGCACTCACCAGGTCATATTTGAGATCTCCCTCTTGAATATAAACAGACAGCTAAGGGTTATTAGCCATTTAGTAAAGCCTCTAAAATAAAAAGCATAAAGCAAAATTAAAAAAAAAATAAAGGAAAAAGCACAAAGTGCAGAGAACAGAAGAAAGCTTTAAAAAAAATTTAAGAGATTAGGAGAAATAAGAATGATATTGTATCCATGAAAAAAGAATAGAACACATTTCAAAGGAACATTTAGCAAAAAATTACTTTTGGATAATTAAATATAGAAGACAAATTAAAAATTCAATAGATGGGCTGAAGTATAAATAGGAAATTCTCAGAAAAAAATTTTGAAAATATATGAAAAGTTAGAAATATGAGGTAGTAAACTTAGGGGATTAATACAGGGGGTTCCATTCTCCAATTAGTAGGAATTTCCAGAAGAAAGAATAGAGAAAATCAGGGATAGGAAATTATGTAAGAAATCATAAAGGAAAAGTTGCTGAAACTGAAGGATATGAGTTATCTGACTATAAAGGCCCAGTGTACAGGCACAGCATAATTGAACAAAAACACACTATTGTAAAATTTCAACATATCAATTATAAAAAAAATCCTAAAATATACCAATAAGAAAAGAAACAAGTCACATACAAATTTTCAGGATTTAGAATGTTGTTGAACTTCTCAACAGCAATACTGGAAACCAGAAAACAATGAGCAAATCCTTCAGAATTCTGAAGGAAAGGAAAAATCTTCAAATAATTTTATACCCAGCCAAACCATCAATAAGTAGTATTGCATCATAAAAGTATTTTCAGACATTCGAGGTTCATAGAGTTTACTTTAAATACAGTCTTTCTCAAGGACATCTATAGGATGTCTTACAACAAACCACTGGGACTACACCAAAGAAATAGAAGGTCCAATCCAAGAGAGATGCAAAGGAGTGTTTCAGGACATTAACTGTGCTAAGCATCATTAGTTTAGATTGGAGAAGTAATTCAGAGGGTTTCAGGATGTAGTCCTTGAGAAAGAATGGAACTGAGAAATTACCAGGATATATGAAAATATTGAGGCGAATTTTACAATTCTGTCAGAGAATTTGACTATGGCTTAGTGATAAATATAGAGGGAACAAAGCAAACAGAAATACAAGGGAATTAGTGTAGCAAAATAAAAATAAGTCATATAAGAAAGGAAATGTAATATAGTAGAAAACAGTAAAATCCTTTGTAATATAAATGCTTGGTATTTAGCCTAAAATTGAAATATAGCTGTAAAGACAATGGGAAATGAAGAATGTGTAGTTGAGGAGGAGGGGTGTGTAGTATAAGAGAACAAAGTCCTCATTTTTAATAATAGAAAATGTCAAATTTGGAAAACAAGATGAGAATATAGGGATAAATTTTAAAACCATAGGCTAAAAAATTTGAGATTGTTTACTTCTGGGAGCCAGAATAAGGATGAAAAGAAGTACATAAGTAAACCCCTGGGTTTTTTTTTTTTTGTTGCTGTTGGGTTATTTTGTTGTTGTTTTATTTTCCAGTTTTAATGAGAAATAATTGATATACATCACTATATAAATTTAAGGTGTACAGCATGATGGTTTGATTTACATATATTGTGAAATGGTTACCACATTAGGTTTAGTTAACACACACACACACACATATATAAAAATATAAAATAAAAGGGCAAAAAAACATTTTTCCCTGTTGATGACAACTCTTAGAATCTGCTATCTTAACTTTCCTATATATCACACAGCATTCTAGTCATCACATTGCATATCACATCCATAGTATTTATCTTATAACTGAAATTTTATACCTTTTTACCACCTTCCTCCAATTCTGCCCATCATCTTCTCACTCTGGTAACCAAAAATCTGATCTTTTTTTCCAGTGAGTTTGGTGGTTTTTTTTTTTTTTTTTAGATACCACATGTAAGTGAGCTCACACAATAGTTGTCTTTGACTTATTTCACTTAGCATCATGCCTTTAAGATCCATCCTTGTTGTTTCAAATGGTAGGATTTCCTCATTTTTTATGGTTGAATAATATTCCAATACATCTTTATCCATTCATTCATTGATGGACACTTAGGTTGTCTCCATGTCTTGACTATTGTAAATACTGCTGCTATGAACATGGAGGTGCAGATATCTTTTTGAGTTAGTGCTTTCATTTCCTTTGGATACAGTCCCAGAATTGGAATTGCTAGATCTTATGGTAGTTGTACTAATTTTTTGATGAACTTCCAGACTGTTTTCTATAGAGGCTGTACCAACTTACAGTCCCACCAACAGTGCACAAGGGTTCCCTTTGTTCACATCTATGCCAACATTTATTATTTCTTACTTTTTTAATTATGACCATTCTAAAAGAAGTCGATATTTCTTTGTGGTTTTCATCTACACTTCCCTAATGACATCTTTTCATGCACCTGTCAGCCATTCATATATATCTCCCTTGCAAAAATGTCTATTCAGGATCTTTGCCCATTTTTTAATTGGATTTTTTAAGCACTTGAGTAACATGAGTTTTTTATGTTTTAGATAATAACCCCATACCAAATATATGGTTTGCAAATATTATTCCCACTTCAAAGTGTTTTCACTTTGTTAATGTTTCTAAGGAATCATTACTAAGATCCATATTAAGGACCATTTTTCCTGTGTTTCTTCTAGGAGTTTCATAGTTTCAGGTCTTACATTAAGTCTTTAATTCATTTAAAGTTAATTTTTATAAGTGGTGTAGATAGGGGTCAAGTTTCATTCTTTTCCATGTGAATATCCAATTTTCCCAGTACCATTTATTGAAGAGACTGTCTTTTCTCCATTGAGTGTTCTTGACTTCCTTGTCAAATAGTTGCTTAGGTTTATTTCTGTGCTTTTGATTATGTTCCGTTGGTCTATTTCTCTGTTTTTATGCCAATACCACACTGTTTTAATTATTATAACTTTGTTGTATAGCTTGAAATCAGGAAATGGAATGTCTCCTGCTTTGTTCTTCTCTCTCAGAATTTTTTTGGCTATTTGGGGGTCTTTGTGGTGTTCCCTTCTCTTTGATTTTTTGAAAGTGTTTAAGAAGTATTGCTGTTAATTCTTCTTTAAATGTTTGGTAAAATTCACCAGGGAAGCCACCTGGCCCTGGCTTTTCTTTATTGGGATATTTTTGATTACTGATTCACTCTCCTTACTAGTAACTGGTCTATTTAGATTTTCTATTTCTTCCTGAAATAGTCTTGGTAGGTTATAAGTTTCTAAGAATTTTTTCCATTTCTTCTAGGTTGTCCAGTTTGTTGGCATATAGTTGTGTTGCTGTTTTTATTATAACTCTTGCAGTACTATTTGACTTTTAAGATTATGTATATGAATTATTTAACAAAAATTAAAAAGTGAGTTGTTAGGTTGTTTTTATTGACATGGAACGAGTCAATATAATGTTATGTGAAAAAGCTAGACTAATAGACATTTTATAAGATAATGGCATTTTTGAAAATATATATGCATATGTGAATATTACATATATACCTAGGTATGTGTGTATACATGTATAAAAAGAAAAACACTAGAAAGAAATACACCAAAACATTCACAATTCCACAAGATGATCAATATAAATTACTTTTATTAAAAAAAAATCTTTTTGTACTATCAGAATGTTTCATCATGAGTATGTAATGTTTTACATATTATTCTAGATAATGGATGAAGTTATATTTATTTTAGTAAGAAGAAAACACAGCAAGTATTTATATTGTTAGAAAAATAAGTTGCCATGTTTGAACAGTATATGAAGTTATTACTTTTCTTACATGTTTCTTATCCATTTGTTAAACCAACAGCTTGTCAAACAACTTCATCTATACTGCTTGAATACATTTATTCAGTCCCGGGCACTGAGTGTTGAATTTCCAGAAATGATGTCTGAAGTTATTGCTGCACAATTACCCAAAATCTTGGCAGGGATGGTGAAACATCTTCACTTTCATACAAAGTGAATGTCATTTTTACCTTTAAAAAATTAAATTTGGGGTATGTCTGTTTTAGTTTGGGTCAAGATTATGAGATCTCAAGTTTTTACAATGTTACTAAAGCCTTACATTCATAACATATCATACTATTGTAAATTCCAGAGAAAATTGTAAGGTTTTGTTTTTATTTATACAGTATAATTAGAATTTTTAAGTGTTTTTGTGTTCCCATGTTTTAAGAGCTTACAAAATTGAAAAAGTACTAAAATTGATGGTCAAAGTAAACTGGGTCTTAATCCATATTATTTCATGCTGTTTAAGTGAATATTTTTAACTTTTGCATCTAACAAATCTTTAGAGGAAAAAAACTTATATATAATGCTAAAAGCTATATTACATGTTCCTTCTACGTAGCTCCCTTTGTCTCCTTGATTACTTTTACAAAAATGAACCTTTAAAATGGTATGCAAAATTTTGTCTACATAAGTGTATATACATTTTTGTGAGAAGGAAATTTATAATGTTTATCAGATTTTCAGGAGTTTTTAAATGCAAAAAATATAGAGAAAAAGTTTGAAATCTCTGAAAAAGGTTGATGTTCCTCAAACTAGGAAAAATAGTTTATATGTATGACTGTTTCCCAGACTGGAAACAAATCTCTAAAGTTAAGTAGAGCCATATCATTATGACAAAGTATTGTGGGTTTTGTAGTTCTTTTACTAATCTTTTTTGGGAGTATTATAAATCGAAATAGGAAGTTGGAAGAGTCTGTGGCCTAACACCATCACTTATTTTGGGGCATGTGGAAAGTCACTTAACCTTACTGGTTCCCCATTTACTCACCTTTAACACTGGTGAAAATCTTTCTTGCAAAATGTTCCTTTTGGTCAGAGCTTCTTAACATCTCAAATCAAAGAAGGAAAAAAGAGAGGGAGGGGGAAAAAAGTATTATTCTTTTTCTACTCAGTGAAGCATACTAGATTAAACATAGTTGAAACTTTTTGAGTGCCTTCGATCCACTTCTAAGAGAGATACTTCAGGGAATACTAGATACTGGCTTAAAATAATACAACCAATTATAATAACTAGAAAACACAATTCACATTGTTGTATGAACTGAAAATATTCCTTTAGAAGACAAACTAGAATCCTTTTCTAAGGCAAGTTACTGGAGATCTATTTTTTTAAAAAGGATACACACACACACATATACACACATATATGCACATATATGCACATATATATACATATATACAAGAAGAAACAAGTTCCTGTATACACATACACACACACACACACACACACACACACACACACACAAAGAAACAAGTTCATGGCACTGGTCAAATTTAATTGAAACTGATTATTGTTTTCTAGATAATATATACCAGTTTTAGGCATATATATGTGCCTTTTTATTAGATCATATATAGAGAGATCATATAAATATGATCTATATAATTGACAGCTCAGAAAAACTAGAAGAACCAATTCTTTTTCTAAATTTCTTTAAAATTGGACATTATCTTACAAATAAAAACCACCACCTTATGCAAAGTAATAGTTAATGAGAAAAAGCAACTTTGGAAAGTATAGAAAACATTTACCGAAGTCTAATTTCTTAATGCATTTTTAATTATCCATTTCCTTCAACTGATAAATACTTACAGTTTACCAAGGGACAACAACAGAATAATAATAATGAATACTAGTATGACCCTTAAAACAAGATAAAGTGGTTTAATCTGATCAAAAAATTGGCATAATAGTGTTACTATACTGTTTCTTACCTAAACTTCAGTGTACAAAAACTTAGCTATGAGTATCTATAAACAGTGAATTCTCATAAGGCATTTGAAATGGGTAATAAAACAAGCTCCAAACAGGGCCCTTGGCTTGGGTTCATCAGGTCTATGTGGCAATTTAATAATATACAAATTTTGTAACTCTAGGTTACAGCATTTAGTAAGAGTTTAAACCTAAGTATTCCAAACAGTCAACATTAGTATAAAAATAGACTCTTCTTTAGAATGTTTATCTACATGTCTTTTCTGTGAACACATTTGTATTACATAAGGCTAGACTGGTATTCAGTTCTTCAAAGTTTTTATACATCCATACACTCATTCTCCACTGTCCAGGCCAAAGTTATCTTCCTAAAAAGGATCTAATTATGTCAATTCCTCATTTAAAATATTCATTCACTTCCAGTCATTTATTATAGTGATTCTCAAATACAGCTGCACATTAGAATCTCAAAATGATCTTTTAAAAAATGTCTTTACCTAAGCTCTATCCTCAGAGATTATATTTTAATTGGTCTACTCTTCTTATTAATGCAAGCACATAGTAGGTACTCAGAAATGGTGTTCAAGCATCACTTCTCACAACTTGGTTCTCTTTATCGAACACTGCCATACATTCATCTTATATGCCAGCCATGTAAATCTTTTTACCCTCAATTTTCTACCTGACTTTCCCTCTTTGATACCAGTCCCATTCATATCTCAACTTTCAAGACCGGCAAAACATCATTCTTGTAATGTCTTCCCTGCATTTATTTACCAGACAGTGATTTGCTTCTTCTTAAGGTTCAACAGTCATTTTGTGCATGTCTGAATTATAATAGTGCATTGTTCTACAATTTTGACTCTACAAGTTTGGGAGGCACTTTGAGGTGAGATGATAGCTTTCCTTGACTAAGAGTTCCATGGCATGTTCTCTATTTTTAGTATCACCATGGAGAACATTCTTTTGTTACATCACTACACATGTCAGTACACGTGATTGTATCATTTTCTATTCCCATAGTCCCTATCTCCATCCCTTTTTTTTTTCACCTTTTCTTCTTTGTGAGATCTCTTCTTGTATTGATTATAAGTGTATCCAAAACAATAAAAAATAAAAACAATGTCATTAGCCTTTCACACTCAAGTAATGGCCAAGAGAACAGTTAATGGTGTGATCATTTTGTTATCTGATTCTTTTTACTTTGAATTAAAATAATATTTTGATGACAAAAATCCTTTTTCACCAGCATAGATTTAAACTCCAACATAATAAAAATTTTTTACATAATTTTAAAATTTCTTGATTTCACTCATCTATGGGGGAACAGAATGTGGTGACCAGGAGATTTGGGTTTTGTTTTTGTTATTGCTTTGTAACCTCATAAGAATGTTTGATATTCTTGATGTTGATTCACAGTGTAGATATATAAATACTAAGATTTAATACTTCAGGTCAAGCTTAAAAAAAAAAAGCTTTTGAAAAAACATGACATCAGATGGAAGACACCTAGCCTCTAAATCTTTTCCTCTACAAATTCGTGCCTATTGTCTCCATCTCTATGTCGTCATCATAACTTTTATTTTATAGGTCATGTTCTTTCTGATTGTGCTAAGGTGAAATGAAATCATAAGACAGGTTATATGTCAGAAAATACTTAAATATCACTAAAATAGATTGAGTTAATGAAACTATTTCCCTTAAAAAGTTTTGAGAAGCCATTTGAGTCTGAAGCAATTATCAGTTGTTATAATAATTTTTTGTTTTCATTTAAAAACATCATGCTTTAGCCAATGCTATTACTTTTCTATTTAAGGTTAACATTATTTATTGCTACACAGATGATATAAATATACAATTGGCACGTTTTCTGCCAAACATGTCAACCTTTAACTTCTAAGCTATCCATATATGCAGTGATATATTTGATGGTAGCTACTGTGCAAAGGGCTGACCTAGGCCTGTGCTCCACTTCTCTGCTATTTACTAGCTGGATGAGCTGAGCAAGCCATTTAACCTCTTTAATTAAACTTGCCTTTTGCCCATTTATTTTGCAATCAATGGAAAACAAAAGAGTATACAGGCATTCAAAAGTAATAATGGTTAGTATCATTTTTTCATTAGGCTAAAGTTCCAGCTATTATTTTATCAAATTAATCTGCTATATGCTATAGTGAAACCAAGGAGTCCAGAAAATGAAGTTACCTTTTGCTATTTCTATGTATATATGAATATTTGATGGATTTGATTTGAAATTAGAGCTAGACATATTCAATGAATTCCTTTCCCTAAAAGGTATAGTGTTTTGAGTTTGGGGCCTGTTTATCAGAAATCTAAAGAGCCTATCACCCTTTCATTATAAATAAGAACAATGATAGTGATTTTGACTTTTGAATATCTCTTTAAAATACAGAGAGCTTGTTAGCTTGACAGAACACAACCCCTCCAAAATTCTATGCTATATACTACATGCTTAGATTATTTTTAGTAATGGTAATAATGTCACAAAATAGAACAATTGGTTTAGAAATCATTATGAAGTAACCAAGCCAAAAAATAACATCCCTATCCTTAAGAAGGGTATATAAAATGTCCACAAGAGATCTTATCTGCCTTCATATGATATCTTGCATTCCTTTGGTGAGATGGCTATTTATGGAAAGTTTGTTATGAATCCCTAAACAATTTCTCTCATCTACACTTACTCTTTACACATTCTTTTAAATACTTTTATAATCTTCAGAGCACTGTATATGACAAGAACTCAAAACTCAAAGAAAAAAATTTTTTAAGTTGTCTCACTTTTGTATTCAACAACTCAACCACCATGTCTTCACTGACAAAGTGAAATGGACAAGCAGATGACCCAAGAAATGACAACTTTTTCCCAAAGTATGGCTTTTAAAATGCCATTGGATATAGGGAATTTCCACATCTCTTAAATTTTACAGGAAATACACAGCCAGATAATCTAGCAAAAGTTTTCCAGATCCTAAATTTCTTATCCTCACTTGATTAAGTCATGTGATGATTTTTAATGGAAATATCACTTGGAGTCTGTGATTTCACTGTATTTTCCTTACTCTCAGCTTTGTTGAAAAAGACAGTCACTATCTCTACCTAGCACCTGCCATCTATTTAATGTACCATTATTCCACACTCCTTGGTCCTTATCAAATTCAAAAATGGAAGAAAAAGCAGTAAAATAAATGACTACTAACCCAATATTATGGAAGCTTATCCAACCTGGATTAATCTACATCCATAATATGAATCCAGGCTAAACTTGGCCTAGATAATTGCATTCAGGTTGGATCACATCCTTATTTAAAACTCAAAAATAAGGACCTACAGACCATAAATTACCTAGGACTAATAGAACTTAACATCGTCAGAGTTAAGCCTGAAACAAACAATGTGGCCATGAAAAACTCGAAAATAAGCAAAAGTTTCCATTAATAATTTGTCCTCCCTGACATTAGAGAAGATTTAAGAATTTTTGAAGTGTTGCTGATAAGCTAAATAGCAGCCTTTCCTTCATAGCAGTGCTTTATACATTGTCTGAATATCCTATAGTTGAAGCAAGGCAAAACATGAGGGGATCTGTTCCTCTCCTTGGAGTTGACCACATTCCAAGGAGAGCTCCAGGCATATGCCTTGATGCTGGGCCTAGGCTTGTCCACAGCCTTAAGCAGTTGTGGAGTTTGGAAGACCATTGCAAGACTGCTGGATTAGTCCCAAAATGTGAACCTCATTTTCAATTTAATGGCTCTTGTTGCTTTATGTCATGCTGACCTTACAGTCAAACATGACTTTGTTTGCTTTCTTTCCACTCATGGAGAAATAAGGAAGGCATTACTTTTAAGCTAGTTGAAAGCTTTAACTGACAAAGCACTTCCAGAGAAATGTGAAATAAGCTGCTAAGAAAGCATGCACTGTCCATTGCTTTAAAGAAAGTATATGGTATTATTAACTTTGCAGTGTGACATCAGCATCATGGTCAATAGTTAGATATGAACAAAATATTTAAATGGTATTGTAGAGTTGTCAAGACATTGTAGCTTATTTTTATAATGATACATCAAACCCTGATGTATCCAATGTAGCCAATAAATTATTCTAAATGAACCCACTTAAGTATGTTTTCCTCTAGTTGATTTTTTATAAAGCTTAACATCTCTTTTTCTATAATGTTTACTTACTTGTGAGGTTTTGTTATGAATTATTTATAGAAAGCAGTGGTTTTAAACTTTTTGTCATTAAAGATACTGTTTACTATCCCCTCCCAGAAAAGCTTATGAAGTATCTCCCCACCAAACTGTGTTCCTGTTAAGAACTGTTTTGTTGTGTTCATGTTTTATTATTCAAAGACATCAATTTGAGTTGCTGAGCAGCATAACAACTATGCCTACACTGATTTCTTATTTTTTTATGTAGCTTTAACCCAGTAGATAAAAAATTGAGGGGAGGTTATAATAGCAAAATAATCAATGGATATCCATCATAGTTTTGCTAAACTAGGTTAAGAGCTGGAGATCTGAGGTCATAATACATTATATAAAAGTAAGTTTTATTCTTCTAAGGGCTTTAAAACTTATCAGGAAGGCCAAAAATATTTATGGAGTGTTAATACAAGTATACTGTATTCTTGTGAAGACAGAGATATGCAGCTCTGCTTTTTCTCCATAAGATAAAAATACTATCCAGACTTAACTTAAAATGGTAACCCCTGTACTGTATTTGAGATAACTAGGGGTAGAAAGTGATTTTCACTTGCTATTCTTTTGAATTTATTACTTTAACCAATAAAGTATCTCCTTATAAAAATCAGAGCAAAGTTTAAAAAAAAGCTTTCCACTGAAATTTGAAAAAAAAAACAACAGAAGAAAATATAAAAGTTCTTTATATTTTGGAAGGAAAAATATGACTTATGAAAGTGAAATGGGGAGTTCCTCTAAATAGTAGCCTAAATATTTTTCGCTTGATTATTAAGCAAGCATTCATACAGAAGACATAAAACATCAGTGATTATCCACAGTGATAATACTAAATGTTAGAAAAATTACCATTCGCTACTTAAACATATAAAACACAAATGTGCTCATAGGCTTGCTTTTTGCTTCTTAAGAAAGTTCTTCATTTTCTAATATAAGGCTACATGTTTAGGGGGGAAAATTCACTGAGTCTCTGTTTAGAGACTTATGCAAATTAATTGGGTATCTTAATATTTAAAAAGAAAGAGGAAGAAAAAGAGAAATAAGAAAGGTGAAAGAAAAAAGGGGAGGGAGGGAGGAAAGAAGAGAATAAAAAGAAGGGAAGGAGGAAGGAAGCTAGGACCAAATTTTTCTTTGCAACTCTGAAACTATAAATATCTGTTAACAGAAAGTAGTCAACATAAAGTAACCAACTCTCACTTCTCTATGTTAATAGAAGAAAAATAAGCCATGAAACACAAAAACAAAAAATGTGGGTTTTTTTGCAAAGTTAAAAAGTCTTACTTTAGGCATCATTTTAATCTTCAACAACTAGGTATGAAGCATTTACTGTGTTGTGTGCCAATCACTTTGCCAGGTTGTAGAGATAACCAGTGAATACATTAGTTACTACCTTCTCTGAGTTTACAGTTGGATAAAGACTAGAGACAGGTAAATAGTTACAATATGCCAGGATGGAGAAAATACAAGGAGCTTTAGAAGCACCTAAGAGGAGCACATGGCTCAAATTAAAGCGTAGGAAAAGGCATCTCGGAAAAAGGTCTAAGCCATGATCTGAAAGTGGTCTAGGAATTAAGTGAGTATGCAAAGTGAGAAGATGTCAAAGTCAGGGAGGGATTATTCTGAACAGAGGTAACAGTATATCAATAGACTTGATGATGAAAATGAGTGTGGGGTGGGGTTGGTGATGAGGATAAAGAAAAAAACAAGGTCTAGAACATCAATGGTCATGTACAGCATGTTAAATTGTGCATTCTTGATTCTTTTGTAAGCAGGAGAGCTATATAATTCAGATTGGTATACAAGAAAATTCACTCTCCCTGTAATATGGAGAAGAGAGTTAGAGATGGCTAATTCTGGAGGTAGAGCATTTTTGAGGAAGTTACAATACTTTGGTGAAAAACAATGGTCATAAACATAAGTTGGAGATGATAAAAACCTCCTCCCTAATTTTCCAGAGGTTTTTAAAAACATAATACAAACATGGACAGAATTTCTCAGTGTAGGCTGAATATGCCATATAAATTAGCAAACACAGGGTCAGATATCTATTCTCCTACCGTGCTGAAATTTCAGATTTTTTATCAAGGGGGACAATAAAAACTAGTAAATTTAGTTTACCAAGTTCAAGAATGTATCTATCCAAACAGTCTCTATGTCCCCCCAACATTCCTACCTTTGCATGTCTATTGAATCTCCTAGTCTGTGCACAAAAGTTAGACTAGATTCAGCAAAAGAGAAAGGGAAACTGAGCTGTGTTAAACCAATAAAAAATAAACATATCCATTGTATAGATTCCTTCTTCAGATGCCATTATCCAGTATAACTACAAAGTGGCACACACACACACACACACACACACACACACACACACACACACAATGTTTAATTCTATGTAATGGGTCTTGACTTCTTCATGAATTCTTCACAAAATATGGGAAGTCTTGCAGCTGATAGAATGAGAAGTAAATCTGGCAGTTAAGAATAAATCCATCCTTTTAGTTTCAAAGAGCCTTATTTCTATTACCTCATTCAACTTCCATCAAGGGTTGTTCTTCCTTTTTACTTCCATCAATCAATGGCAGCTAGGAAGAAAAAGCAGCTTGTTACATGAAGGCAGTGGGAAGGGGTTTCTCTCTCCTGTCCTCATTGCCCTTGCTAATCCTTTGCTGTGCCTGCTCATAGATCCTCCTGCTATAATCTCATAGTACAGTCTATGACTCATAGACTCATCTGTTCCCTCTTCTGCAGTACTATAGGGAGCTGTATCTTGTCTAACTTGATACCTTCCATTCCCCGCTGGTTCAGCATATCCTTCTTAGGCCCAGCTGTTTTCCCCATCTGGCCTTTGGGTAAGGATACCTTGCCCCTTGAGGAGAGCCATGGCTCACCATTACCTGCTAAGCATCCACTCAGCTAGCACCATGCTGAATCCAGGCTTGAGATGCTTGTAGATTTTACTACCACAAACAAAAGCCACGACATTCCTGGACTTCCTGTTATTTGTCTGGATGTTCTGTTGCCCATTCCACCTCCTTCAAAACTGGGACACTGTCATCTGACCTCTTTACCCAACCTCTTCCTTCTTCTGAATCACAGAAGCCTCTCATTTCCTCTTCCTGTCTGTCAGAGGCTTCCCTTGGGTCTTAGATTGAGTTCTCTTTACCTATGCGTAGTAACTCTCCCTTTGAGTCAACCTCTTGAGAATACCTTTGAGAATTAGAAGACTGTTTTTTTCTCTTAAGAAAGCCCCATTCTCTAGATTTATCTTGCTTTGGATCTCAAAGACCAATTTTGGAAGTCAGAAGCTGAACACTGACTTTCTTAAAGCATTTCTGCTATAACAATCCTAATTCTCCTTGGGGCAGCATGGCTGCTTCCAACTGAGCAGGGAAAGGATCAGGTGATAAAAATAAAAACAAAAAGATTAATATATTTCAATGAATATATTATTTTAATGTGCTTTGGAAATTCAGATGAGATTTTCGTTCAAGAGGGTAAGACCCTCCTTCCATCTGCGTATGCCTAATAGTTCTTGCACTGGCTGGTGACAAACACACAGCTGTAAAAATTTGGTGATAGTGGACTCATAACAACATAATCACATGCTTATTTTCAGTCTAATGTTTTATACTCCACTTGAAATATTTAGCAGACTTCTTTGCACATAGTTGATGTTTATACTTTCTTAGTTGAAATTGATGAAATATTTGAAGTTATCTACTCTGTTCTTTGTTAATAAAACTAGTGTAACATTTCTCTCTTTCATGCCCCATGCCTCTTTTGATTCCCATTGCTAGTACTCTGAGTAAATAGTAGGACACTAAGTACTTACAACAGGCTTATACTGTTAAAGATATTTAACCCTTATATACTTTTTGAATCCACTTTCATACACCTCGTTTCTCATTTCTGAGAGAAGAAGACAATATTTAAAAGTACACTGGAAATTCATCTGAGGTTCTTGTCAAGAAAGTGAGATTCTCCCTCCAGCTACATATGCCTGGCACTGATTACCAGATGATGGTTGAGTGACAAATGCAAAGCTGTAAAAATTAGGTGATAGTGGGCACCTAACATCATTATCATATACTTATTTTCAATCTAATCTCTGCTTTTAAATTAAAGGTGGATTTTGGACAAAATATATTGTGATTCACATGACAGAACTGAGCCTGCTCCACTTGACAAGTGTCTTACACTAAATCGGCTGGTGGCATGAAATTAATCATCTTCAGATAACGTTTTCTTAAAAAATAATTTACCACTAATTCTTATTACTGTTCTATGTGATAATAAAAAATAACTCATTTCTATACTATCTTTATTAATAAATTAGGGCTTCCAAACCTAATACATACAGTCATATACAAGTTACTTAACAATCATCGGTACATGTCTCCTTTACCAGTCACTTCAAATTCATAATCAACATTTCAGTTTGTACAACAGTGAAATAGCGTAAAGTGGAATATTAATATGCATGGTTTGGCATTGCATAAACATATCCTTGACTGTGTGTACATTTTAATGAGCAAGGAATGATTCTCAGTTAAATTGAATCAAACTAATTCTTCATGAAGACAATATGCTCACCTGATATCTAATAAAATTGAATAACATGTTGTTTTTGTTACATTGGTAAAGTAAAAAGGTTAATATTTTTATACAAATATTTTAAATTTTTCATATGAAATTTAATGCGCCTAACATTAAAGTGAAAGAGAATGTAATCTACTTGCTAATAACAAAGTATTTCAGACTATTATTGTACATTGGTTTCATTACTGGGGACATAATTTATATATTATATATATATATATATATATATTCCAATGTAATACCAAAAATATGCAAATAATGCTCCTTTAGTAAATAAAGTAAGTGCCTAGAATGTATAAGGGACCTTATTTATAAGAATGTATAAGAACCTATTTAAGGCCTTAAATGCTAGGAATTTGGAGACACAAAGATAAAAGAGTATAACAAATTTGTTTTTAATTTCCAGGTGATAAAGGTGTCAAATATTGTTTGAAACTTAAACATACTTCTTTCTTATTCAATCATCTACATTTTGAGTAGATTGTAGAAACCAGACAGTTTTATTGGATTATTTGGCCATAAAAATGTTCCTGTAACATTAAAAAAATTTATTTCATTTATTCTTCAATGTTGTTTTCAGTTTTTAAACATGTTTTCATATTCAGATTTACAAACTTAAATGATGTAGAGAAACATGTTTGTCTATAAAATGATATGCTATGCTTTTTGTAAATATCAGATTTTGATAGTTTGTGGAGTTTTTCTGACTTACATTTAACAATTACTGAATAAGAGAAAACGTGGTAAGTGGCCGTGGGTATAAATACATGTAAGACTCTTCTCTGGCATCAGAGTCTCTATAACAAGCTAAAGAGTATATGTATCATTCTACCTACTTTTTAAAAGCAACATTTTATTTAAATGGTAGAATGTTATATTTACCTGATCAAATAAGATCAAATTCCATTTTATAAACAGTCTAATTCAAGAAAATATAATACTTTTACTTTATAAATGTAGAGATCTGTGATCAGTTTTTTAAGTGGTTTGGAATTCATAAATTAAACAACTGACACTCTATGAAAAAGTGAAGTATTTTCATGTTTGAATTAAATCAGTTGCCCATAATTATGCTGTGATATAAGAGAAGCTTATAGCAGTGTTGAAGAGCACATGTTCTGGAGATTGCCTAACCATTTCAGTCTGCTTCCAGGCTGCACCTTTTGCTAACTATTTCATCTCTCTGACTCAGTTTCCTTAGCTGTAAAATGGACATAATAATAGTATCTCTCTCACAGGGTTGTTAAGAGGATTAAATGAATTAGTATAAGTAAAATACTTAGAGCAGTGCCTGGTGAGTACACACTGTCCAGGTGTTTTGTCCAGCTTGAGTGGCTTTCTCATTAATAAATGATGAAGGATGAAGAACACATTTAGATTTTTATCCTACATAAACTCATAAGCATAGTAGTTTTTTAATTTTTTTTTTACATCATGTGAAATTCAATAGCATGGTACTCAATGTAAATTTTTCAGCAAATGAGATTAAGGATGGACTGTTACAAATGAAAAACGATCATATATAAATCAATAAAACTATCTACCTGGAGTAGACACAATTCTTTAATTCCTGTACCTGAGACAATTTTTATATAAGGCAGATTGGACTAACCAAATCTATACCAACCTCTCTCCTTCTCCCCAATAAATAATGTTTCTTTGAAAAGAAGTATATAAGAAAAGAAAGAAAATTTTTGAATTGATTACATAAACAATAAAATAGTAATATTGGAAAATCTATTTGTAATAAAAATGTTTAAATTGTAAATCTAAAATTTTATTCTGTTGGCATTAAAGAACTTTGATGTTGTTTATATCTCAAAAATTACTATGGGACCAAAAAGTAATGTCCTTGTTTTGAGAAATATTGTTTTTTGTAGTCTTAGTCCTGACACATGATGAACATCCTAGAAATTTTAAATATTCCATTTTTTTGCCAAATAAAACAAGTCAGATTAGTGAATATGTTTAGAGGAGAATAAAATAAAATCCAACAATAACTATTTTTAACCATCGCGTAGGTAATATTGGTAGCACAATTCTCGATTTGCTTGTTCTATTTTATCATTTTTTTCCTATGGCAGAAGCCAACAATCATTTGTTTTCACTGATTTCTCACATTTTAAAATCTCTAAAGCCATGATGCATCTTATAATTCATTTTGTCTTACAATGCCATCAAACAAATGGAAGTCACACCCAGTTGTATGGAAACCCTTCCTTGACATCTCCTGGTAGGATCAAAAAACATCCCTAGCATCAACGAAATATGATGTGTATATATATTCATTTTTCATTCATAAAATTGCACTGCTTCTACTTCTTTTAATCTGTGTTAATACCAATTTCTATTTATTACAGACCAGTAATCAATATGCATTCAATAAGTATTACTGGTTTTTTGTTGTTGTTGTTTTAGCTGCAACTTATTTGAGTAGCTACTATGTACCAGGAGTTTTATGCTAGGGAGGAGCTTTACTTATATTATCTCTAGCTCTCAACAATAATCTTTGCAAGCTAAATAGAATGAGTTCCAGTTTACAGAAAAGGAAATAGAGGTTCAAAGTAGTTCATTAAATTTGAAAAAAAATTCCTTGCACTATTGCTCTTCCAAAAAGAAAATTTTGTGTCAGCTTTTTCCAAATTAAATTATTTTTTAGTATACATATTAAATGTTTTATAATAGATTTTATTTGAAAAATTAGTAAACTTAAATGATCAATATTAATAAATGGCTGCCTGTTTAAGCCTCATCAAAATGAATTGGCTTTGGAATCCCTGACAAAACTATTAAAAGCTTCTGGGAGAAAAAAGGCAATTTTCCGGTGAAACCAAAATATGTATAGCACCATTTGCCAACACCACAGCCTGTGATGCAACATTATATGAAATATGATAAATACATCATTCTTGAAAGACAAAGTTTCTCTGATTTGACTTGTAGCTTCAGGGTAGCTCCAAATGGCTTGACAAGAAGTGTTTTCTAATGGTTAGAATTTTGAGGATAAATTCATATTCTCCATATTTTCATAATTATATTTACTAAATAGTTCTGATAAAATTGATGCCTTAATGTCTCTTCTACTTCTAATCTTCCATTCTTTATGTTTTAATCCTTATGTATCAGCAGGTTAAGATCAATAACCATCTCATCCTTATTTAAAGGTGAGACAGATATAGGCACTAAGTATTTCTGTTAGAAAACACAAAGCTGGGTCATGAGCTGGACAAAGAAAAAACGCAGTATGTATCACATTACTCATAGAATTCATATTTAAATTTTAAAAGGAATTCTTCCTTAATTTGTTAAAATAACTTCAGCAGAACTGCACCACAGAATTATTTTCCTTATATATGATTTAAATCTGACCAACTTGGATGATACAGAACAGAGGATATGTTTTTCCTTGTCAAATTTATTTTAATCTTCACTAATATTACTTACACATTTCCTGATGATCGCAATGCTTCAAAGATCCAGTGTTCTCACTGAAACTTTATAGCCATGAAAAATTCAACAAAGAAAAGAATAATTTTAAGAACTTGGATCAATGTCAAGAAGTGGTTAGATTTTTGTGATTTTTTTAATGATTTACAAACAAACTATTATTATAAAGTTATTCAAGTTTTTAAATGATATTTCACTTGTTGATATTATGCATAGTAAGAAACATATTATCTGAATTACCACAAAACTTGAAAAAATATAAAATAACTAAAGTGAAAATCTGTGAATTATGCAAAAAATTCTGAGGCGTGGAAGCTACTATGTGATATCCATATTAGTTTAGCCAAAGAGTATTTACATTTAGCTTAGTTAAATTTCCAAATATTGATGTGTTTGTTGTATTGATTTATTGAAGGATAACTATCACTAAGAATTTCTTAAAAGTACAAAACAATAACAATCTGTTTTATAAAAAGTTCAGGTATATTTGTAAGAATGGAGGTAACTAGTGAACCATATCATGCATATCTGTGAATCACCCACAGATAGTCCAAGAACCAATTTCAATTAGTTGTTGATAGTACCCAAATACATGTAGTAAAACAAACAGTGGTACTCCACTCAGTTTTAAGATAGGTTTGTCACTTCCCTGAAAGGTAATGCTTTATGATTTTTAGTAGTCTGTCTTCAGTTCTCTGAAACTCAATGTCTTAACCTATCAAGCAAAGAATACTTCAACAAAGAGCTTTGTATTTAAATGAAATAGTGCCTATATAATTCCTTTGCACACTATAAAACACTATGCAAACATAATTCTTCTAAGGAACAGATAAGAACATGCTAAAATCTTTAACAGTTGAAACATATTCTACAATGTAGGTAGTAACATTAATAAGTTAATTTTGGTCACCAAATAAATATATGATTTTTAATCACCAAAAACACTGTAAACTTACCAATACAGCTATCTCTTTGTTGAAAAGCTCTACAAAGCTATACCTCTCTCCCACCCCTTCCCTGAAAAAAATTAGAATGGTGACCTAGCAAAGAAGCCACGGTACCTGAGCAAAGGCAGTGTGTGTGGAAGTCTACCTGGAGGACGGGATACTTAAGTCCTCTGTGGCCTTTCAGGCCGCTCACTCTCCAGGGCAGCTTGAGAGGTCACTGTTCATGTGGACCCATGCCCTGCAATGACAGATCACCAAGGAGATGCTTCATGAAAAACGTGATGTCAAAAATGGTTGTTTGCACATCCTCATGAATTTTTTAGTTTCTTCCTTCCAAACAGAGAATCGTATTCCCAACTATTATTTAAGAGGCCTTCATTTTTAAGCAAATTTTATGAAAATAAAGCATTTTATATTGAAAGTTTATGTATGCTTCAAAATGAAAATCTCTACAAGTAGTTCAGTTAATAGAGTATTTTCTGAATGACAAATAGATATGTACTGTGAGGAAACTGGCCTAAGAGGTGATCTGGGGACAGGGAGAGTTTATTGTTTGTTCCTAAATTATTTGATTTGGCTATTTAAACAAGCTGAATTCACCAGATTCTTGTCTGGTGGTTTATTTCACTTTTACTATAGAGCTACAAAATATATTTCTTCAAAGAACTGAGAAAATGCTGAACTTACAGTCAAAGGCTATTTATCCTTCACATAATTTTCACATTTTTAAAAACTTTTTTGCATAGAATTAAATTGCATATATCTTGTCTAGAACTATATTTCTTTTATGTATTGCTATTCCAAGTTATCTTTACTGAAGTAGGGCTTACATTAAAATTATTCTAGAATAGGAAATGTCTATTAACTCTGCATACATACAAGAATGAAAACTCATGTGCACAGCAATCTAGAAAAAGATGTAAAGTCCCTCTTAACAGAGAACAGAAGTTATCAATGTCGGCTAAAATATAGGGGAAAGAGTTTGGAAATTTGTCTGAAAAAACTTTGGTTATAAGCTACTCTGACATTTCTTAGTGAGCTGGTATGAGTTACCTAACTTTTCTGAAACTCATTTTCCCTATCTGAAAAATGAGGGCTCATGACATATATGTATCTCAAAAATTTCGGAAATTGTAGTAATATTCACTTCATTTTAGACTCCTTTATGTCTTTTCTTTAAATTGAAATCTGGACAACAGTGGTTCAATCTAACTTTT
The DNA here is from genome assembly GCA_028627145.1 of Eidolon dupreanum. NCBI lineage: Eukaryota > Metazoa > Chordata > Mammalia > Chiroptera > Pteropodidae > Eidolon > Eidolon dupreanum. Next base: position 58,816,290 of record CM053510.1, on the reverse strand, counting down.
AACAAATTTTTATTTATTCTATAAATGTTTGTCTTTGTTTAACCTCATGAAATTTGAAACTGAGTGTTTACAATTTTCTGAAAAATGTAAAAAACACTTAGCTTTATATTTCCTAGATATATATTAATAATCTGAAGTAACTTATGATACTTACAAAACTCCCCAAATGCTTTTACTTTGATCATACCCATTCAATTATAAAATTGGCTAGCTATAGTTTATAACACTAATGAATCTTAAAAGATTGATACTGTGACTTGTTATACTTTTGAACCTAATGTATTTTCCATGTATTAAACCCTATTTTTTTCTGTACTCTATTTTCAGTAAATTTTGACTATCTTTTAAAAAGCAGTTTTTGGTATACAAAAACAATTTTTTTCTTTTTTTCCCATCTCCTCTCTGCCCTTTAATAGCACCTTTGGTTCTGAAAAATAAATCATGTTTTTCATTATACTTTCTTAAAAGTGAATTTAATATTACCATTCAAAATATTTTCATTTTATTTTTCTCAGCTATAGCCAGACAATGCCATTGTCTTAACTGATCAAAATAATAAGCAGATAACTTTAAAACATACCCTGAGGATAAGCTGTTTAAACAAAAAATATAAAAGTTTATTTTATTAATTAAACCAAAATTAATTGTGAAATAATTTCAACTGAAGATTTTAAGCATGCATGCTAAATGTAAAATATGGTTATTTAAAAACCATCTTCAAAATATGTATTTCAAATAATAGTGTCTTCTGTATTAATTTGAAAGTCATTATGTTTTAATCTGTTCTTTGAATCAGAATATTTTTCTATATGGGATTTTTGAATGACAGAGAAGAACATGTACTTCTAGAAGCTGTATAAATTATCTTGTAATAAACAGCAATTTATCATTTAAAACATTACTGTTAAAATGCCTTGTTACTGATATATTTTATTCATGCCCGCATATCAAAGTCATTATTTTCACATTCCAAACACAGTCTAGTATCTAAATTGATACCTCTTACTCAGATGTGTTGCACTTGAAATATCTTATTGCTTATAAATATTATATGTTTCTTCCTTTGTGTTTTTTTTCTCTCAGTATACTCTTTGATTTAAAATAAAAATACTGTCAGAGTCACAGCATGAATTACACAGACTTCAAATACCACCTGGCCTATTGGTTCTTTATCTGTGGTCCAAGAACTGTCTTTGAGGCAATTGAAATCCCAAAAGAGTCTGTGTATAATTTTAGTGTCTGTGTGTACATGTGTCATATGTTATCCATCGCTTTAACTTCTCAGAAGGGTCAGCAACAAAAAACATATTAACAAATCAATTCCACCACCTGGTTTTACTAAAAGAGAACCTGAGACTTAAGAGAATATGCAAATTAACCCAAGTCAAGGAGTGGATGTCAGAACCGGAGCCAGGCACTGATTTGTAGGTTCACTCCAGAATGTAATGGATCTGGTAGAGCTCTCAATGGAAGTGGGTTTTCAGTGGACAAAAGAGGCTAGTAAATTGTGGGTTTCCCTCAATTTTGTTCACATAAAACTGAAGAAGTGAAATTAACCTCCCATTTCCATTAGCATCACAATATTATTACACTGCAACTATAATGTAATTATAATTTATTACCCGTATTTTAAGGTATAAAATACAGATTTATAGAAAAATTGAATTCCTCATGTCTGCAGATAAATGGAGTTATTTGGGGGCACAATACACTTCTGACCATTACTTTTTTTTTTTTATTCTTTGGGATTAGAGGGACAACAAAATAAAAATGACAGCCAGGACTAAGTTTAATGCAAAGTATCAGTTCCGGAACTTTACATCTTATCTACATCTCTCATCACTAATTTGTATAAAACTCAGTGGGAAGATTCAAAATATAAAATGAAGAGAAGAATGATCTCTATAATATCATTTTGTTTTGGAATATTTCAAAGCATGATCCAATAGGTCTGGAAGCAGAATGAAACTGCATTGTCTTCTAAAAGTGACGATGATAAAAAAAAAAAAAATTAGGTTATCATTTAAATGCTTAATCTGGTGATCATTAAAATAAGATCCTATTTTAATGAATGAAGATGTATATTAGTTGAAAATCATTGGGAGAAATAAGATAGAAAATACTGCTTCAGACCAAATACGGACCTGAAAATGATAGGAAGGCATGTCCCTCACTGTTCCATAAGGCATTAACTAACATGCATCGAGCTCTTATGATGTACCATTCAAGAAGTCACAGGGTCATCTAAGTGTAAGGCAATACCCATACAATGAAATCATGGTCTTATTAGAAATGAAGGATATTGCACACATGAGAAATTTGAGGAAATTTAAGCCATAATATAAATAAATCTTAATAATTAATAAATAATTCTAGTGTTAGCATTTAGAGAAGAGAGGCTAACGTAGTGTGGAGCTGGTGTGTTGAGGGGTTGGATAGGTGTAAACATTCTTCAGACAAAAGCAATGAAAAGGCTAAATATAGAAAATGTGTATATTTGAAAACTTCATATTATAAAAAACTATAGTGAAATTAATTTAGTAGGAAAGGAGTTTAAGACATTTATTTCAAGTAAGAAAACTACCATAGTTTGACAGTATCATTAAAAAAGATGTGCAATGAATGAGAAAAGTAGAAAATATTATTCAACGATAAAACTTAGAACTTAAAAAAATGAATAGATAATATTACATTAAAAATGCCACAGTAAGGAAATCTTGTCCATGCAGCCATCTTCGAGGGCTTTTTATTTTTTTATTTTTATTTTTTATGCCTACAGCACCTAGTCTTCCTAGGTGGTCTCCCATCCAAGTACTAACTGGGTTGACCCTGCTTAGCTTCTGAGATCAGAAAAGATCTGGCATTTCAGGGTGGCATTGCTGGAGAACACTTAGGGGTTATTTAATACCTATTTCTTTCTCATAACTATTGCTGCTATTATGACTTTTTTTGTTACCTTTCCAAACAAAAATTTCAACATTTGAGGAACTCAAACTAAATCAACAGAGTAGCAACTAACTTTATGAGGACAGCCTACAGATAGAGAGAAAGAGAGAGTGAGTCAGTGAGTGAAAGAGAGAGAGAGAGAGAGAGAGAGAGCGCTTGCATGAACATGTGCATGTAAGCAAGTGCACATGCACTAAGTTAGGGGGCAGTCTCATAGCAGATTGTGGTCCCTTATAAGGTCATATTTGATGCACTGCCAGGAACAGCAATTGAAAGAAAATATAACAAATGAGCCTCTCAATTACATTAACAAAAGTATCAGCTTCCTGTGTACAGTACTTTTAAGACTCCTCTGTTCTAGATCTGAAGGTCAATGAGCATTCCCATGAATCTTTGCATGTTTATATCAAAAGTACAATGTGAACTTTGGCAAAGGAAGTGTCTCAGGGTTAGCTGAGCTTTTTAGGTTGTTATTGTAAATACAATGGAAAGGTAGCTAATTTCACACTATTGCTAAAGAATTAAAGAATACATCTACAAATGGCATCCAAAGACTCAGAAGTGATTCCAGACTTGTGAAAGCAGAGATCTATTATTTCACCTATAACTGCTTAGTTTTCTCTCTCTTCCATATGCCTGCAGGATCCTTGTAAACTGAGTTAGCCCCAAGTTGCACTAACCTGCCTCAGTCCAGCCTATTTACTGCACATCTTTACCTGTTCACACTCACTCTCTGCAAACTCATGCTCAATGAACTGTCTCATTAGGAAGTAGCTGATCAATCAACACTCTAAGAAGTAAATGAATAAAAGAATACACCTTCCTGGGAAATTTTTCTATTAAAGGAAAACATGTCTCATCCATCGAAAACGGTGTATTTCTGTTATCAGGCACAAGCCTCTTGAAGAGGTTTTGAGTGGTGAAGTCTTAGAATTTAGGTCAATAGTTTTTTGAAAGGATCATATTTTTTGTAAATGATGGCTACAAATTATTTGAGAATAATTAAAGTCTAATGTCTCTCCAATTACTGCTGTAGGAGAAGATGCAAATATTTTCCAATGAGACTCAAAGTATTGCACATATCAATGCATTCGCATCCACAAGAGGGCCCTGATAACACTTCTACATAAATTGTGTTTATTTCTTAGAGGTCTGTTTGAGATCTGGAGTGATAAGTGAGGCACTTAATGTGTTTGAGAGTCCACTATTTATGTTTATTGTTGGAAGTGTCCAAACATCCTACAAATAACAGGCTCTATGGCAGGCAATGGCTGGGACTATTCTGTTGCCCTTCAAGTCAAGAATTTAAAACTTTAAGAGGTTTCAAAGGAAACCCAAGTCAAACCTTGTCTTTTACCCTTAAGAGGTTTGTGGGTGTAATGAGTTGGGTTTTGAAGGGACCAAGTATAGTTCGGAATGAATCAGTATGCAGCTCCGTGAGACCAACCAACAGCTACCATGTGCTCTATCCCTGGAGCTTTTGGGGAGTTGTGATTTTTCATTCTTCTTAAAGGGCAAAGGAAAAAAAAAGTGACTTAAATGGAAATACACTTTTTTTACAAGTACTTAATTCAGGTAATACTTGCATTTGGCTGTATAAAAGTAAGTTTTAGCATATGTCAACTGCCCATGTGACCAGGCAAACTGTACAAATAAGACGTACTAAATCAGGTATAATTCTTAAGTTTAAGACAGGTAAAGAAAAATAAGAACAATGAAATCAATGGTAAAAATCTCCTATGTCAGAATACTATGTATCTAGACTTTACCATCAGCATTTAGTGTGTCTTCTTCTGCTGTTTGTCTTTTAAATCATTTTCATACTTTCAGGATTAAATCAAATTTTCCTTTCCCATCATGATTTTCTTAAGTAACATAGTAAGAAATCATCTCGCCTTCCTAGAAAGACATTTTTAAATATGGTGACCACAGAAAGTTGACATAAAAGACTAAGGAAGACTAGAGAAGCTTTGCTGAGAACTAGAGGGCAAATATTCCTTGGTCAGTTTTGCTTTTTCTTAAACAACATGGACTATTAAAATACACCATGAAATATCTATTCAGCTCTATGGATGTATTTTAACAAATAAGATTATTAGTTTGGGTAAGAATTTAAAAAAATGTAAAGAAATGTATAATCTAAATATTTAAAGATGTTCATTCCTACTCATACTATATCTTCTACTTACCTATTTATATTATTTTTGCTAAAAGATGACTGTATCATTCATAACAAGGCTCAGACACCTTTGAGCATCAAAAATAAAAACAAAATCGATATTAAATTTTATAATGAAATAAAAATAGTAATACAAGTCACACCTCTAAATAATGTCTATGGAATCTTATATTGTTAGAATAAAATGTTAACTTAGCTTTTTTCAAGTTGTAACAGAACTGTTAGTAATTCCTCATATTTGTGTTGATCTCTATCATTTGGAAAGCTTCCACAATCACTATTTCATATACATTATCTCATTGGGAAAAGCATCCCTGATAGAAAGTAGGCATTTACTTCCATTGCATTTTTGAAGTGCTGAAAATGAAGCTCAGAGAGCTATTATGCCTTATCAAAGGGCAAGAGCTGAACTGGAGAGGGAAATGTGGTCTCAGCCACTCTCCTGGCCCATTTCCCTTCTGTCTCTTAGCTCCACATTTACCTTGAGGTTAGACTAGCCTCTTCCTTTTTAGAGCAGGTCAGTTTGAAAAACAGTAAAAACTCTCTCTGGCTGCCAGTCAAGCTGCCTACTACAGAGATTTAATCTGTTCAATTATTTTCTAGAATTTTTAAAAAACAAAAAGAAAAGCTTTAAACAAGTATACCTAGTAGTGTTGTTTTCCTCCACCATTAAAGAAAAGTTTTGCAAGTCTGTTACTTAAAACTATGTTTCTTCATCTTTGCTGTCTCACCCAGTGGTGCTAGCAACATGAAGGTTCTCATTTAGTGTTTTTGATCTGCACCTTTAAGAATGCAGACCTACTAAATTTGCATTCTGTAATGCATTTTTAGTCAAATCACTTGCTACAACCAAGAAGCCCAGCACACCATCAACCTAGTTCCTGCATCACAATGAACAGGAAAATTATCATCAGCCTTAGGGGAAACACTATTCTTTAAGTGGAATTAAAAGCAGTAACAAAAATCTATAATGTCCCATGAGAGGCACTGGTTCTGAAGAAAAAATAAAGGGCTTTTAAGATCACTGTAGTTTCATGTTATTACAGTTTCTTAAGTTGTTTCCATACCTGTAAAATTTTCCAGAGTTGATATAAGGAACAAACAACTAGAAGAAGAACTACTCTTCATTAAGGCTGATTTAATGTAATACTAATAATCTATGAGTATCTTATTAGTACCCACATGTAACAGGTTAGGATACTGAGGATTGGAAAACAGAGATTCAAATCCAGAAAGTGCATCCTCAGAATTTAACTGTGACTTCCTGCTTCCTGTATGATAATATACTGACAGAATAAAACCATCAATACAAGGTGGCTCTTGGAAGAGGGGGAAAAGTGCACACAGGAGAATCTTGTGAGAATCTAAAGATAGAGAAATCCTTATCCAGAGAACAGAAAGTTTCTTTTTTTTTCTACTTTTTTTTTCATTGAGTTCTTCTCCTATTGTTATATGAAGAGAAAAATAAGCAGCTTACAGAATTTCTTCTTGAATCAGAAAGGTCCCAGAAACCTATATACCTGAAATTAAACTATCAAAGGAGACAGACTAGCACAGGGCCTAGAATAGAGCCAGCATCCTTCTTTTCTTTGCAATGGCTACTCCCCACCCCCAGAACCTCTCCAGTCCTACTCAGAAATGAGCAATTCTACACCATCAAAAATCTGAATTTTCAAAGAGTTGATTCTAATAGATGTAATGTTTCAAGGAGCACTTGCCAAACTCCACCTTGGCATTAAGCATGTGACCTCCTTGGTCAAAGCAACAGCAGAGAAAAATCTCCCCTCTCCCAAAACAATGCTCCTTAAAATAAAACAAAAAATAGAGATCAGGATTAAAATGTTCAGGCAATAACATGTCAATGAAGTCTGTTTTATATTCACAAAACCTAATGATATTGACTACAAATAGACCTAAACCTGAGTATATCAGACTAAAAGATGCTGGACATTGGGTAAAATGTACATTTTTTTTTTTTTTTTTTGGTTACCTAATGAGACTTAGATGACCTCTCTTAAACGTTCGTGTTCTTGGCCACTTCCTGGATACATCATTCATCCTTACTTCACACACGAAGCCAATATTTCCTCTGTCCACTCATTGTTCCAATAAAGTATTGCAACTTCTCAATACCTTTAGATTCTGCTGTGCTCTTCTGTTTTTAGCAGTTGTCAGCATTCAGCACTTCACCAGGAAGAATTTTCTTTTAACTGGAGCCTCACTACTTATAAGGTAAATGAGAAAGCTGCGTTGGTGACAAGAGCCTCAGATATTTGCAAGCTTCCTCATCCAAGAGGACCTATTCTTCAGCCAGAAGAAAAAATTAAAGCCCTTCCCTAAAATTCACTGGAATCCAAAGACCAAAAACTGGTAGCCCACTAGCTACGTCCAAAATTGTGTTGTTTGGTCCAACAAATCATTTAACATTCTGAAATATTTGCCAATATTTTAAAAACAAGGGATTACACATAAACACCCAGATTTCTGGCATCTTTTTAAAAATAAGAAAATCTAAGCCTGCATTTTGGCGTGGCAACAATCAGTTGGAGGTTAATGGGTTTGTGCCTTTCAGAGACAGTACTTTCTAAATCATCACAAAGTTACTTGGACCACTTCACATCCCTATATTACCTGCCCGAACTAGTAGACATTTGCTTGTGAGACCTCTCGTAAAACTCATGCTGTCATGGCTATCAGATGTTTCTATCCTTTAGCGCCTTGATTTTGCTGGAAAGTATTCTGGGAAGACCAGTATGAGATTTTATAAAAACTTTGGAACGTACTGCTAAATAGATATTACCCCTATTTTTTCTGATGGAGAAACTAAGGCTTACAGATAAGTGTTGCACAAAATTATATAACTAAGTCTGTGGCTTAACCAGGATCCCCACCAGATTTTCCAAACTCAAGCCCAGCCCCATTTCCATTAACCTACAATTCCTGTTGTGAAACTCTTAAGAACAAAATGTCCACAAGAAAAAGTACATTTTATTCTTAGGTAAGTAGAATGAAGAATAAAATACAATTTATATTTAGAAATTAACAAGTTGAAATGTTATATAAAGCTAATGAGAAATGTGTCTCTTCCTTGATTGTGAGTGAACTGAGGCTTTGTACAATTGCAAAGAGCAATACTGGACTGGGAGCTGGGAGGTAGCTTTCTAGAGCCCTCCATGACACTCATTCACGTTCTCACTTGAAACGCTCTCCTGTTCATTCTGAGTCTCCATGTGTGCTCAGTATTTTGTAACAGTCTTTGGTCTTAAGTACAGCATCCCCTGTTCAGGAACCTTCTATAGAGCCCTTCACCTCTGTCACTCTGCTACCCCTAAATGTTCTCTTCTTTCTCCCTCATCCCCATTGCCTCCCAAGTCAACCTTTTCCTACTCTAACATTTTCCTTGGCCTTTCTGTCCACAAGTCCAACTTGTCTACCTCAAATAGAGCAGCCCTCCGGAAAGTATTTAAAGATGGATAGAGAAAGCACTTAGTATATAGAATGCACTGTATCTAGATAAACTATGTTGCTATGAGCCATTTGCTGTAATGTATAACTTTTAAAGCAGATTCATTCTATTCTCATGAAATTATGAAGAAAAAAATACTCATGAACAGAACATTAATTTATAAGGTTAAAAAGTTTACAGATCTGTACCATATAGTTGGGTATGTAATTTCAGCTACTGAACATATAAATGGGAAGAAATATGACTCATTAAGGTCTAAATTGTGTATATTTATACACCATGCAAACATAGACCCTTATCAGTTTCTGGTTCCTTGAAAGGCACAGGTAGAATTAGCAGTTCTCAGACACTACATATGTTAAGTGTGGCATTTTTCCACAATTAATATTCTTTAGTACTGCAAATGGTTTGGTTTAGTAAAATGATCAGGCAAGATATTTCATTTGGCTGACTGTAACTGAAACTCTACTGATGATGACCGACCAAATATGGCTTTTCCTCAATAAAACTCCTCACAATTTGGAGTAAGTTGGTCCAGGTTCTATGATGATATAAATATCTCAGCCTCCTCCTTGCTTTCATTTTTATGGCCACAAATGGTCACTCCTCCTCTAGGCTCCCATCCATTCTCCAGGCAGAAAGAATAAGAGGAAAATAATGAGGGAAAAGTGGAAAGCGCATTACAAGAATAAAAAACTTTTGCAGAAATTTCCCCTTTAGATTTTTATTACATCTCAGTGGTAGAAATTATATCAGATAGTCTTCATATTGCAAAGGAATTTGGGAAATATTGTTCTTCAACCAGGTATATTGTCATCTTAAACACAATCTAAGTTTTATTAAGGAAGGGGGAAGAACAGATTTGGGGTAGGCAATTTATACAGAGCTCCTGCCTAGCCCATAGAAGCTCAGTCTAGTGGACTGTAAATGGGAATGGACAGCTGCAACCCAGATATCATTGCTTTGATGAAATTATAAGACCAGGTGCTCTGCAGACTCCTGAACGGGATGAGATCCAGAGTCCACTGCCTGAATTTAGCACACTCTGAAGCTATACACCCTTAGCTGAAAGATATAGCTCTTCTTTACCTGTGAGAATTACGCTTACAAGTGATTAACTCCCCAAGCTAAGTAGCCTGTCATACCTACTTTCAAGTTACTTCCTTGGCAGCACTTTGGCTCCATGAAAAGCTACTAGGGTCAGCCACCAGGTTTATGACCTTTGTATACCTTCTCCCAGGCATCAATGCTTCCAAGATCTGCAGGTCTGCACAAACCAAATGTTTTACCACTCAAATTCAGCCACATGTAATTGAGAACAGAGATTTTAAACATGTAACAAGATCTAGGAGAATGGCAGCTCTGCTCCATGAAATCATGCAGGGACCCAGACTTTTATCTTGTCAGTCCGTCAAACCTGAAGAGTGTACCTATGTATGTGGTACAAAATCACCCATCTTCCAAGCAGCAGGATGAAGGAATGGGATAAGGAAGAGCTTGCCTCCTATCTTTAAAAACCAACAAGAAAATTGTATATATTTATTCTTTTTCCTTTGGTTCAAACTTAGTCACATAGCCACATATAACACCAAAAGAGACTAGAAAATAACACCTTTATCTTGAGCTGCTACGTCACTAGCTAAAAATTGGGGTTTCTATCACTGTGGGAAGAATATTGAGAACACTGGGAAATAACTAAGTCTTTACTATACTCAAATACAAAGTGGAAGAGCTCAGCAATTTCCAATGCTATGGTCCCATAATTATCGTTCCAGTTATCTATCTTTGCATAACACATGATGTCAAAATTTGGTGAGTTAAATAATTTATTATTTTTCATGATTTTGTGTGTCAGGATTTAGGCAGTTCATTCTTTATTGTTGATCTTTCCTCAGCATTCAACAGACATCTGAGACACATTTGAATCCCCCAAATTACTCATTCAAAATAGTGGCCATGTCATGTCACTTCGACCTCTGAAATGAGTCATTTCCTTGTTCATCTTTTCTAAAGTTGATGCAACCTTGCCTCCCTGGCTCCACTCCTGCAGTGCCTGACACATACACACACACACTCGAACACACACTCCTCCATTCCAGTCTTCCTAAAGGTAAATCTGATCACATCATTCTCCCTATCTCCTCCGATTTGCCCTCACACAACCAATCCTGCTCATTTTTACTTCTTCCTATTCTTCCACCATCTCATGTCAATATGTTGGTGTAAGCACTCAACTTCTCAGCTACTTAAGATTAGCTTTAACCCATGAAAAACTGCATCTAACCTTAAGTTTCTGGGTCTTCGCTACCTTCATTCTCCACTGACGTCCTATCCCTCAAGGTCCACTTAAGATGTTTCCTTTCAGGTGTAAAACCTTCTCTGATCCCCATCTGCCTTCCTTTCCTCTCAACTCTGGAGTTGTTCTCATTTCTCACTTTGTGCCTCTATCACACTTACCTCATTTCTACTGCGGTTTTTAATCCTTATGTCTGTCTTCCTTTGTTATAAACTTTTTGAGAACAAAGACCATGTCTAGTTTTGTGGTCTAAATGGTGAGCAACTAGAAGAGTGCTTAGCACTGTTAGTTAAAAAGATGAAAACATGAAAAAAAATGCAGCTCATCTCAGCCTTTCCCCATCACCTACTTTATTCCTTCTCTCTCTTCAACACCTTCATTAGACCCTTCCTCTGAGTAAGTGGAAGCCCTGCTCCCTTTGGCTTGTCCTTCAGCCAAAACTTGGGTGGATGGTGACATCCATCCAGGTACAGTCATTTCCATTTCTTTCTCTGCATGAAATCTATCTTCTTTTTCATTGCTTCTGCCATTTCCTGAATTCAGAATAGTGCCCTTTCTTTGTGCCCCTATAGCACCCAATACTTACCCTTTTTAGCATTTCATATTAACATTTCACTGACTTTTACTTATGTTACCGCAATAAACTACAGTCCTCTTGAAAGGATGATATCTAATTTACTCAGGATCGCCAATGACTTGCACAGGTCTGGTGCTCAATAATCATCATTTGGGACTTGTCTAAATACCCACTGGATTTTTCTGTTTCCTCTGTAAAATCCTGACAAATGGTCGATCATCCAGACATGCTTGAATGCTCCCTGTAATGGAAAGCTGTTTACTGAGTTCTATTTTTAGAAGGCTTGGTGATAAAAATTACTTTTTTAAAGCCTAATCTCAATTTTTGAGTTTTCCACGGTGTCCTATCTTTCACCTTCAGAATAAGATGCTAAGTCCTGTCTTTTCTTGCTCTTAGATATCCCCAAAGGCCTCAAAGCTCTGTTAAACCTGTGCTTTTCAAACTGCATTGTTTATACAAATCATCTCGCTATCTTAAAATGTAGATTCTGATTCAGAAGGTCTAAGATTCTGCATTTCTAATCAGCTCTTGGGTGGTCCAAAGATACGTACACTTAAGAGCAGCAACACTCTGGTCTAAAACATTTTTCACAGGATAGGGCTTCCAGTCTCCTCACCAACTCATTTCTTCTGGATAAGGTTGAGTTTGCCAAAGTCCTCTTTCAAATGTGGTGGTACATAAAGCTTTGCTATATTCAGTTTAGTAAAAAGGTGGTTCATTGTTAAGAGTACTGGGTTTTAAAACAGGAAACCTGGGCTTTAGTCCAAGCTCTGCTACTACCAACTATATGACATTGGGTAAGTCAGAGAAATTAAATTTTGGGCTGTTTTTTTCCCCCCACACTCGGTGACTGTCTAATAGTTGGGAAGATCAAAGGATTGTGTGGCAGTGTAAGGGAGAACATGAGATTTGTGGCTATGTACCAAAAATTTGCGAGCCATTATTTAACTTCTTTTACTGTAGTTTAGTTTCACTGATTCTTCTGCCATTTGCTGAATCAGAAAGTTGGGAACTCGACTATAAAACCACTAAGGCCTGTAATAACTTAGTAACACCTATTAGGTACAAGGCACTGGGCTTAATATTTTATACCTATTTTTAGACATCGAAAATAAAATAAATTTTTTTTTTCTTCCTTAACAGTCAAGCATGGCTGAATCTTGCCTTTTGCCTTCCTGGTCCACACATACTCATCAGTGGAGATATCCATCATCAGAAGATCTCCTTTCCAAATAATGTTAGACTTTTCAAAGCATATGAGAAGTTGCCCTACCCACATATCCAAAAAGTTGGTGATCAGATTATAGGAGATATGAGTCCATGATTCTGCTAACAATGTGTTGATATGACCTTTAGTTTCCTAATTAGCAGAATGAGAGGTTTAGACTAAGGAAGTCATTTTCAAACCTTGTTCTTAAAAGCCCTAAGGCTTCTATAAAAATGCCACAGAGGCTGTGGGCCTGCATGAAGGAAGGGAAGGCTTTCTCTAGTCTAACACACATGTAGGTGTGCACGCTAGCAGCTTGGCTTGTATTTAACATATTGGGTTTCAATTAAGATTTATTGGAAGAAATGATTCTGTTCCAGTTGCTCCAAAAAATACTTGAAAGTTTGCTAAGGCAAGTTATGGCTCATTCTGTGAAAAATTTATTTGCCTGTAGATAGGTGACTCAGTGAATATTGAAACCCATGAAAATTGGGTGATAGATGTTATCATTTTCCTTTCTCTAGCCCAGGCTGACCCTGGGAATCAATTTCAGGAGGCTGGCTCCTGCGAAGTTGGAGAGAGAGAATGTTTCAGATAACATTTCTTTCAATAAGTATTGTTTCGAACATCATGCTTGACTCATTTATTTACCCCCAGACACCAAGAAACAGCATTTGTAAGCATTCAATCAATATTTTTGGGATTTGTTTTCCCAAGCGTATCCTATACATAGAGATTTCAAATGTTCTCATCTACACATTTTTTTTTTTTAATAACAAGAACTGTTGCATAATAAACTTGGAAAGGATTTTTGCTTCTTGATTGCTGGCTGTGTAAAATTTCATTTTTAGCAACATGACTTCTTTGGCCTAAGAAATTCAACTGTAAATATAACAGAGCTTAATTTTCAAATTGGGATTACTTTACATTTAATGGTTCAGAAAACTGAGTTCTTCAACATCACCCCCAAATTGTCCAGTTCAATCAACCAAGTTTTTATAGGTCTAGCAGTGAGAAGAGAAAATCTGTGTCTAATCTGTCCTTAAGAACACGTAATGTTCATACGTTTGGGTATATGTTTTCTCCAGCAATATAGAAATAACTTCAGCAGAGAACCTTGCATTCACAGGATGTTAAAGAATGAATTCCACTATTTCTGTGCAAGGAGACACAGATATAAAAACAACACAAGCCTACAACTGCATTCTTTAATTTCTAAAAGGGTTTGCAATGACTGTTCCTTTGTTAATGAATTCATTCATTTAATGAAATGGGCTGACCCTACTATATACCAAACTCTGACCTAGTGCCTGGGACTCAGCGATGAATGGGCAACATGTCTGACACAGATCCCAATTCAGTGGGGGAACAAGAGAAAATATTTAAGACTTGAATTAAAACAATTTAAATTACAAAAAAAAAAAGAAAAAAGAAAAAAAGTGTCCCCAGTTCATGTCACACTACCTTGTGGCTACTTTTTGTTTTAATTTTTTCACTATTAATTAAACTTTAGATTTTTACTTGGACATCACCAGTTTTTCCATTTATATCTTCTTTCCTTTCCAGGATCCATTCTAGGGGTCCACATTGCACTTATCTGTCTGATCTCCCAAGTCTCCTCTAATCTGTGACAGTTTCTTAGTATTTTCCTATTTTTCATGAGCTTGTAAGGCTTGAGAGGTGCTGGCCTAGTATTTGTCCTGTAGAACGTCCCCAATATGGGTATGTCTGATGTTTTTCTTATGATTTGACTGGAGTTATGAGTTTTGGGAAAGAAAATCACAGAGGTGATATGCTCTTCTATCACATCATATTATAAATTACAAGTCAATCAATTACATGATATCACTGTTAATTTTTACCACGTAAGATAGTGTCAACCAGGCTTCTCCCCTGTGAAGTTATGATAGTTTTCTGCAATCTGTTTTTTGAAGTTAGTCACCAAGCCCATCTTCCAATGGGGAAGGGTTAAACTCTAGCTGCCCTAGGGGAAAAGAGTAATGCAATTCCAATACTTGAGATTCTTCTCTAAAGAATATCTGTCTCCTCTCCCCTATTTTACATTAATTTATATAAATGAAATTTGTCATTTATAGCATTATAGATTCCTACGTATTTTATACTTTGGGTGATAATCCAATCATCCACTGCTACATTATTTTGTTGCTCAAATCATTCCAGCTTTGGCTCTTGGGAACTAGTTTGTTTTTATTATTTTTAAAATAGCAGTTATAAGGAGTTTTATCTAGGTTAATTCTTTCTAATCCAACATTCTCAAACAGTAACTGTTTCACAACGATCTCTAATACCTATTATAACAATTCTTTCCTACTTAATCATACTAGAAATTATTCACATTAATCTTTTTATTTCAACATGTCTTGTGTCCTGAATTCATTGCTTCTCTTCTGATACTGATAAAAACTACAATCCATTTGAGCAAATCAGGTTGTATGCACAATGGCCCTGTTATTAACTTGTCAGGCTTAGTTTTTGCTAGGTGATTTGCTACATTCTAACAATCAATTTAACAACACAAATACTTACCCGGTTCTTTTTTTTTTTTTTTTTTTTGACACAGAAAAACAAAAGTTAGCTAGAAGTCAAATAGTGACCAAGAAAGTCACAAAATTAATAAAAATCTAAGGAGGTATTTGAATGCTGATATTTCTTCCACAACATGTAAACTTTTGCATATTTTCAGGTAAGTCTGCATATCTGTTATATTTGCTATTTTGCTTATGGCCTGTTTACGTGTTTCTCCTGTAGACACCTCCATTATTAATAGGTACTAACATTAACATATTTGTTTTGATCTTTCATAATGCCAATTTCTTGGGAAACAGTCCAACTGTCAGAAAAGTTATCAATTCTACTATGATTTTTCACTCCCAAAATGACCACCCACAATACCTGAAACCTCGCTTTTTCTCCATATGAATCAATACATCTGCCCTCCAACACAGTAGGTCTTCAAGTACAAAGACTAAATTAAAATGTGTTTACATCATTTATTTTTGAAGTAATTTAACATACAATGTAAACATACATCAAAGATATTGTGGCAATTTAGATTAGGAATAATATGAGGTTATTTACATGTTTGTGTATGTATGTGTATAAATACACAAAGTGCAGATAAATACAAAAACACTACAAAATAAACAAAAAATTCAATATAATTTACTGACAATCATTTTTATCATTTATTACTTAATTTGTCATGTTAATGGCTGCAAAGAAATTCCTAGTACTGAAATATAGTATCAAAATATTGAACTTTTATGTAAACTATAGTACCTCAAATTTTAACAGTATATAAATAGGGTTCTGAATTCAAAAAAACAGTCGTCTTCCCTGACAAACTCCCTATTTATTTGCAAAGGTTTCAGCTCAGAGTTCAAAAAGACTTGAAATCACAGCTCTCAATATGTAGTGATATCTTGGATTTTAAACATAAATCATGTACAGTGTGCTCTGTCAAAAGAAGATGTCTGAAGATACAGAGGCAGATATAAAACCTCTATCATGCTACATTTAAAGAATAATGCACATTTTAATTTAAGTTTGCATGGATTCAGGACAAAGCTGGCATGCTCTCAACCCTGGAAGGGTAAAAACTATGGAAAACACTGCTGAGAAACGGCAGATGATACAAAAGGGGAGAAAGTAGTCTTATAATTAAGGTGGTCTTGGTGCTTTCAGTCCCTGCCCCACTCATAACTGTTAAGTTCTTCATGTGCTATGTACATGAACATCTTTGGTGATGGAGGGTATCTATGTTTCTAATAATATAAATGGCCCCTGCCTTCTAGGACTCCTCAGTAAGCACACAGACTCCAACTCTCCCTATAGCACCAAGAAGTATTCACCTCTGAACTTGGCATCACTCCTATGAGTGCCAGAGAGTGAAGTGAAGATCTATTGGGCTTCCTACCTCATTCAAATGCCTTTAAACATTGGTCTAGAATATACAGATCAGTTTTCTGCCAATGGCTTGCTGTGAGAGTTGTCAACATTCTTATTTGAGACTCTTTATTTAAAACAGTAGATGCAGCTGCCTTAAAAAAATAAAAAGTAAACAATCCTATTTATTGATCTGATCCTCTAAAATTCCATTCATAAGCCTGACTGTGCAAGGTTACTACCAAGTAGAACCTGCACATTTGAATCAGAACATATTAGTAACAATGGATGGATATACAATGAATGTGTTCACGAGATGTGAGACTAGTTGATAAATACCTGATATTCAATGTTTGGATCAACAGGGAACACCCAGTATATAGACTATTCAGAAAGGTTAACCTCATTTGTAAAAAGTGTTTTGATTTTGGTAGACAAGCAAAAAAACAAAACAAAACAAAAACAAAAACAAAAAATAAAAAATAAATAAATTAAAAAAAAATAGGAGGCAAAATTAAACTGCAATTTCTATCCTAAGTGGGTAGAAACTTCTAGTCAAGAGGAAAAGATCTTTTGCACAACTGTCAAGTGTCTGCTTTTCTTCTTTACCAGAAGATACGATTTTGGGGTCCTATTCAGTGATTTTAGGTCAGAGTAATTGCTGCAAATTACTGTATTATGGAACCAAAGAACAAAATCTGTTCCTAAATTGGTCTGCCACTTACTTCAGTCAATAAAGTACAAATTATATTGGGGTTTCAAATGCTAATGAAAGCATCCTGAACACATAATTTGGGAGGTTCACTACAAATTGAAGTTGTTTAAAGAAAGGCTGTAAGGGATTCTTCCACACGAGTATCCATGTGGATGATATCCTTTCTCACGTCAAACACAGACCTGAAGAATGAGGCTGGGAGTAAGGTTAGCAGGGTGTTACCTTCACAAGATTATGATGCCAGGTTTATCTTTCTTATAACATAGGGGAAATTTAGAAGCATGCCATGGTATATAAAATGAAGTATCTAGAATAAGAATAAAATAAAAGTCATTTTGTATCTTTATTTTTCCTACTTGGGAACCTGGACTGTTCTTGATTGTAAGGTACATTTTGTTTCTTCCACCATCACTGAAAAAGCCAGCAATCAAGACATTGTTGAGAAAACTGGTCACCCTCATTCAAATTACAAAGCGGAGAGTGCTGATGCAATTAGCAAAACCACTCACATCAAACACGGAGACATGGCACTTCCCCATGCTTCACAGACTTTATAGGAATACAAACATTATTTAACTGTTCAGACATATTCACATAACACAACACTTCAGTTTACTGACCAGTTTCTTTAAAATTGGCAGAGTTATGGCACAACAAAAGAGTCATCTGTTAAATACATAAATGTTTTGTACTCAGGGATATTTTCACATAACACACAAGATGACTAAAACTCATCAGTCTTATCCTCATACTGATTATACTATAAGCAGTGATTAGGGTGCCCACATTGTGTGTTTTGAAGGTGTGAAAGTGGCAATTCTAACATAACTTTACGTTGTCTCTGAAAAGCTAAGGTTTCATTATTGAAATGCTGTTACAATTTTGAATGTGATCTTCCTTCAATGACTGGCATTATTTTCTTGTGTGATTAATATTCTGTGTGATTTGGAGCACATGTCTTATCTGCAGGAAATTTATTTCTAGGGGAAAGTAGCTTTAGTCTGCCTCCAGTATATGGCTGTGTCTTGCTTACACATGTAATCAGTATGAAGAAAAAAGGACCATCCTAACAAATTGGTAAAATTAAAACTTCAAACAAAAGCACAAATTAAGTGAGTACTTTTGTAGCTTGCTTCCAAAAAAGGAACCACAACAAGTACTGCCACAAGATACGCCTCGCCACAGAGAGATGAAGGCTGGGCTTCACACCCGTGTCCTACTCATCAAAAGCTTTGATTCCTGACTGAGAATCAGTAGAATTAGCTCACAGACAACTCAGAGTGAGGAACACTCTGGTCTGTGTCAAAATAAAATGAAGGTTGAGATTTCTTAATGCAAGAGCAAATGAAGTATGATTCTGAATCTCTCTTTTGAGTCAAGTTGGTCTTTAAAAGAAAATCAATTTTGCTTTAAGAAATTCTAATCTGATAGGATGCCAGATGATGCCAAGGCTTAAACAGAGGGTGTTATATAGACTGAAGGACTGGTACACAGGAAAGACAACCTTCTGTTCCAGCAGAGGGTAGTCAAGGTATCAGTGATGCTATTATTACTAGTTAGTGCCACCAACGATCAAGAGATCAACAAGCTCTAGCAACACCTTATCATAGTGTGATTATAGATCAAGAGCAGGAGGCAAAAGAAAAAGAAATGTTTAGCAGATTTCTTCATTATATTATTAATTTTTATAACATTAAACATTTTTTCATTCCAATGTACTGATGTTTATTTTTTGTTGTGACTCTGCCTACTGTTATTCCCTTTACTTTTAAATTCTAATCTATGATTCCATTTTTAATTTTGAAAGCATAGATGTTCCAAGGCATAGTTGTGTGTGTATGTGTGAGCATATAATCTATTAATTTTAGAAACATTAAAGTAGAAGAGACTGAGATTACAGATTATAATATCACATAAAAAGTTTTTATACAGTCAATACCTGAGTGCTGCACAGTGAAAAATTCTGAAGTAACTAGTAAAATATGACAAAGTGGGCCAGCATTGTGGCAGTTAAATGGCAGGTAGCCAGCTTTTTGAAATCTTGAGAAGAATGACTCTTTGCCACATACAAATATTTATAGAAACAATATATTAGAATTATTGAAATAGAAATAATAGAAATAAAGGTTGATGCATGACCAGATGTTGATGGTATATATAAATGGGTAGTAAATATCTAATTCTATGCTCTATAAACTCAGTGAAATTCCTAATAAAGGCTGTAAGTTGAATGGCAAGTAAAAAAACGTACAAATTTTATTCCTACTAAAGATAAAACGATTTAAAATTTTGTGTTTTAAAATAATTTAAGAATCCTTTACCTTTATGTTTAAATTCTGTGCCACCTAAGTATAGACTTTAGAAGGCATAGCTTTACTACTAGTGTCTGAAAACAACATACTTATCATTTACAGAGAATTTTTCATTAGCTAAAATTAGGTATTAATAAAATTCTTTGTCACTTCAGTATTTTAAGTTGTATGCCTTTATACTACACTTTTATATTGTTTTCCTCTTATTGTAATTATATTTTTATGATGCCACTATAATGTTAATGGCAGAGGATATGTGCATATGATTTATCCATATTTATATATTAATGTGTAGTAAAATTTCATAAAAATCAGAAAGTCATAAAGGTAGTTTTAAATATCCTCTAAACCAGGGGTTGGCAAACCACAATCCATGAGTCAAATCTAGCCTGCCACCTATTATTGTATAGTCCATCAGCTGAAAACAGCTTTTACATTTTAAGTTGGATTTTAAAAAGTCCTCGAAGACTATTTCATGTCTTGTGATAATTATGTGATCTTCAAAATCAGGGTCCATAAATAAAGGTATATTGGCACACAGCCACACTCATGTGTTTGTTTACTGTCTATGGCCTTCTGCTACAATGGCAGGGTTGAGTAATATGATGGAGGCTACAGGGCTTGCAAAGGTCAAAATATTTACTATCAGGCCTTTACAGAAATAGCTGGCTGATCCCTGCTCTAAGCTCATGAATGGTGTCTCTGGAATGCTGGACGGAGTGTTTACAGTGGGTCAGTGTATGACTTAATTTGGATTCATTTACAGACATCATATACATCATTGCTTTTGAATATTATCATCTACCTGGTAAATAAAAATAAAGTTACATTTAAAAAAACTTATTTCGTTGAAATGTTTAGGACCAGCAAAACAATCATATATAAAAACAGTATATTTTTAAGGAAAAAAGATAAATGAACAATTTAAATTACATTTTTTAAGTAATGATTTCAAGGTTCCTCAGAGAATGCCAGACAGTTAAGGGAAGATTTCAAAATCCCTATATCAGATTTCTGGTTTTCAAATTTCTGGGATATATTACTTAATACAGTATTTGAGATTCTTAATTATTAGGGAAGAGACACTGTGGAGAGTCACTTATCAGAGAGAAAGAAAGATTTTTAAATAAGAAACCAGCCAAAAAATAAAAAGAATGGCAAACTATTCAAGCTCTTTTTGCCTTTTCCATTAATAGGGAGCTACATAGTTGCTGGTGTAGAACATGATAGAAATTGTTTTCATTTAGTGGGCTGATCCCTATATCTGTGTCAGATAAAATCATAGCACTTATTATCTGTTACCATGGATACCATGAAGATACTGCCATCCACTAAATAGTATTAGAGGAAGACAACATAATTTTCTGGGACTAGTCCTGTTTTGCCTTCATAAGTTGCCTTCAACCATCCTGGTTCCACTGATGGGTACACTGACAAAAAAAATAAATAAATAATAATAATGTCAATCAACATTAGCTTCAAATAATTATATACATAAATGGGTAAAAATCCACATCAGATTGTATGTATCCACTCAATTGTCAAAACAATGTCAGCACTTTCAAAGCTGGAAATGTCCTTTGCATTCATATAATCAATCAATCAATCAATCTCTTTCACACACACATTTCTTTCCTCCGTCTTTCCCTCCCTCTCTCTCTCCCTCCCTCCCTCCATCGCTCCCTCCCTCCATCCCTCCCTCCCTCCCTCCCTGCATCCCTCTCTCTCTTTCTCTCTCTCTCTCACCAGGAAAATGGGGTACAGAAGAACATGATGCGTTTATTTGTACACGTTATGAGAAGCAGGGCCTGGACTAGATTCTGAGTCTCCTGGCTTCTGCTTTAGACTCTTATCACTACACTATTCCTTCACTCTCCCCATGATAATGATACACTTAAGCCAAGGGAGTAGGTACACTTACCATTAGAAAATATCGCCCCCTGTGGGAAGGAGAGCTCGTGGCTGTGCTCTGCTTTACAGGAGTACATGGCTTTGGCTTGGCTAAAAGAACAAAAGACAATTTGTAACAACCACAATACTCAAATTGAGTACTTATGCTTCAAACTACTCTTAAAAGTGATGTTACTTTTTAGTTGTAATTTAGTTGCTATTACTTTTTACATGCACACATGTAAGTGTGCATAAGTGCGTTTTCACAAACTGGACACACGTGTGTAACCAGAGAACACTGACAGCAAACCAAAAGCCCTTCTTCTATTTTTAGGCAATGTCTCCAAAGGTAACCACCTGGATGCTAACAAACAGTATAAGTTGGTTTTAAAGAATGCTATTATTAAATTGCTGATAAACAGGCTGTTTTTGATGCTATAACAGAAGTTCATAGGCCTCTGAAAAAACTTTTTCCTGCTTTCATTTCTTCAGAGTACCAAAGGTGAGATCCAAAAATTAAATGGTCTACAAGGTATACTAAATGAGTTAAATGGGCATGATGGATAAATTGATGATAAATAGCAACCAACAATAGACTCACTGACAGGGAGATGATGGGGACAGATGGAAGCTTTGCAAACCATCGAGTATACCCATCTTTCAAAAAGAAAAGCCAATCTTCACCTCTCAACATTTGTACCATCTTGGGATTTGCGCTCAACATAGCCAGATATTTTGGTCTTTTAAGAGAAGCCAGAATTTCAGAGTTTTACATGAGATGTATTGGAAAACATCTGAGCCACTACTAAAAAGCCATCACCCAAGGCTGCTAAACAAGCCATAGGTCAAGCCACCTTTACTCCACAACACCCTTACCTTCGTAAGATGTGCAACTCCTCCCAACTCTACCTCCTTCTCACCGGCTCTACCTCCATTAGAGCCCATGCCAAAACCTTTTAAACTGTGGCTCACTGAATGGCTTCTTAACTTCCTAAAATCCTCTAGACTTCCTGTTTTGTCTTCTTGCAATCCATTCTCTACAGAGCACCCAGAGAACAATTTGATAAGATTCTGATGGCTGCATTATTTTCCTGATAACAACCCTTCTACTGGTTTCCAACTCTAGCTCCACACTATATCCAGTCAGGTGCATCAGTACCTATCGCTTCTTTTGTACCTGCCTCTGCTCACCTACTGTACTCCAGTCCCACTGACCCCCCTTCTCCTCTTCAAACATGTGGAACTCATTCCACCTCAGGCCCAGCTGAGCCCTCTAAGATATTTTCCTCTTGACTGTCACGTGGCTATGTACTTCTAGTTCATCTTAAATTTCCTGAACTTTGCTGAAGGTCACGTCTTCCCTGACCACACACTCTAAAACAGCTGCCTAGGTTGCCCATACTCTCCTAAGTCTGCATGGTCCTAACACCTGTAATTCTTCTCTCCCAGTTAGAATGTAAGCTCCAGGAATGATGCCTGATGCCCAGCAGTAACTCAGTAAATAATTTCCTAAATAAGTGAATTAAAAAAAAAAAAAAAGGCAAATGCTCTGGACCCTTTTTCTATGTGATGAGCCCTTTTAAAGATTCAAGGCACCACATCTTTCCTCCCTTTGGTCCTGGTACTTTACTTGCAAAGAAGCATCAGTAGTACTTGCAATCTGCAGCTCTCTCAAAGCAGTAATGTTACATTATTTCATCTCCCGGGTGAAACTAGGTCCTAGGTCATATCTCTGACACTTCCAGAATGAGGCTAGGTCATTTAAACCAAGGTTCCTAAGTGGATATCTGAAGATTATAGAGGATAACTCTGGCCCTGTCCACAGAGTCTACTTCATAAGAGGTGAGTCTCAGGCTGTACTTTCAGAAAGTTTGCTAGGGGAGCCCGCGGCTGTCAGGTTTGGTAATGACCACTAGTTCACTTTCCAACGAAACATGTTTTAAGGAAAAATTGAGGAAATGGAGACACCCAGAGAAGGACAGGGCTTTACACCAAAGGAGAGAAAGAGAGAAGGAAGGAGAATGAATGAGTCCAGGCCTGCACTCATGCATGTGTGCATGCACATGGATGTACTGGCTGACACGGTGCGGGCGGGTGGGAGAAGATATCAAGTTTTACAGACTTCTAAGAATCAGATGAAAATACCCTTATATAGAAAAAAATATATTAGTTTTCCTTATAAGTCTATTCAAACACAATCATTTGATCTGATATCTGATGTAAATATGTAAAGGCTTTCCAAAAAATCAAATTTTCTAACAACAATTTCCTCCAATAAACATGAAGTCTTATTGCCTTGAGTCCTTAAATTAAGAGATGCATAAGGAAACAATTTCCAGACTTACAGAAATGATTAAGATATAACAATTCTTGTAAATATATAATTTTTGAAACTCCACTTTAAAAAAGCCAACTAAACTTTTTATTAATATTTCAGACATGAAAGTTCTCTTTATAGTATTTTATAAGATTAGATGGTAGAAAAAGGCATGTAGAATAATTATATCACCAAATAAACAGATATTGTTAAATGTGTCAAAAACACACGGTACAAAAAATATGTCATGACTTTTCAATTATCTGTGCATGTGTCTAGACAGGTATAATTTTCTTCTGCTGGGCTCTGTAACTACAGGTGTTAACTCAGCAGACAGCTTTGATGATTTAATGTAGACTTCTGTGACAGTGAAGTTTTCTCTCTAGGTGCTAATGCTTCCTCTTTTACTGCCTTGGTGTTTTGAAGAAGATGTGAAAAGTACCTGTAACCTATTGAGTCTCTTCAAAAGATTCTAATCTTTTCAAAAAGATTTTGAAAATCCTGCTTCATACTGCATGGGAGAATAAGGTAATGACATTCATCATCCAAAAAAGATAATAACAAGCTCCATTCCTAATTTTAAATGCTGCTTGATGCTGACCAGTAGACTTACAAAGGTTTGATAGGGTCAGTTTGCAAAATTTGCAATGCTTACCTTAATCATTAGCAAAATAAAGAATTCATCAATGAAAATTGATACAATGTTTACTGGAGGGCCACCTAACAGTGATAAACACACACACACATACACACATGCTCATCCTTTCTGTGTGCTGAGAATTTTACTTCTGAAGGGAGTAAAAATGCACACAGATATCTGTTTAAATCCCCAAGAAGTAACGTATATATTAGAGGTTGAAGTAACGCATATCTTAGAGGTTAAAGCCAGTGTCTTCCTCTAATAATCTCCTTGACTTTTTTGCAGTTTCTGCCACACTGACTATACCTTCTCCTCCTGATCATTTTTTTTTTTTTTTTGCATTCTTCTTCACTGGACCCTTAAATAAAACCATTCCCCAAAGACCAAACAATGCTCAGCCATTTTTCCTTTTCACTCAGTAAGCCCCACCTTCATATATGCAGAGTCAATGCCACATAAAAGTTTCTGTAATGGCATCAAATTCCATGCTTTTTCCTGGTTCCAGCTCACATGTCTAACTGCCTCTCCATGTTCAGGCTCCTCAAAGGTTCTGGACTTTCCTTCCCTCCTGTACTTACAAGCTGAGTCCAGAAGCTAAACTGCTATTCTTTCTGACTTCAGTCTCAGACTTGGACTTTTCTTTATCTATCTGCCTTTCACTCCCAGTATCAAAGCAGTTGCCCAATCCTGATCTTATCCATAAAATTGTCCTTATTGCCTGTCATGCTTTTGTTACTGCACTAATTAAGGCCCTTTAAATCTCCCTAGGCCTTAAATTTCACCAATTCCATCCTAAATGGCTGACTGTTCTCTCCTCTTCACAACTCCCTAGAAAGGCCACTCAGAATGATCAGTTCAGGTGTACCACTGATTAGATCGCCCCTTTGCTCAAGGGCTCCCAGAGCCTATAATAACTTTTCTGTTGCTCAAGGCCATCCATTAAAATCTCCTAATCAGTCTCTTTCACAAACATATCTTCCCATTACCCACTACTGATTCTAGCATTGTTCAAGGTCTAATTCAAGAGCAATCCTGAGTGCCCGAAAAGGAACATGAAATAAGCATTGTAGGAGATTAGTAACTGAAATGCCTTCAACTTCTATCATTCAGTTGTATTTAACAGTACTAAGGAGTATCAGATGACTGTTAAAAATGTAATATTTAAATACCATTAAGATATTAATTAAAGGCTTAACTACCTTAAACAAGCAGTTTCAATAAAAGTTATAACAATAATTGTTATTATAAAGACCATCTATGGAGAACTTACCAAATACATTGCTGTGTATTTGAAAATTACAACAATTTGGCAAAAACAGAATCATGATCTTCATTTTATAAAGAAGATAAATTTCCTAAATGTGTAGCTCAAAGTTTACACAACTAGGAAGTGCTGGACCAAGAATCTGAATTAAAAGGTTCACTGTGTTCCACTGTCCGTCTCTTGGTGAAAAGTTACAACATGGTCCACAGTGCTGTGCACTAGTCGACAAAGACCGTAATTTTCAATGTATCATTGAGTGAGCTCTAAGTTTATGCTGACAGTCATTAAAAATTGATTTAGAGTACTATTTAGAATGTAAAAGCATATTAAAAATGCATAGGTTGATTGTTGAATAACTGAATATATCTTTATGATATGACAGCGCTCTGATTTGCTTCATTAATAGCTTGCTTTCTTAAAGCTCCATGGGATTATCTCTTTGATTACAATACTTGCATTCTTTCTTAATAGATTGTTTAGAGCTTCCTAATAAATGGGCTCCATCTAGTGGAACAATTCAATTATATAGCTGGACAGAAGTAGTAAGGTTAAATCCCCTACACTCAGGCCTAAAAATGATGGCAGTTTCAGAGATATGATTGCTCTGACATGGGGCCTAGTTTCCATCATGTCTTGATAAAGAGGTAAGAAGGTAAAGATGCCACAGATAGAGGTAAGATACATGCAAGTACTCTGGAACCTGCTATATACATGCAATGCACTGACCAACATCCTAGAAAGACACCAACATGGCTCTACTCTGTGGAGTTAAAAACACCAATACACGAAGGCCTGTCTAGGCTTTGAAAAAAAGAAAACAACAACAACAACAAAAAACAGGAGTTTGAATGTCACTGTTATCTCTGGTAACTAGCACAAGCCCAATACTGTGTAGGTGTTTACACTCCTGCTGATAGTCCACATGCTTTTTATAAAGTCAAAATGAATTCTACAGTTGAATAATTTTTAAAGAACTACATAGCAATGCTTCAATTATTGGTGATTCCTTTATTTCACAGACTCAATTATCCAGACACGGAAGCTCAAAACTGTCTTGGGACACCCAAAGGAAAAATCGGGGTTTGTTCTTCAAGTGCTCTCAATTATATGCTTTCAATAACAAGCATTTATTCAATGGCTCCCACCTGTACTAGTTGCTGATAGTAAAAATATCTAGAAAAAAAATCAAAATACTAAGAAATGCCATTATTTTAGACATATTCAAATTAAAAACCTAAGCCCATAGCAGATGGAAAGAATCAATTTGGAACTTGGAAAGAGGAAAGCAGGAACCTTAGAGCCAGCACATTAACAGCAGCAAGATGTAACAACCTGTGTCCTTTTAACGATGGAGCGGAAGGTAAAATCTGGCAATGTTGAATGAAGTATTGTACTCCAAAAACAGCCACCTGGGGCACTCAGCTCTATAGCACCACAGTGGCCATTAGGAATAAGCATATTTTTTCAATGCATGCTCACAAAGATTTTTCCAGAAAAAGTTTCATAACTTTTAAAAGTCAAGAATATACTTTTGAATATTTTCCACAAACTATCATCAAAGGAGTCTTAGGTATGCAAACAAATGGTTATGGCAACTTGTGTTTTTTAGAAAACCTGTTTAGAACCCTTTCTTTGTAAAGATTTTAGCAAATGAAGCATCACGGAAACAGAGATGCTGTTTACACAGGACCATTTCCCGTGAAGGGTCAGTGAACATGGATATGACCATCAGAAGAATGGAGGGGCAGAGCTATCGAAGATGACCTGCACTGCCAACACAAGGCAACAATGTCACCACTATTTTATTTTTTACTTTAAGAGTTTTGAGGACTTACCGCCCAGAAGAAACTGGCTTAAGTGAACCAACGTTTTCAAACAGTTGGGCTTTTGCTGCCACACTGAAAAATAATTTTAAAATGCAAATTTCATTAAATTAGAAAATTATTCAGTTCGAAGTGAAATTCAGAGTTATCAGTTAACTAAAACAAAAAATGATTAGTTAAAAAAAAACTGTTCCTAAAATTTGACCTGAATTTTAATTGTTTTAAGCTTTAATGTGGAAGTAAGTTTCAGCTCTGGTCTCCAACTTATGGAGTATCGGACCTGTAATCTACAGCTACCTCCTCTGGGAATCTTAGTATCTTCATTTTTTCTATGTCAGAAAATTGTGGGAGCAGTAAAAAGGAACATTTTCTCCCTCTTTTGTTCCACATAGTGATACTATTGACTCCTGTGGGCCACTAGAGAAAAATCAAATCAACATGACAAAAGGATTGCTCATTCTGATAGCTAAGACAAACTAATTCTAAAATAGTTTCATATATGTTTAAATATTTGAACACAGTTTCTGTAAAGTAGAAAGAGATAATTCTGAAAATATGGCCAATAAATACATTTGGAGACTCAAATCTTGTTTCAAATCATGGGGGGAAGGGCATGGTCTATGTGAAGAGGTAAGACTACTATGCAGAAAGTGAAAAAGAATTAAAACTAAGGTACCCTGGGTAATTAGAAAAGTTTCTATATTTCCTAGAAGAGAGATCAAATGCCTTGAATAATATTCTGAGCACATTTAAAAAATTTATATTATTTCTCTTACAAACTCCCAGAGCCAAGCTACTTGGTAATCTCAAGGGTCACTTTACACCTAACATGGAACATACTCTCTCTCATTTTAATTTCTTCTTTAACTATCAGTACAACCACAAAACAGAAGCTCTTCTCTTTCTCTTACAAAGGATGGAGTTTCTATTCTCCCACCATCCAGGACATAGAGGCTTAAAATTTAATTTCCCTTAATGGCTAGAACTATACACACTAGGGTGTACATAGGTTTGTAGATATACTTGTCTATATCATAGTAACTGACCGAAAGAGATATGTATATTAAACACTCTCTGAAACCAAAGGTCTTTATCAAAGAAAAGGAGGAACAAATGAATTTAAGACTGTTGCTATGGAAACAAGCTTAGTAAAATGTCTTACTGGACTTGTGAGGAAAATTTAAATATCAGAAATACCACCATATTAAAAATGGGAATAGCATTACAGAAAGAGCACAGGTTCGAGCTCTAGGACCCTGGGTTGGAGTCTCAGCTCTGCCATTTACTAGCTGAATGTTTGTGGACTGGTTCCTTGAACTTTTTAAAATTTTATTTTTTTAACTGAATAAATTTGACATGAAACACTCAGAGTGCAATCCCTAAACTTCCTAAGTGTCTGTTCTCATAATCTCTAAATGAGGTTTAAACTGCCTACTGCAAAGGGATAGTGTGGGTCTTGAAAGAGAACATATGTAAAGATGTCCAGTAATAGAGAATATAGGATTTAGAAATACTTGGAAAAAGTAAATAAAATAAACTAAAAGGGAGAGAAACTTTTCCTGTTTGGATATCGCTTAACTGTTTATCCAGGTTCCCTTTTTCTCCTCTTTGACTCTGTATCTGTTTAGGTCTTTGTACCCTACCCTATCAGCCTTTACACTTCCGGGTCATTTCTTCTGATTAGAAGTGTTCCCTTCTGCCTATTATGTTTATTGTTCTCTATGAGCTTGTTTAAATCAGTGAGCACTCAGGTAGAGGAGACATAATGACAATGAGGAGAGAAAGCCAACCTTCACAAGCTAGAAAGCAGTTGTATTTCTAACAAAGAGAAGCAGGGGCTGGGTTCTGGGCCTGGCACAGCAGTCTCCCCAGCTGAGAAGTCAATGTTAAGCTTTTACAGGAAGGCTTCTAGTCTCAAAGCCATAACTACTGTATTACACCTCTATATTCATGTCCTTAAATGAAGCCATAGCTCTGCTTCTAAGAAAAGTGCTTGAAGTGCCTCCTCATGAGATTGTTTATATAAATTCTAAGCCTACTCTAATTTTCACATCACTTTCAGAAATTGACTGTACCCACTCCACAGATGAGGCACTCAGCTGTGGGAGTCTGAAGGGTTCCTTTGGACATCTCAATCACAATTTATCCCCTGGGAGACACAGCAAACACAAACTGTCTCTCACTTACATGGAGCCAGGTCGCTGGTAGCCATTGCTTGAGGAGGTGTCTAGTCTTAACCTCCTGCACATTTTTGGAGGCAGGTCTGGGTTTGGTGGGGCTTTAGGTGTCTCTTTGGAACCTATTGAAGTTAAGCTTTGAATAGAACCACTGTAGCTCTTGTTTCCTAAAAAGAAAGTCCAAGAAAACAGGCAAAGCGCTATTAGATGAAATAATAGCAAAACACAGTACATGCACACAACAAAAGGAAGCATTCTTCTCTGAGCCCAAATAAGAAGGTACAGAATGTTCTTTAAGCACAGCAACCCATCACTCAGGGAGATCAGAATCTACAGTAATTGCAAAGACATCATCTCACAAAGATGGAAAGAAACAGAAAAAGTCACAGTACCCAAGAGTTTGACAAGTCCTAGCTCAGGGACAAAGTGGATAAGCATTGTTAGTCCCTTTGCCATTAACTTTTCCCCTGCTTAATCATGCTAAGTAATCTGGCAAGTGACACGTAGATAATGACATCTTGCATAAGGCTCCACTGTGGCTTACCTTCGGCTGCAGAGATGGATCTTAGAAAGGTAGCTGAGGCTCTTTTCAGTCCTGACAGCCCATGAGGCCCTTTCTTGGCCAGGTCAATGGGTGGGGAAACGTCCCCTGGGCTGGTGACAGAGGCAACACTCTGGCAATCTGATTCTGCATCCGTTTTGGTTGCATCTTCTCTAGAACTAGATTCAGGACTAGTTGTCCAGAGACCAAGATTTTTCTGTCCATTGGAAGGTGATGGGGATGCAATCCAAGGAATCCCTGCAGATTTCTCCCTGGGCTGGCAGGAAGCAGACTTTGTAGTGCTGTTTTGTTCAGAGGAGTGAGAGGAGAGTGACTCGATGCTCCCCATGGGTGTGCTGGCTGGGCTGCTGCTATAGGAGTCACCTGAGCAGGAGTAGGAGAGAGAAAAGAACAGTGGCTCTCTGTTGAGAACAGCACCACCAAAACCTTTCTGCTCTCCGATTTACACATGCCTGTGGCCACCTTACACCACTGAAGTGATGGGCCTTTACTTGGTCTGAAGGACTATACTCAGTTCTCAAGAAAGGCTTTAAAATATGCATTTGAATTCGGTGAATGTATTTTTTCAATACTATTCAAGGGAGATTTTATATGTATCCTGCCCACATGAAATAATGTTACTTCTTGAAGCATGAGTGGGCTGACCTGGATTCAGATAAAATTTGCTTCTGAAACAGGACTCACAAGAGAAATGATTCCATGCTGATATTACCCCCCCCAAATGTCAACAAAAAGAGGGATACTAAAGACATATTTCTGCATTTTTTTTTTTACTTTTCTGATCTTAGGTGATTACGAGTTATAACTAAGAATAAGTTACTCTTAGTCCTTTATTGAAAGGCTCCATAAAATGTCAGCTGCAAATTACAAGCTGCTTGTAATTTTTTAAAGACAAGACTTTTTCCTTTCCCTGCTAAGAATATAGCAACCTAAGAAACTGGTTATTTAACTGGGTGTATTTTTTAATGTTCCCAAAAGTAAGGCATAAGAAAAAAGTCAGAGAGGAAAAAAAGTGTTCAAATATATCCAAATTTCAAGAATTATTTAATTCTATTAAATGTTGATTGTGAAAGAAATTGGGGGCTCAGAGATATAAAATAAAATGAAAATGGACACAGTTTAACACATGCTATGGGCTCAAGCTGCCATCCCTTCATCTTGAAGCTTGCCTCAGAATAGTAAATTAGTGACAATTTGTAGTGTAGTTTCTCCTTTTATTTCTTTTTTCTCTCTTTGAAACACTTTGATACTCAAGAGATAATACTTTAAGAACATAATGTGAAAGGAAGAAAGAAAATGACTGCTTTAGCCAGACTTTCTCCTGCTTTCTTCTCTACCACTTTGACAATAGGACAAAATCTGCTACAAAGTAGCACCTGATGTACTTAATCACAGCTGCATGAAAAAAAAAGCACTGAGCAGATAATTTTTTTCCTTTCTAGCAGTAATGAATTTGCTTGTTTAAGGTACCTTGCAACTATACTGACAGAGAACATATAAATAATGTTAGAGGTTGGGGGGGGGGGTGTTGGGGAGATGACATCAGTAAAAACATCGTCTATTTCTACCTAATTAGAGGTAGAGAGACTGAATTAAAGAATGAGGAGTGCATCTCCCTAAGGCCAGCACACTTACTATCAGGTTCTGCCAAGCATGGAGTATACCTCCCTCTGGGCTTCCGGGAGCCTGTAGAGAGGCAGATTGCGCGTGTCCTTCGGGATCCAGATCGAGACTGAGGCTGAGGAAGAGGAATGCTTGGGTCTGGGGCAGTATGAAAAATCTACATGAAGAAAAATGGACCAAGGTCAACAGAATGGTGAAATGGCCATTTTCATCATAAAATAAACTTTGAGAATTATTAAATATTCTTAGAACTATACGTTACTTGATCAGTTGCATGGTAAGAGATGCTTGATACAAAAAATAAATATCCTAAAGCAATTATAACTTTCTTTTCCATATAGACTGAGTGATGTTTCTTCTCTAGGTTTTCTTTCTTGTGCTATCCTATTCTTCAACAGTGAAATTCAGAAGATTTCCCAGTAAGTTTAAGAAATCTTTCAAAAAGTGAACAGCTGTCTATGTCAAGACACATTCATTTTTTTATTGCGGTATTCTCTTTCCCCCTTTATGCTGAATGTAGCCTCTGAAGAAGAGTTTCATTCTACATTTTCCCTTACAGCTGAACGGCCCTTTGTTTTTTAGGAGAATGTGCTGCCATGTTGGCTCTGAGCTGTCAAAAAATGTGACAAGCTGCAGGTAGAGGTCTAAGCACAGCTACAGGATGCAGCCATGTGCTCTTGAGTTGTGAGGGAGCTTACAACTGTAGACACTAAGGATATTCTTCCACAGGAACTAGAAAGGGACCTGGGGAAGGAGAGAGGCAGGTTCATTCTCTCACAAGGACTAGATTAGACACAAATGTATCACAAGTGTTTAGACATATAAGGGCTGAATCTGCTTGATAACCCAATCAAGTTAGCTTACCCAAGTTCTAATTTCCATAATTATTCTAAGATCTCACTCTTTTAAAGAAATCCTCCATAGGGAATGGATGTAGAAAATACTTCAAGACTCTGTTCTCTGATTTCTTTTTTTATTGTTTTATTCAGAATGTCACTTCTGAGGTATAAATAAGAGTTGAATTCCAGAGAGATAAAAAGGTTAAAATAGACAACCACAAAAATGATTCTAAAGTGTTTTCTGAACATGAGCAAAAAACTTGACTACATAAACGCTAAAGAATAAAATCTTGAAAAGTAAATGATGTGTAAGGAAAGAAAACCATCTACCTGGAGCATTTTGAGGAACACTTAGAACTGAACAAGAAAAAAATCAAAGTCCTTGCAAAGAAGTAATTTCTACAAAATATATGAGACTGACACTTTATAGGAATCTGAGATCATGATGTGAAGTTCATTGATAATACAAATGCAAAACCAAGATGACACAAATGCAAGTTACAAAATTTGATATTTCCACATGAAAACTCAGCCTACCTTTTCATAGTGTTCTATAAGAATTTCAACCACAATATTCTGAAATTTAATATTCATCATAGCAGCCACGGTTTCTTCTTGTGCTCTCATTAGAGTTGGGCCAAATATGACACCAAGGTTTGAGACAGTCATGAGATTTTGTTGGCTATGTAGTGACACTCTGCAAATAACAGTAACAGTAATATCTTAAGTTAAATGTTTAATAATTATAAAATATTCTCATCTACCAAATTTGCGACATGAAGAAAATGTAAAATATTCCATTATAGGCTAATTTTTCTAAATAGTCAGGTTGTAAGAGGTAAGAGGTAGGTCAGGGTGGGAAAAATGATGAACTGGTTTTTTTTTTAATTGAATAAACTTTTTAAAAATAGAGATGTTACAAAATTAGTTTCAAAAAATCAATAAATAAATAACAGAGAAAGAAGATAAAAAGCCAGAAATGGTGGTGAAAAATGAGCAAAATAATTTTAAGTACTCCTTCATGGTCAGATACTCTGCCCTGCTATTCCCTGTATCAAAATGACACACACTCATATTAAGGGTGAAGCTTGTGTTCATATAAACTTTGGATAATTAAGCAAAAACATTTTATGTGACACTTAGCTCACTTCTAAGAGCACATTTCAAAAGACTTTACTAGAAATCTAGTTGAATACAGGAAGAAAATGCCCAATAAATCCAGTGTAGTTAAATTTCACGAACAGGTTATACACAATTCAAAAACATAATTTGAGACTAATTGTGACCAAGGATAATGAGTCCTTGTTCATTAGCAAAAAGGAGTTGCTATGGGTCATAGTTAACAATAAATGTGAAATGATGTCATTCCTAATGTATTTGTTCTTATTTCACCATTTTTATATTCACGTTCATCCATTCTTATTCATAACTGATATCCTCTCAAAGCCTGCAAGTTGAGACTTATTAATATGTTATGCAGCACTATTTCAAATGTACATAGTTCAAATTAGCATAAGTTGGGTGACTACTAGCAAACAAGGAAGGGATTAATCATTTAGTTGTGAATCATGGCACTCATTCAAGATGGAAAATGTCCCTGTTTAAATGAGATGGTAAGGGTACTCTTAAATATGCTTAAAATATGAATTTGGACTTCTGTTTCCAGGAGCATGGCAAAGAGACTGCTGGATTAATTGTGTAAGAGTACGCATGTGTGTCAATTTCTAGATACATATGTGATGATTAATTTTACAGTCAGATTTGCTAGGCCACAGTACCCACATATTTGGTCAAACATTCTAGATATTTCTGTAAAGGGATTTTTTTTCATGAGATTAACATTTAAAAAAGTAGACTGTGAGTAAAGGAGGTTGCTCTCCATAATGTGGGTGGGCCTCTTCCAATCAGCTGAAGGTCTTAAGAGAAAAAGACTAAGGTCTCCTGAGGAAGAGGGAATTGTCTCTAGGCTACCTCAGATTTGAGCTGCAACATCAACCCTTCTCTGGGTCTCCAGACTGCCCTGAAGGTTTTAGGCTTACCAGTTTCCCTGTCATGTAAGCCAATTCCCTGCAATCAATCAATCTCTCTAATACACACACACACACACACACACACACACGTATATATATCTATATGTGTATGTATGTGTTCACATACACATACGAACATCCTATTCATTCTGTTTCTCTGGAGAAACTTGACTATTATAATATCTATCTATCGAGCTTTTTAAATATGTAGATGATGAACTAACATTAGAGTCAGAGAATCTTCAGAAACCAAGAGATGCTATGAATCCAAAGAGGAAGCTAATGTTAGAGTGTAAGTTTGACCTGGCAGAACCTGATCACCCTGATAGTCTGGAGAACCAGTCTTCAAACTTAGGGCTCACAATGTATCTAAA
Source organism: Eidolon dupreanum (assembly GCA_028627145.1). Lineage (NCBI taxonomy): Eukaryota > Metazoa > Chordata > Mammalia > Chiroptera > Pteropodidae > Eidolon > Eidolon dupreanum. Next base: position 58,781,147 of record CM053510.1, on the reverse strand, counting down.
AGAATTAGGGAAACAACTATATATTCCTTCATACATTTTTAAATTAACATGTAATCATTAGCTTCACAGTTGCGAAGGATATAATTATTTTCATGTTGTAAATATAAAAAGATATGCACAGGCACAGACACATGTAGATATAGATATATCTTAAAAATAAACTGCCACATCATTTTTTAGGCACATTCTGTGGACTCTCATTACAAAAGCAACATCACAGCACCATTATACACTTTAAGAAGACATGAACAAGGTTAACTTCAGCACTTGAACAAGTAGTTAAGCGAACAATATGAGTTAGAGAATTACTTGACCAGGTGCTTTATTAAGATGTCCAGCATCTCTCTGTTTTTCTCTGGCAATTTGTGCACCAATGCATGTACAGCCTCTACCCGATAGTTTTGGTCATCAGATTCTGCAACATAAAAAGATCGCAAATGCTCGTTTTAATTGCATTCAGATGTGTAGGCAAACATTAACAATCATGATAACCATTCCTACCCTTATGCCTTATAAGCACTGCTTTACATGGTATCATCATTATCATTCCCTAAGGCTGAGAGAGGCTTAGTAACTTGTCCACGGCCATGAAGTTAGTGAGTAAAGAAGTTAACGATCCCAGGTCTATCTAATCCAGACTTATGCTCTTAGACACTGAACTATATACTTCTGTACAACCAGAACACATCACCTGCTTTGGTTTTGCTACAGGACAGAATCAAACCTTCAGCAATGGGAGCGATCACAGCAATTATTACAGACTGCCTAATGCGTCAGGCACTATAATATACTTTATCACACTGAAAGATCCAAGTAACTCTAGCAGATCAGAGGAAGCATTTTGAATCCATAAAATTTCTTTTCCAAATTTTTCAGATTCAAAATCCAAGAGTTATTTTTTTGAAGCACAAAATCACTGTATAAACAGAAGCCTAGTAGATTTTAAGCTCATGCTGACAATGGTAAATCTGAAAGGTGAAAAATCTATAGCAAGTCTAGTCTGCCAGACAAAAGCTAAGATGCAGACATGTCTGCTAGAGAAATGCCTAAAGCTTCAGAACAAGGAATCTATTTAACAGTCTTTTACTGCAATCAACAAATTCTGGTGTGACTGCCCACACCACCAAGCTCTTTCTCTGGAAAATGCCCAACTCTTAGGGCTAATATTATGAGATCACCATCTCTTCTGGGTACACTGCTATTTCGGGTGAAGAAAGCCTGGGCCAAACACAACTCTCTCCCATAAGCTGGACTGTAGTTACGAAAACTGATCTGTCTACTAGATATATAAAAAAGCAGATCATATAAAACCATGATATGAGCAAATGTGTTCTAAAGCCAAGACGATCTGACTGAAAAGGGAAACAAGACTGAGGCAGACATGCAGCAAAGAACAGAGATGAGAGACTCTCCAAAATGAGTAGAAAGAGAAACATCAGTTCCCAACTTTGCAGTTCATGTTGCAAGCTCAGGGAAGGCCTGGCTCCTCCTCTGCCAAGGAATTCTGTGAGATACCTCTTAGTCTCTAAATAACATCTCCTTCTTATTGAGCTAGATTTCTGTTGCTTAAAACCAAATACCTAATTTTATTAACTCACTATCTAGAAAATGGGATTACCTTGACCCAGACAAAAGATAAATTCTTATAGATAGGTATGCATTTTAATTATCATGGTAGTGAATAATATGATTATTTACCACAGAATTAGTGGAAGAAAAAATTTGCAACCAAACTTTTTATCAAAACTACCAGCTCACTGGGTCATTTTAGCTAAGTGGCTCAAATATCATTTGTTATAAAACAAATATTTTTTATAAGGAAGAGTTCTAAGTTAAGATAAAAACAACAAACAAACAAACAAACAAACAAACAAACAAACAAAACTGGCTTTAATCCTGCTATTACCATGAATTTACTAGTGTTCTTGGACAAAATCTTGCGCACTCTGGGTCTCGATTTCCTTATCATTGAAATGAGAGGTCAGCTTATATATTTTCTAATGTAGAATGGAGAGCTTTCAGGAGAAAGCATAGTAGTACAGTAGTATATAACTATTTACAAGATCATATAGTCAATCATGTATGCAGGATTAAAAAACAAGGTCACTCAACTATATCTGACATTTTTATCAGCAGACAATATTTTCCTGTGACATTACAATGTATAGTAATAAAATAATGTAACTGATTTCTTTCCTGGATTGTGAAAAATACCCATTACAGTCACACTTCATACATTTTAACAATGAAATGCTAACTCCTAATTGTTACAATTCATTGTAATAGGTTCAAATGGCACCCTGGCATTTTGGTCCCAATGTTTTAAATGCACATTTTTCTACCTTCTCAGTTTACATATTTCTCACTGACCTCTTCTCTACCTTTCCACAAGTTTTGAATTAAACCTATCTATTCACATCACATTTTAATAGTCACAGATCTAAAGAAATGACATAGATATGTGGTCATCAATGTAAATATAATATGAGGGAAAGGAGAGCGATGAAAGTGACTGTTACCTGACAAAAATATCTGATTCTTCTCTCCAGATTTAGGAATACAGTATGTGAGTATGTGTATGGTAGTGGCATAATTGACTGTACATTATTTGCAGTCTTAAATATTTAACTATAAAGTTTTTCTTGTAAGGAACTGACATCCATCAATCAAGGAAAATGCAATTAGAATAATTCCTCATGGCTCTTTCTAATCACAACAAACTATAACTCCAATGAGGCATTTTTAAGTGACAAAATATTTTAGTTCTGCAATTTCTCTGTTTATAAACTGTACTGTAAGCTATTAAGTATCAGATTGACAATTTCTTAAGCAATATGTAGGGAAATCTTAACCAGCTGGTTTAAACTTATACCTCTAAGTAACACAGTATAAAACTACATCAATGGAAGGGTACTTACTAACAGCAACAATAAAATCTTTGTGTAACTTGTAAGTCATCAGTGGTTCTGCAAGGCACCTATAATAGAGAATGAAGCAACTGTAGAATGGCAGTATCCTTTTATTTCCCCTGAACTTTTAGTGCTTCTTAAGAATTGGGTGATTAGGTACTAGGGAGACTCCAGGCAGTCCTAAAAGGCAAACCTCAGACATGCCAAAGCACTGTAGCACCTCTTGCCACAATTGCAATAAAAGGGGAGTCTGAGGGGTTATTTTTTTTCACTTTGTGAACACAACCCCTTTCAGATATGGGTACAACAGTTTAAGAAAAAAAAAAAAAACATTCAATTTCAATTTATTTTTTAAAAAAATACATGGGAACCCCATGTTAAAATTTAATATAAAACAGAAATTATTTAGTATTCATCAAATATTGAAGGTTTTTACTTTTATTATTTTAAAAATCAAGTATAAATTCCAGAATACTAAACATAAACATTACCACATTGTGCTAGTTCACCTTCAGTGAAAGAAATGAACTAAGGAGTGAAACTCACAAGTAGAGTACCAGGCATTAAATTCTCCTTACCTGAGGTAGTTTTTTAGTCCACTTGTAATTGTCTTGTTGTCCCACAGTTCAATATCAATGTCAATATCAGGAGGGGATTTTGGAGCTGAAAAATAAGATGTTTAAAGTGTGCACTTCGAAATATCATTCACCCCATTAAGAACATGGATCCAAATGTAAGCAGGTCAAATCAAAGAGAGAGGCATTTATTTCTTAGGATGCCAATGAACTTAACTTTACAATTGTTTGTGTGAGTTTGCATAAAGCTCACTCTGATACTAAACCTCAAAGATGTCTTGTGGAATAACAGTTTTCTAAATAAAATTCTAATTGCTAACATCACAGAGTGCTTACCTTATGCGGACATGCTTCTCAGTACTTCATGTGGATTAACATATCCAATCTTCACAATGCTCAATGAGACAGGCACTATTATTGCCCCCATTTTATAAATGAGGAGGCTGAGGCCCAGTTTAGCAAATTACCTAAGGTCGCAAAGCTTTGAAGTGGCTGAGTTAGAATTCTAAATCAGGTAATCTGAATCCAGCATCCATCAATCTCATTGTGCCACTAGTTAATCAGAGGACACTTGACAAAAAGTCTCACATTATAAAAAGACACCCTCTCAAATTTTGATTGTTCATCTATTATAACTGAACATTAAAAATTGAATACAAATACTAATTTTAAATATTACTTAAAAATACTCAAAGACAATTAATAGTCTATCTCAAAACAAACAAACAAACAAACAAACATACTATGGTTGGGATTATCTGTAAAGATATAAACATTAAGTAACTAGCTTTATCCAAAACTTACAAAATGTGGTGTTCATGAGTTTCTGAACTTTGGAGTTTACTCCTCCTATTCGGTAGAGGCCTAAAATGGTGATGCCTAATGGGAAGAAAAAAAAATCACAAGAAAACGGCTTGAGACACAGCTTCCCAAGTACATAATGTTAAAAACTCAAAAATATGTCTAGAGAGAATCTGAAAGCTACTTCTCCACATCTGCAGCAAACCTATCCTGGAAATACCCACCAGACATATATTTCTCAGAGCAGACACTGAACAGTGATGTGAAAGTCTGATGATTTTCAAAGTAGCAAAGTACATTTGCCTGTTCACCAAGATTTGAATTTAAAAAAACATTAAAGATGGAAAAGAGATGATCAGTATTACTCATCTATTTCTTCAGTCATGAAGTTCTGCATGTTGAACAGTTTTATGGACATATCTTCATTTTAAAGGTGAGGAAACAGATTCAAAGAATTCAAGAAACCTACTTCTAAAAACTTCTAAGTGGTAGCACTGAAATTTGAATTTAAGTTTAAAGAACTCCAAAGCTCCATACAAGTTTGGCTTTAGACAAGTTTTCCTAGAAGTGAAGGAGTCTAACAGTGACTAGAGTGGGCTTCAGGAGGGAGGTCATGACTGGACTAAGAAAAATGCTGAAATTGTGACAGTGACTGATATCACTGAGGGAAGTAATGCAGGGAAGGCAGGACTAAAGACAAGGTAGTTAGGAATCTTCCTGACCTCTCTAAAGCTTGAAAAAAATTAAAATTAAAGGGATGCTTACAATAATAGAATCTTTCAATAAGAAGTAAACTGAGGCTGTCTTAGGAAATGTCATTAAAAAGCAGTATGTTTATAGGATGATTTTTGGTAAACTGAAGTTCAAAGTATAGCTATTTATGTAGCTATATAATTTATATATTTATATAATTCTTAAAATTAATCTCATGTTAATGACTAAATACAGTGTCGTTTTCCAGGCTATAGCTATACAAGAATAGACCACCCAACAGTAACGATGCACTTCTCAGGCCATACTGACCTCGTGTTTCCACAGCTTGAATGCATTTTCTCACAAAGTTGAACCCTGCTTCATTTAAGTACACTGAAAGTAAAAGAAAATCACATCGTTTATGCTGAACTTATATTCCTCCTTCAGTTGGCTCTGTTGTTTTATGACTTAATGGCAGTTTTGGTTTGAGTCTGAATTTTTATATGAGGCAGAAGTAGAGGAGGGGGATTCACATTCATCAAAAGTATCACAACAATGTTTTCCCTTAGAAAAACAAATCTTTCACAGAAAGTAAATACGTATCACTGATCCCATCCATTTTCCCTAAAATTAGAATATTCCTCACTACAAGTTTTACAGCTGATAGAAGCAAATACAATAATAACAAATTTTTATTGGGTGTTAATAACTGTATTATGAAGCTATTCACATGAATATTTTTCCTCATGGGATTCTCAAGACAATATTATGAGGTATAGAGTAAGCTTAGCAATCTTAAGATGATTCACTGGGTTGTCAGAAATTTCATTTTCCTTGTTCTAAGCTCCAGGGCTAGGATTCTAACTCAGGCCTCCTGATTCCAAGCCCACTGTTCTTTCTATTATTGCATTTTGAATCAATAATGATGAAAATAATTTAAAATAAGCTTAGTCAGTCCACTAAAGATCCCCTAAAGATCCTATATTATGAAATAGCATTTTCAATGATTTATGCCAGATTTTCTCTAAATTTGTTCTAATTTTTTAAGTTTTTGTGGCAAAATCAAATTAGATTACTTGTTTAAAGAGAAAGGATTTAAGAATACCAAGTTAACACAAGAAAAACTCAAAAACTTATTGTAGTATAATGAAAATTTTTATCACCTGTGGAAGAGAATGATATTTAATATTCCAAAGTAAAAACAAATGAAGATAATTTAAACCAATAAAAAATTAAAGCTGGCTTTGATTGAAAGATGGTTAAACACATTCATTTAGCTCAACACAAATCCACAGATAAAAAATATATATCGGAAAATTATGCTAAAAAAATCAAGAAAGGGTACCAGCACAATGAAAAAACTTTGAAGAAATCCTATACATAGAAAACTACTAAAGTCGAATTGACCAAAAGGTTTGAGAAATCTGTGGACCAAAAAAGCTAGAGGATTTGACATGGAAGGATGTTTATTATGTACTATTAGGTGAAAAAAGTAATCTACAGGGCACCATGACCCAATTTCTTAAAAATGTAAAAGTTTGGGGGTGCTTTTCCCTAGGAAAAAATTCTAGAAAGATCCATGCAAACTGTAATTAAAAATAAGAGGACAGAGGTAGAAACTCATTTTTTTTCCCACGAACTTTGGAACTACCTACTTTTTTAAAAAGTTTACTTCTTTAGATTTTTTAAAAAAAATAATAGATTAAAAAATCTAAAATTCCCAACTAAAACACACATTGCCACCAATAGGTCCTGGCTCATTTGTTTCTGTGTCCCCAGTGCCCTAGGTCAAATGAACAGAAAGAGAATGCTCTGGGTGAACTCAACATACAGGACCATTAAACAACCATCTTATTAGAGTTGACTACCTATAGCAGAGTGAAACTCCTTTTGAATGCCAAGAAGAGATTGCTTGTTTCTAATAACCCAAAAGGCTAACTAAGCATTTTATATATTATACATTCAGAAATTTTGGTGAATAGAGAGGTGAGGAATCAACAAAGTGAATAAAGAGATAAGGAATAAATTATTAATTTTTATTTTTAACAATAAAAACTGAGCCTCAAAATGAAACCTTAGGTAAAAAGAATACACTAGCATTTGTTGTACCAATTAAAACTCCAAGTTCCTGACATTTATAATATTTGGTTCTGAAGATCACATTGTTCGACTTTTCAATAAAAATTATTAAAAGAAAAAAATCATTTTTAAAGAATTTCAATAAAACTTGCCCTTGGCAAAATCAGTGAATTGTGATATATAAAAACAGAATTTAAGTATCCGTTTTGAGAAAAATAAGCAATAACCAGGTTATATCTTGAAGGTATTCTGGGATATTTGGCTGCAATACCCCCATCTGTTCTAATAAACCAATATCACGGGCTCATTATGAAGAATAAGATCTTACAGACATACAGTCTGACTGCCAAATCATTCCGTGGGTGCTGCTGTCCTGATGTGTCCCATGGATCTTGTGCTTTACATGAGTAAATGAAACACTATCAATCAATTCAGAGATGTGTAAGAATACATTGGCAAAAACCACACATTTTTTGTTTCGCTTTTTTTGAACAGTCTTTGCTATTGCCTGAAAGGGTATGAGGAGGTTCCATGGAGCAGGGAGGAATACCACCCAGCTTTGTTTGGAGCCAGACAACCTGGGGTTGGATCTCAGCTCTGGTTTACTGCTGTCTGAATGGGAGTGTGCCTATTAACTTTTATGAACTCTAGTTCTTTCATTTATAAAATGGGGGAAATAACAATACATATGTGAAAGAGTTGTAGTAAGATGAAGACAAATCTACATGAGTGCTTAACAATGGCACAAACCTAATTAAATGCTAGTTTCCTTCTCCATGTGCCCCTGTCAACATACCACTGTCACATGAACAAAAACAGAATAATAAAATAAGTCAGTCATGAGTTCTAACCAGATAAAAGAGACAGTAGTTAACTATCTATCCAACTGTCTTAATGGGTATAGTTTTAATTACTTTGTGCCTCAGTTTTCTCTTCTATACAAAAAGGATAACAGCAGTATTTTCTTCATAGAGCTGTTTACAGATAAAGCACGTTAATATTTGCAAAACTCCTAGAATAGTGCCTGGAATATAGTAAGTGCTACAAAGGTATTGGCAATCATCACCATCATTGGTGAGAGGAGAATGTAAATATCAATATATGTAAATTACATGAATGGGGTATTTTCTAGGCATCGCTGAAGTCACTGAGGCTTGAGGAATTTTTTTTTTTTCAAAAAAATATAAGTATTACTTATTTTTTTAAAAAAATTTGGGCTAGAGTAATGATCTATTTCTTTAAACAAAGACAGATCAGGTATAACCCACTCAGGCCCTATAAATCTAGCTGGCTACTGAAAAGATAAGTTGGATATTAAGAAATGGCCCTATACTTCAATAAATTATAATGAACAAACACATCCTTTCAGTGGAAATGAACAGATATCAGTAGCCTGGAAATACTGCTCTTTCCTGCAGGAAGATTATGTTATTCAGCTCCCATGAAGAAGGTTGGCCATGTGATATGCAGTAGCCAATGAAATACGAATAGAAGTGACAAATGTCATTATCCAGCAGACACTTAGAGCCAGTATGTAGCATGCCTTTTTCTTTTTCCTCTGGCACATGATTAGCAATGAAACAGAGAGAGGCTACTCAGGAGACTGGGTTCCAGAGTAAAAGTATGTATAAGAGAGCCACAGTTGACCTGAATGACAGATAGTATGATCAGGAAATGAATCTTTTCTGTGGTAAACCTCTCACATTTGAGGATCATTTGTTATAACATCATAACCCTGTCAGTTCTTATTTAATTATGTATAATTTAAACAGTTTGCTATGGCAAAAAGGACCAAATTAAATAAAGCCAATACCACACAATTAACTTTTCCTTGATTAACTGCAATATATCCATTTTTTTCAATGACGGAATTGTCAATTCATATACAGAGGCAACAAAGGGCAGTAGTGTCAGTGCCCATTCATGCTTGCCTTGCAAACTACTATTCCACAGTGCCTTTACTCAAGTACTCAGAGGTGTCTGCTGAGGTCTGAGGAGAAGATGGCAATATGGCTTAAATAGCCTATAGCATACTCTGTCTCCCAATGACTGATGTAAAGGCAAAGAGTGGTTTTCTGAGGAATCAGGGGCAAACACAAACTCTGTAAAGGAAAACAAGTGACCTTCCACAGCCATGAGGGGGTTACTGTACTTAGTGTCATTGCAAATGAGAATTCAACAAAAATCGGTTCCCTATGGCTTAAAAAAGAAAAACTGGAAACTCCTTAGTGTTCATAAAATGTCATTGGAAAGGGCTCTTACTAAATCAAATCACACCATTAAAGGCTGATAATTTATCATAATTCTCCTTTAGTAGAAGACTGGGCACATCTGCTGCAACAGTAGAGAATGGAATACATGCACCTTGCACAGTGAGAAATATGGGTTGCTGAATCGGGGCTCAACGCCTGGCCCACAACAGGCAGCCAATAAATGCTTATTGACTGATGACTTCATAGTTACTGATTTGTACTTGGCTTGCTCAAGAACCCTCTCTGATGGTTTCTACAAGGGTTAGAGATTATCAGCTAACAGGAGCTACTTTCATCAACTCCTCACCAAGGCCCCTACCCCAGCCTGGTATCTCCCTGTTACAGAGAAGACCAAAAGGATACGCAGAATATGGCCACCAAATTCCCAGAAATTGAAATCCTATAATATTAATTATAACCTGGCTTTCAGGAGTAAAAGCAGAAGACAGGCTAACTCAATGAACTTCATTTATTTAATCAAAAGTTAAGTGTAAACAGTTTTTTCCCCCGGAAACTATTCAGGGCTAAAGCTTTTATTGAAAAAAATAAAGTTTCTTTAGGCACTTTGGCAGCACAAAGGCTATTAATTGCAACAGAATTCAAACAGCCATGAGGAAAAAAAAAAAAAGAGAGAGAATAGTCTTCCATACAACTAACAAAGCAAAAGTTCTTGTACATTCATTTACCCAATAATTAAAAACCCAGCATGTCCTTACAGATGTAATCTACTTGGTCTTGCAGTACATTCTCAGGGTTGACGGAACAAAGCAACACTTGCCTTTGACTTCTAATTCAGTTTTCTAATATGCCATTGCAGATTAAAAGGCCCGTTATCACAGACAACTAATATCAGATTCTATGTGGCTTAAAAGAAACAGGAAAAATAAATGAGTGAACTTATCGGTGTTTGTGATACCCACAGGACCTTTTCTCTTCTCCCTAAAGGATAAGAAGTGAGCTCTCCACAACTATGGACCAAACTGTTCTTTCTTCCTTCTCTGCTCATGAAGAGAGCACATGCACTATGACCCATTTTCTGGGTCTCAGTGATGGAAACAAAACTTTATTTGCTCAGGGGCCTGAGAGAGGATGTGGGGAAAGAAGGATATAACCTAGGGATGGCTGAGAACTTACAGAACTAGACTAACTAAACAGTAGTATGAAGCTCAAAAACATTCATGACAGATGTTAACTTCCTAGGATGAGAAGAATGAGCTTAAATTTTCTGTTCATTGCTGAGGAGGATACAGCCCCTAGGCTACACAAGGAAAGTCAGTGAAACACAGTAGCAAAAATTTAGAGTTTTGGAGAAATTACGAAAGTATCTTCTGGTCCAATCTCTTTGATTTGTACATGAGGACTGAATGTTCAGTAACTTTGTCATTACATGGCCAAATAGTGACTTTTTTTTTTTTTTTTTAGCAAAAACATCATTTGAAAGAACTTTCCTTTTCTATTCACATTACCTAGAATAAAGTATGTGCACAATGGAACACTATGGAACTGAATTGCATGAGAGAATGAGAACTAAGAACCTTTTCTCTCATGGTTCTAACTCTCTCCAGACCTACAGTAGAAGGAACAGCTGAAAAGCCAGCACACCAAACATGTCTGAATGGAGACAAGCTTCAGGGCACCAACGGAGAATGCCAGAGAAACAAAGCCTAAAAATATGACAACTGCTCCTGTATTTGTTAACAACTAGTCTATAGATGTAAGTCTTAGGACAGAAAGGTGTGTCAAGAAAGATAATTTATTTCTGTAAAAGGTGGGATCAAGTGCCAGAACACTGCAGAACTATTAGCCAGCATGCCTTAAATAAGACATCCCCAATAGCATGGCTTGAGGAACACTTTAGTTCTAACCTTAACTGAATAACATCTGTTTAATATTGATAGACATTGCTATTCTCAAAACAAATTAATTACTAAAGTCTTATAATTTTAAGAAAAGGATACTGTGACATAGTTTACAATCAGAAAGCTTTTTGTGTATTCAATATCCTATAACTGATCAGTACTTTAGATTTTTTACTTGAAGCTTTTTTCATTGAGTCAAAATTTCCTTCTCTAATGAATTACACTAGTCTCATTTACAGCATCTTCACTCTGAAAACAGTGAATAAAATAGTAAACCACAAATAGGGAGACTTTTTCATGTTAAGCTTGTAAAGACAGTCTCATTCTTCTATATTTACGGCGTAGTTTTACTCTTCATTTTATGGCATATGTTCTCTATATTCACAGTATGACCCTCTTTCAGGACACTATTTTTACTCTGTTGCTTTTATAGGGCTATCAGTGAAAGCAGAGGTGTTATGACTATTTTTAATGGCTGACATTCAAAACAAATTTTTACTTGAGTTTTATATTTCACCAATCTAAGCTTCATTACTATCTTCAGCAGTTCAAAACACAAACACGTTCCACTCAAAACTGAGTTTCCAAAAAATAACAGGAGTATTATACAGAGAACCCATCTCAATTACCAAGGCTATACAGAAACACTTCTCAAGGTGGCAAAAGAATCTAGGCTAGTACTGGTTTCAAATACCAATCGTGAGAGAAGTTATATACTATAATTCACATAATGCCACTTTGGGGGGGAGTCAAATGTCAAAAAAGAGACACAGAGATTTCAAAAAAAAGTTTGATGTCTACGAGTTGGAAATGATATGTAGAAGGGGTAAAGACATAAGCTGCTCTGAACTCGACATAATGAGCTCCCATGATTTATTCAAGACTTAAAAAAGAGGTCTGAGAACATCATCACTGAAATATAATTTTGAACTGAAACAACTAAAATTCTGGACATGTCCCTAGGAAGAAAACATGACACTGTTCTCAAGTTAATAGAGCCATGCGCTTGAATCTGGAATACTGTCGAGTGTTCAGATACATCTTATGAGTCATTAAATCACTAGGAAAATAGCGGTTGATAAGACATGATTAAAGAGAAAAGGTATAAAAATTACAGTCTCAGGAAAAGATTCAAAGTTCTTCTAAAACGTTTTAGTCCTTGATGTAGTAGACTATTCACAATTACATGCAAACAAACAAACAAACAAACAAAAAACAAACCCTAAATTCTAAGGAACTGGAAAGCCACCTGACCAGTCGGAGGGGCAGGCCATCTTAGGGAAAGGGACTTCAGTGCATGCTGGATTGAGAAACATGTAGAAAGTCTTGTACATGCAAGCTGGCAATACCCAAAAGTCCACCCCAGCTGCAGGGAATTTAGTCCCGTGATCTCCATTAGTCAGTTTTTTTTATTGGTGGTAGATGCCATTGCTCTGACTTTCCAACACAGTGGTGGTGGTTCTGTTTCAGTGAGGAAATCTAAATCTCCAAGAACATGTAAAAACAACCCAAAACAAATAATTTTGGATGAGTTGGCTTTATGCACTGCAGTAAAACATTTTGAAATCACTATGCAATTTTGTGTGTAATTTATTTAGAATGTTTAGAATGTTTAAAGGAATATAAATCCCTGCATTTATAAGCCAATTTACTAGATTACAGAAGCTGGCAGGTGTTTAGGAAAATTATATTAGCCAGAATCACAAATTTGACTTATTAGAGTCTTAAATTTGAGAGAAATTTACTAGTTTTGTAATTTTGCTTGATCTAAAGAAGCTTGATTAAATTTGAATTATATTAAATTTATGAAAAAATAAACAGAAAATAATTTACTTTTTAAAATTAGTACATTTACAAATAAGATCTGTGTGTTGATTAAAAACAGGCTTAAAAATATATAGCTTAAGATAAAATAGAAATAACTTATAACTTAAGATTTTTAACTTCAAACACTACATATTAATAAAGCAAAGATAATTATAATATTCTTTTCTATTATCAAAATCTTCCATTGGGTAATAAAAGTCTACTAGCACAAATTGTAAAAATAAGAGCAATTATGAGCTGAGCACACATCTCACGGCAGTCCTGCACTGAGTACACTACAGAGAAGAAGGGGAGATGGGTTCTGTCAAAGAAGCTCAGAGAACTGAGTAGGAAACTAACACATCATACCAAAACCAGAATGTGAGAAGTGACACAAACACATGGACTCTAGACAGTAGTGATTTTTCTGAAAACACACCATTTATAATTATAAATGATGGCATAGCGATGTTTCAGGAGACTAAGAATACAGGAAAGCTGATTTCCAGAAGAAATAGTTTTTATGGCATGAAAAAGTATCTTCTCCCTCATCACAGCATAAGAACATTTGATAACTTTCTTATTCAAATTTCCTAGTTATGATAGAAACCCTAGTTCCAGAGGTGTATTACCAAATATATTTATTGACTTGACTATGTCCCTATTCAAAAGCCTTATTCAATACCATATATAGGTTGAGTTGTTTTCCAATAAGGATTCATCCTTGAGTAGTACATTTAAATTCGAAAGGACCGTCTTTATAATGGATGTAAACAATGAAACGAATTTTAGAAAACACATTTCAAACTCTACTCAAATGCAAATTATACAACAGATTACTTTGTAGGTAATTGTTTAGATTGAACATTCAGTACTTAAAAGATTCTGTTGGTTAATGTTTCTGTGATTAGATACAAGTGGGCAGTGAAAGATTTTATACTAATCACTTTCCTTGATTAGCAATAAAGAAAGGAATGCAAAAATAAAAACTGGAAATATTTTTTAAAGTCTTTAATATTAAAGGTATTTTAAATTATGTATTTTCTTTTGCTAATTTTTAAAATTAATTATTAGAAAGCATTTCATTCAGTTAAAAATGACAGGCTTTTTTATATACTCAATGTTTATGACTTTCAAATGAGTGCTTTTCCAGTTTTGATCTTTAGTGCATTCTAACTTATATTGTAGTAGCAATTTAAAAATCATTAAAAAGGTTATTAAATCTGTTTTAAAAATAAATTCAGACATCATGAGAGAAATTCGATTGAGTTAATAAAATTTGAAATTGCTTTAAAAGATACATAATTTTAGAAAAATATACAAACTAGTTTTAAATGTTAAATAACCTGATAACATAAAGTACATATGAAAATATACTAAAACAACAAGAGTAAAAGGTGGCAAGAAAGTGGCAGATAATTAAAGAGGATCTAGTATATGAGGAAAACACAAAATGTTTTTAATAAGAATGGCTTGATGCTAAGAATTCAGTAATAATACAGTGACATGTGTGTTCCTATATATCCCATGTGTTATTACAATGTCCTTATACTTCACAGTCTTGGGCACAATCTCCTAAAACCAGCACAAAGTATTCAATATTCAGGTCTTCAGTCTTGTAAACTGGAGTAGGGAAATAAAGAAGACCTCTATTGCTATTTAAAAAACAAAAATTCCAATCTAAATATCAAATGCCTCAAATCTCTTTCTCTAATAAAGCAAGGTATGTACCTATAAGTAAACACCAAAGAAATAAAATTTTATTTTGGTTGTTATAACACCAGTAATTAGTAATATGAGAAATTTCTTTGAGTGAAAATTTCAAATTTGCTACACCATCCAATCAGTGGTGTGTTGTTATTATTTTCCCAAAGTTAACTCTTGATATCACATAATACCTTTGTGATAAAAACTATGTAATAAAATTTTAATTATTAAAATGACTTACTTTCCTCTTTCTTGCTCATAATGGCAGGCAGGGTGTAAATCTAAAGAACAAGGGAAATCAAGCAGTTACTTGCAGTTAATGACCCAGTAGAGGAGATTCCCTGGGTGATATTGGTTCAGGAATACACAAAGGGAGTGTCTTGATTTCAAGATCCTACAACTGCTGCATCCACAGGGCCATCTCCCTATCCCCACCCTGTAATCAACCTGGCCTCCCTCCTTTCCATCCCTGGCTGGCCTGCCCTGGGCAGAATTCTACTCCTTTCTACCCTTTAAACATCTCATTCTATTCCCCAATGCAATGCATAATATCCCTTCTTCAAGAAGTATCTCCTGACAGATTTCCCCTCATTGTTCCTATTCAAATGATCTGTTTCATGTTTTGTTCTCCATGTATACAATCCTCACTTGTAGTTGATGAGCTATCTCACTGTTTTCTAATTTGCTCTAGGTCAGGGCTTGCCTCTCAACTATTAGTGGTGAAGAATCCAGATGCTTTGCCAATTTCCTAATCTGTCACTGACTGCTAACTTTTGTAAATTATAATAAAATTTAAAAAACCACAAATATAATAAAGAATAGATAGATACAGAGTCCAAATTACTTACTAAGTTTGACAAATGTAAAATGACTTCTTCAAATTGCCATAAAGTTTTCCAGATGCTTAATCATAATTTCTGCACTCATTGTGGACTGGTAACAGTGTGAGGGACGGTCTCTAAATCTGGGGATCACACTTCGTACAGCTCTACTGTTACACAGGTATGTTGCACAAGGTTGTCCCCAGGTTCTTTGCCAGCTAAATAGTTCATTCTCAAAGGACAAAATAGGACCTCTTATTTGCTCTGTGTGCTCATCTCTCTAACCATTTAATGCTGTGTTCTTCATAAAGAAAACAGACAGTGATTAATGATATTATTCCTTTTTACATAAGCCTCCCTAATTATCATGCCAACATCAAAATAACTATCAGAAAAATCATTAACTGAATAAAATAACCCATTCAGTGCAGCCAAATTAATAAGTCATTTTTAAAAAAAGGAATTGTAGGATTTTAAATTAGTCCTGAAAGTCCTCCTGAGAAACAAATCAGATAGTTGGTGTTATGTGCCAGTAAGAAATTAGAAAAATAATAAGAGTCTCTACTCTTCTGATTTGCTATTTTAATATTTTCAAATACACTACATATAAAAAAACTTCAGATGCACTTTGTAATTATTAGAATAGAACCTAAATTATAGAATGTTATATTCTTACGGGCTCTTTCCCATCCATGGCTTCGAGCCAGAGTTTCCGATTAGCTTCTGAGAAGGCCTGCAATGTGATGATCCCATGCCTATTAAAAACAAATATGTTATATATTCAATTTATTCCTGTGATGTCTTTACACATTTATAATTTTAAAAATTCTTATTTAACCATAAAGGTAAAATTTGAAAAAAATCAGAAAAGAGGAAAAAGATAAAAGAGAAGGGAAAAGGAAACAAAAAAATAAAAAAAAAAAATTGACCTATAGATATCTTTTAGAAAAATCACTGTAGATACAAACTCATAAATTTTAACAGGTATTAAAATGATTAAGTGTTCTAGGTATAAGACTATCTGAAGTAGGCTAGCTTAAAACTATTTCTCATGAAATGATTAAAAAAAAAAAAAAAAAGATAGCCCCATTCACCCAAGTTCAAAACCACTTAAACATTCTACAATATGAGAATAATTAAGATTATGACCCCAGTGTAGTGCAATCTAATCACTGAAAATAGTTACAATGAGTATACAGCAATATGAAAGCCTAATACCATAACTAATTATTAAGATTAAACCCAAAGTATTTATCTATACCATAATTACAATATTAAAACCACTTTAAAAACAATTGTGTCCAATGCACCTCATTCTGAAATAGTTACTTGAGGATGTACTTGAAGAGAGAAACAGTGAGCAAAGGGAGCGAGGAAACCAGGAATAGAGAGAAAAATACATGAAATCTCAAAAGAGTGAAATTAACTTAGTTAACTATGCAAACTGTTTAAAAAATAACTTAAAACAGAAAATTAGGAGAGGTACATTGAGAAGGAAATTTCATTAAAATATGTATGTTTAAAAACCTGGAATGACTTAAAACTATGATAAAGGCATGTATCTCTTCTGTAAACAGGAAAACAGATCATTAAACTCATAGGAAAAGGAAAAATATAAAGATCAAGATAATTTTATCTTCATGAATTTAAGTCAGTGTAACACCAATAATAAAATAGCAATGATCAATATGTTTGTTGTCTGTTTATTATGTGCCAGGCACTGTGTGTTACAAGTATGTTGCCTTTATTATCTCATCTAATCCTCATAGCAACCTTTTGAGATAGGTACTTATTATCCTTATTTTACAAATAAGGAAACTAAAGCAGAGTTTAATAACGTGCCCCATCATATATAACCAGAAAAGGCTGAAATAAAGAAAAATCACTCACGTGTTGGTGTTTGCCTAAATAGAAAATCCAGAAGGTCCTACCACAAAACTATCAAAGCCAATAAGAAGTTCAAAAACTATGTTGGGTGTAGGTTAATATAAAAAAAAATTAATAATCTTTCTATACAGTTGTCTCAGCTGCTTAGAGTAAAAGTTTCTACTAATGAATAGAATTCTATTCAAAATTACAATAAAAAGAAAACACCCAAGGATAAAAAAGATATCTAAAAAAAATTATATATATATATATATATATATATATATATATATATATATATATAAATTTTCAAGGAGAGTTAAGCTCTCCATCGATTAATAACTTTAATGTAACTCCAGTCAAAAATCCCAAAGGATTGTTTTGGAGAAAAGAGAAACTTAATATGCAGATCTATAACATGTAAGAATACAGGGCCAAAATAGGTAACATAACTTTAAAGAAGTTTATATAAGAATGAGGGTAGGGGGAGTGGAGGCGGGGAGGCTTGCCCACTAGATACTGACAAGCTATATACTATATGTAAGCTATAGTATATATCATATATAAAAGTATATATATTATGTCATAGTATTGTGTGTGTGTGTGTGTGTGTGTGTGTGTGTGTGTGTGTGTGTGTGTGTGTAGTGCCCACAAAGCTAGAGTATTCACAAAATTTGTAGTAATGGGATGGGGTGGGGAGAATAGATCATGGAATAGAACAGAAATCAAGAAGCATGCTCATTCTTATTTTATTTCTATTTTGCTTATGTTAGCACAAGAAAGGAGTAAAGCTAAATATTCCCACTAGATTATAAGTTTGTGTGCACAACATTTCCCTCTCCCCCAACATCCTGTGGCTAAGATGTCCAGAACAGTGCTTTGCACAGGGTAGACACTAAATGTCACTGGCTGAGGGAAGCTTATGGCACTCCCACATGTGTCATATTATTCCTTGTGAGCAAAGCCAGCAGGCTTCATAAGTCTACAAACAGGCTGACCCAGGAGCTGTGAACAATGCTGTCAGACTCCTTCACTGGAAGGGGACCCCAAGCCCACAACATGTATTTTCCCCTAATGCAGTCATTCATATTGATTTTCCAGATTCTTCTTTGAGTGATGTTACTTTTACTAGCATTCTGTGTTTGGTTTATTTTTTTGAAAGCATCGTGTAATATATATTTGTTGAATGTATATATGAAAGAAATAAACATGTGTACTGTTTTCAAAAAGGGATTGAAAAACAAGCCCTTGTATGCTGTTCATATTTATATCTAAACATAGAAATGACTAAATGTAAAGTAAAAAGAAAAGGTCAAACCTTTCAACTACTTCTATGTCAAAGCAGAATCGTTTGTCAATTGAATCGGTCTTTCGCCGGATACAAGATTTTAATTTAAACATTTCTGGTGAGCTAGTAACAAGACCATTCTGAAACAAGAAGGGGAACATTGATACAATGACAAGGTAAATTGAAAAAATATTAAATATCCAATCTAAAGTTGCTGCACTGAAATGTAAACTTAGAGTATATGTTATATAAAAAGGTCTTAATCACACCCTGTCTTATAAAGACTTTCTGCCTAATGTTAACTGCCCAATTATAATGTACTCAACTGTCTGTCGATAAATTAATTGCATTTACATGCTTTATTCAAAGAGTTCTGTGATACGCCTAATACCCTTCAACGTATTTACTTTTAATGTTAACTTACACTATGATGTATATGCCTTAGGACTTCGGATTTAGAAAAGGTGCAAAATGTCAGTTACAGTAATATTACAATTAGATATCCAGAATGCTTGTCAGGATACAACACTTGCTCTGAATCAAAATTCCCTAGATTGCTAAAAGATTACTATTGTGTGTACGTCTTTTTGTTAGTGCCTCATAGTTTTAAATGATAGTTGACTCAAAGTCTCAAGAGAGCTACTAAAATAAAGATCTAGTATATACCTACTATGATGTTATTGCTATCATACATACCATATGATTGTTTTGCTGGTAACCAACTGCTACACTGCTACTAAAACTAAAACTCTTTGGACAAGATCTAACATAGGCTCAATAAATAAGAATCCTCTTCTATACCTGAGATGCCAATCAATTTGAAGGGGAATTTTTACCTAATGTCTGATTTATTGTCTATAATTGCAAATCTGACAGATTTGGCTTGGTCTGCTTGTTTTAAGTTCACTGACTCAAATTAAGTTGACTTTCTGACAATATCTTTTCTTATGGAACTTTTAGAATAGATACGAGGCATAATTAAAGCATTTAATGACTTCTCAAGATAGTGGCAATCTAAGGTTTCTTTTTCTTTGGCATGTTCTCCTTTATTTTATGTCTCTCCATTTGAATTATTAGACTCTAAGGAATGCACAAGCACAATAAGTTTCAACTAATGTATTTTGAGTATGCGTCTAAATTAGATTAACATTTATTTGCCGTGACCTATACCACAAATTAACTGGGGTGAGTCCCTTACTTTCTACCATCTTGATTTTCTAATCTGTTTAAAGATTATTTAGTCCAGCCTTATTTTAAGTACACTATGTTCCGTATTGTTTGCTAGCCATACAACACAATCGGTGACCAATTTACTTTTGGGGTAAATGAGCACTGATAGATTTCTTCTGAAACTTTGTTGGCCAGCATTTGAGTAAACAGTGAAGAAGATGAAAAGGTTTGCAGAGGCAAAGGCAGCCTCCCACAGAGGCTACCTGGGGGAAAGATGCACAATTCTTAGGCCTGATCCAGCCACTGACATTCCCTACTGGGCTACGGGCCAAGCAACAGCACAGACAAACAACTCTGCTGCCTGGGATAAGAGATGATCCCTCAGAAGTCTACTTCAAAATCCCTACATTTAATTTAACTGCTCATAAACATTCCATGGCCAAGGTAAAAGAAAATCCTGGCTACTCTTTTTAAGTCATCGAGGTCGATTAAGTGAGAAAAACTTTTTGACTTTTCAATTTTTTAAAATTGTATACATGTTTGTTAGAAAAGCAAGCACATGTGATTTTTTGTTTTACTTCTATTTCTTTTTCTTTTTATTATGGTGACATTAACAAAATTCAAAAAGTTTCAAGTGTACAATTAACAGTAAGTCATATATATTGCATTGTGTGCTACTTTCATTTCTTAAACAATGAGCTCAGTTAAAAACAAAAAACAAAAACTCACCATTTTCCCACTGGATTTCATTTCTGAAACACTCATGGTGAATGTTTTACTTCCCTTATCATATGTACAATAATGTTTAATCCATGTAAAACCAAGTGGTCCTAAGTAAGGAAAGAAACAGTACAGAATGTTAACAAATGATTTCGTATCTAAGTTCGTACAGTTTCTGATCTTATGATATACAATCGAGTATTTCCATAGACCATATTAATTTTGGAACTTTTACTGTGAGTGAGAAAAGCCAGTATGGTAGTGTATTTTGAACTCAAACAATTTGGTTTTATTTGCAGCTCCGACATTACAAAGTCTGAAAGATCCCTACACTTAGTTCAATTGCTTTTAAACATTCCATGGTCAAGGTAAGAGGTACTTTTGATCTGAACTTCAGTTATTTCCTCAGTAAAAGTGGTATCCTTATATCCCACAGAAGTAGGAAGAATAAGAAGTTAATAGTCCGAGTTATTATAACTGGTCTCCTTGTCCTCCATTCTTGAAACTGCCAGAGATACCCTGCTAAAAATTTAGCCAGCTCATTTCACCCCTTTGTGCAAATCCCCTCAGCAATTTCCTACATCACTCCAGATAAAACCAAAAGTGCTTATTACTAGCCACAAGGTGCCACATACTCTGGCCTCTCATTATCAGTCTCACCTCACCTCTTATTACCTTTTCATCATATACTCTGCTGTAGCTACCTTGGCCCCTTTGCTGATTCTTGGACACAGTGAATGCACTTCTACCCAAGGGCATTTGTACCTGCTGTTCCTCCAGCCTGAACTATTGTTCCTTCAGATATCTGCATGACTTGCTCTGTCACTTCCTGAATTAAGGCCTTTTCCTAAATGTCACCTTTTTAATATTGTCTTTCCTGTTGAGATATCTTACAACTCAACACCTCGCCTTAGTATATTTCTCATCTTTCTTGCTTTACTTTCTCTTAGCAGTTATCACTGTCTAAAATAAGATAAATTTTACTAATTTATCCTATTTATTGTCTGTCTGTCACTAGACTCTAAGGTTCTAAGAGCAGGAAAGTATGACATTCTGATGACTGGTATTATTCTTAATCCTTAGAACAGGGCCAGACATATAGTTGTCACTCAATACATAATTGACAAAAAATGAAGGAATGAATTTTCTCTAAAACTTTATTGACCTTGGAGTTATTTCCTTTTATCACTAATCTGGGAAAAAAATGTGAATTCAAGTAACTCTCCTTAAATGAAATTAATTTTCACTATTTATATTGAAAGTTGTATATGTATAATGCTCACTTTCTTTTTCCCCATGAATACTGTGCAACACTTTCCCAGAGCACACCACATTGTTTTATATTCTCCAGAAACTGGATGCTACTGCTTCACTAGGGAGTAGGAATGCATCATGAGTTCAATTTTTTCATGACCAAGGCGGGAGACCTTCAGTTTTCCCACAGAGAAGCCAATTATCCTACATCCAAATGTCACAGTGGCTGAGTGTTTTTAAAAGGAGTTTGTTTTCTATATAGCTTATCCATCTAGGTCCCATCCTGCTTGACACCTGGATTTTTCTAGCAACAATTATGTACAATATTATTGCTGCCTTGGTTTCATAACCATATATTTAAAAACAAGAAATGGAAGTGTAAAAGTGCACCTCTTCAGAAGTGTTTCATGAGCCATTTCAATTTTTTTTCTGTACATTCGACGTCATGGTTTTAATACTTAGACTACTCCAGATTTTAAAATTACAGGGCACAGCTATACACTTTTTAATCACAAAGGATTATTGCAATTAACTTTAGTTCTGTTTTGGGAACATGTTACACTATAATACTTAACAATATTTGTTGGTAATTCTGCTACACGTGGTATAAAATATTTAAAGGATTAGAGCTGATTAGTGGAAAGGGGCTGAATGAAAATCCTCATAGCAACTTTACTACTTAGCAATTTATGAAGCAATATTAGCCATATTTTAAGTAAAGCTGCTGCAATGCTCTGATGACATTTTAGACCCAAGTTGTTTTTTCCTGCCTTCATCATAAGTTCAGAACCTCAAGCATTTAATCTTCAAGTCTGCAGCACACAGATGCCGCTTTCTTTAAAGTGTGCCTGGAACTAGGCCAGGGCAGATGTTCCTAGACTAGCAATTCCAAAGTCCCTAAAAGGAGTCTGGGAAAATTAAAATTTATTATTCTCTTAAGTTGCAAAATAAAACAAATTTAATTATCTTAACCTGGTAATTATCTGAGGTCATTGAGATGTTTGTAGTTTACATTCACTGAATACCTACTAAGTGCCAAAATTTTACCTAAGAAGTCTTTAAGTCAGACATGATAAATATTTTACATATAATAAAGCCTAAGAGCTGCGAATGGTACAAATTTCTTCACCAAGTAAGGCATGTGATTGGAGTTCTTTTCAGAGAAATATTTCTTAAAAGCTGTTTTAAGAATTAAATGAGATAAATATAAATTATAGTAAGGGCTCATGGTAAGCATAGTACTATGCACCACTACCGATAATAGAGACATTTTGTATATATTATCTCTAATTCTTGCAACATTATTACAAGATACAAATAAATACCTTTATTTTATAAAGGAGGAGACAGAGCTCGCTTTGTCTGCCCAGAATCACCAAGTTAGTAGTGGAAAGCAAGAAATTCCAACATAGTTCTCACTTTGGAACCTATGCTATTCCTGGTTAAACTGAAGTCTATGAGAATGCGATCTGATTTACGCCTAGAGGTGGGTAACATAGAAACCACATCTCTAAATAAGGTGGAGCTCTGTGTCCAAACTGCAATGATCTGCTACTGCTCCATCACATATATCTCCATTTATCACTCAATTTACAGCTCTGATATTTACTATTGATAACTGGTTGCTAACTGTATGAGTCTTGTGCCTTCCACTATAGAATAAACACCCTGAAGCCATATTCTTTATCTCATTTTCTGTTCCCCACAGAACTTAATCACTCAGTGATAGCAACAGCCCAATCGATATGTCTTCATGGACTGGGCAATTTTTTGTATTATAAATGCTTTCAAAAATTGCAAATGGAAAAGGGCTTTGAATATTTGTCCCTCAAATAATTCCAAAAGCATATAAATCCATTCATTTTTCTTTTTCAATTCCTGGGGAAGGGGAAGGGGGAATGATGGTGAATGGGGAAAGAAAGGAGATAGGGATTACATTGGGGCATGAGAGCACTTTCAAAGGTGATGAATATATTCCACATGTTGATTGTGGTGATTGTGTCACAGGTGCATACATATGGCAAAACTTCTAAAATTGCACATTTTAAACATGTGCAACTTATTATATGTCAATTGTACTTCACTAAAGCTGTAAAAATAATGCAGGCAGAGAAAATTGAGATGGAAAGTGTCTTGGGAGCAAGAAGACAACAGCAAAAAAGAGGATGCTAAAAAGAGAGTGAGCATCTAACTGTGAGAGCCTCAAACGCCACATACTGCTAAAAGAGCCATCACAGGAGGAGCTTTAGAGTTATCATTTTAAAGTTTAAAAACAGACTGGTCAACATAGTTATGAGAAAGAAAAATCCCAGAACCCCGCTTTCCTGAGCCAGCAGTCCTCTACAATCTAGTCCATGAAGTAGCAAATGTCTGCCTAGTCTGTTAGACCAAATCATCATTTGCTTGTATATGACCAACCAACAAGTGATCATCACCCTACACATGTCAAATATAAAATGGGTTGACAGTTTAGTGATTATGTCGCACTATGTCTGATATCTCTAGCTTCCCCATCTCAAACCCATTAACTATGATATCTTACTAAACAAAACAACTTCATTCACCTATTGTCTACTGACAGGGAAACTTCATAGTAGTGCTATTCCATGTGGTTTGTGAGTCGCATTAAGTGAAGAAAATACAGAAAGTGAGAATAAGCATTTCAAAACTTTTATACCAAACTGACATTGCTGCAAAATCCAAACACATTTTTTTGTTTTTGTTTTTTATTTTATTTATCTTTTTTTTTTCCAAACACATTGGTCTGTGATGGATTGGAAATAAAAACAATTGTTCCCTCACCACAAAGACTATGAGAATGATGCTATAGGGCACATCTGGTTTGAATTAGAGAGTTAATTTAGTCCAACAGGTTCCAGTTAATGATAACTATCATGCAGAAAGGACCCAAGTTATACAAGTTTAAATGGCTTTTTATTAATTTTTGTGAAAAAGCTTTCTTAGTGTGAGGCAATTACAAGAGTGCGCTATTGGGCCTAACGCCCATTTCCCAATCTCAGGAAATAAAGGGTACCAATCTGACATTACATAATTGCCAATTTTACTCCTGAAAACTGACAAAACATAAAATTCGATGAAATAATGCTGCTGGAGGAGAAAACTATGATCATAGTCACCAGGATGATTCATCTGATAAAGGCTTTGATTTTCAATTTTCCACCAAACTTTAAATTGAGATTAGATCTCACAATTAAATTCTAAAACTTACGTTACTGTATCATCAGCAAAAGACCATAAGTTCCAAGTTCAACAATATATCAACTTTAGAGATCCTGATGATGAAATGTGAAAATACTTCATCACTCTGGTGGTGATGGTGACAGAGCAGATTAAATCTGATAAAGATGTAAGGGATTTCATTCTTCCTACTTGAAGAAAAAAGCACTCACCACATCACATTTCGCGAAAACAGAATGTTAACCGTAAGAGACATTAAGTTATGTCTTCGTGACTCACGTTTTTCCTGGACATAAAGATAGCCTTCCATGGTCCACTGGCTGGGTGGTCTGTAATCTTGGTTGGCAGATTTCATCCTTTGCATCAACCGCTCTACCTCTTGTCGAGTACTTTCAAAATTATTCCTTGTCTTAAGTAAACAGAAATAACAATTTCATTCGTTCTTTCCTACCAGTTTTAGAGAGCCTCCAGCTCAAAGTTTCAAAACAGCAAATTGTGCAAAGGAGAACCTCAATTCTTTCAGCACTACTCATCCATGTCTGTGACCCTCTATATTGAGTCCTATGGCTGATTTCGAATGACTTTGGGGAAACTTTTCTACATGACCTTCTGTATGTTTCTCTTTGAATTTGTGTGTTTCTTCCTATTTCTCACTCTAACATTATTACTTAGCATTTGAAAATATGTAATATTAATTAAATAGAGTTTTATAATCACTAATACCCAAGGTAAAAAAGCAGATACATAGTGACTTATATTTCCTTTGAGGAATGAAAACAAATTAAATTCACATACTTTTGATATATGTGACATTTTGATGAAAAAAGTTTATCATTTTTATTCCAAACACTTTTGAAGAAATATCACTTAGCTTGGTTTCCAGAAATCCTAATACAGTTCACGAGGTCAGTATATTAACTCATAGAAAATGAATAGGTTTCCAAGTTCAACTTCTATGGTAAGAAATAGTTTGTTCTCATTACAGCAAGTTTACTTAAGATGTAAAAAGCATAAGGCTTTTTTCCATGAAAACCTCTTTCGCATTCAAGCCACATTATCTTAACAATACACATCTGAAAACATAAAAATCATCACCACCTAACTCTAAGATTTTGTTATAGTCCATAATAAAAGAATTGAAATTTCTTAATTGTTACTTTTGCTACTATTCTCTTTTCAATGTAAGGATCAGAATTTTTTCCTATTCCTGCTCTCAAATCCCAGGAATCTTAATATAATCACATTTAATATAAAAAGAAATCATAAAAATACTTTAGCTTTTATAATTTTCCCCTTTAATATTTACTGAAAAAGCCCAAATGCATTCCATATTGAAAAACAATGGAATGAATTACATGTGAAATTGATTCTGCTAGAAAATCTAGGTTAAATAAAAAGCTAAAACTCAAAACACAAAGAGAATAAATCCAATGACATATTTCTCATGGGATACTCCAACTTCTTAGCTCTACTGATTGGACATCTCCACAATGGCAAAAATCAAATACGCAGTGAAAGCCAAGCTTTATATCGAAAATTAAGTGAGCGCTTTCCAAGTTATTCTGGCTACAGAGTACTACACAGGGTTTCAGAAATAACTTCATTTATACAAAACTTTGAACAATAAGAACTTCATTATTTATCGAGTTTGATAATATAGAAGTGGATTGGATTTTTTTTTTTTTTTTAGTGTAAGTGGTGTTCATCATCTGAAAATCAGAATTTGTATGACTATTTAATCAGAACCAAATGGAAAGATTAGACAACTTTACAAAATAAGCCCTGGCAGAAATAGGATATTTGTAAATAATTCTCATTTAAGGTTTAAAACAGTTATTTTTAATATTTCAAACCATGTTAATTAGAAAATATTTGAAAACGATATCAGATATATACAATTTCACATCGGGATGGGACTTTAGAGTGCTAATGTACAATCTTCATTTCATAAAAATAGAAATGCTGCCTTCTCAGAAAATAAAACTTGCCCAAGTTCACCCAGTGAAGTAATGAGAAAACTGAATAAAAGGCAAGTTTCCAAACTTCCAGGTGCCTACACCTCAGTATTATTTATTTTAATGAAGTTTTCTAGTATACTTGTTTTTAAACATTAATATTAGCTCTTTCCTGGTGTATTTTCAACAACAGCTAGAAAACAAAATTAAATAAATTTATAATGTGGCTTTTCTAAATTAGTGAAGTTTTATTATACTTAGATAAGTTTGGAAAGACTCCAAGGTCTGGCTTGGTTACAACTTAGCTGTGCTATGATCATCACTAAGGAGATGCGGTGAGAACAGGTACAGTCTTACATTCTGCAAGTTGAACTGCAGCTGTTGTTTATATGGTGCAAATTCCTGGGCGAGTTCATATCCCTCATGGTAAAATGTAAACAGACCCTGAAGGAATGACAAAAGCTGCAAAAATAAAGAGATAAAAAAAAAAGAAGCCATGAAAATGTGTTTAAAAAAAAAATGATCATCAAACATAACAAAGTGGGGCAATTATATTTCATTCTAATGCCTCAGCTAATAAAATTTCAATCTCTTTGACAAAGCAGGGACCAAAATTATGGATGTGAAGCAGAAGCCACAAAAGCTAATTTTCACTTCCTTTTCCAGTAGACAGTGATTTGATTTTTGACACTTGTCATGGACAGCTGTCATGTTAACTACTTTAACATTCAAACACATTGCAGAAATATCCAGGAGAGATCATTAATGGGGAGAAAGACCAAAGGAACATAGGATCTATTCCCGAAAAAATTCTAACCAAAACAGGGAGATATAACTTGTGAAGTGAGAAAGACTAAACCAGTAAATTAGAGATAAGATGAGCCAATGGGAGGAATTAGGATTTGTCTAGATGAAATTAAGAAAAATATCACTAGGTGGCAGTACTGATTTGGGTATTTGACACAACATTTTGACAAGGAGTGGGAATAACTAAAAATTGAAGAGTTGAGCAAAAACACAGAGACAGATACAGATCTTTCATAAGAGTTAAAGTAAAAAAATATAAAATAAGTTATAACTGAAAATTTATTTAAACTTTTTCATTTAATTCCCTGGGATTTTACTCCACAGACTTGTCCACCAATTCATTCTCTTCCTCGACCTCTTCCAACAATAAAGGTAAAAAATACTTTGGAAAACTGGTAATGGTTTTTTGATTCAAATAGCATAATATGTCTGTAAACTATTATTTTAAATTAAGGAATAAACACAATTTGAAATCATTTTTACATGTAAATAACATCCAGGACTACTTCTGTCTGGGGGAGCAAGGGGACTGAGGTTAAGTATCAATTGCTACGTGCATTCTGATTTCTAACAAACAAATGCTTGTTCTATCTGAAAATATAACCTAAGGTTTTCTTCCTATAACAAGTCAACTTTTTTCAATGTTATGTTCATTTCAGAAAGCATATACTTTCAAATTGGTTTTGTTATATTTTAAAAACTTTCCTTTTCTTGTTTACCAGTTCCTGACAATGTGTCAAAATGCATCACTGGTCAATTTTAGAATTTTACTGTCAACTTTACCTCAACTGAAAATTATCAAAACTAGTCAATAATCCTTTATTAAAATGATGCTATGATATATCTGTCAAATTGTCAATAATTTAAAATATATAATCTGCACATACTGGGGCCCAATTAAAAAGAACTGTGGTTTAAAATGGGGTTAGAAAATGCCTTTAATTAGCTGGGGCTTGGATATGTAGATTTAGAAGTTTTCAGAGACAAAATAAGAAAATACTTTTGAAGTATAAAGAGAACACTAGTGTTCTAAATATCCAAATAATTGTTAAGAAGTTGTTAAAAGGAGTACAGTTTCACATTTAATGTCCATAATCAGTCTAAAATTAAACTGTCTTATGAACTGGATGCCACACAAGGAAGATGCTATTCTAATATCATCCTAAGTACAAAGAATTCAGTTAAACTTATTAAAAAATACTTTAAGATATCTGTAATTATAGAATATCCAATTCCCTGAGGCCCATCTAAATAAATAACTCCATTGGCATCTTCTAACAGAATTCAAATGCACTAAGCAGCAGATAAATGTGTTAACTTCATAATTATACAGGGCACCCACTAGGGAATGTACAATTCCTTGGAAGGTACAGAAAAAATACATATGAAGAACCCACAATTTTTCCTTTTGTCCCACACCTATTTTGGAAGCAGGTTTGCGGAAAGTTTTATAATAAAGACAATATGCATGAAATAACTGCCTCTAGATGGTAGCAAAGTTAAACGTTTCTTAAGTTTGAATATATTCTGGTTCATTTCATCCACAACAAATTCCATGATGCTAAGTTAAGGGAACTTAATAAGACAGCCTGAATCTTGAAGAATTGCATTTCTCACATGTCATTTTCTTTGTTCAGTCTGCCTGAGTGTGTGGATCATTGTGGCAAAAAACTATTGTGTTTCAACTTAAACTAATCCTGACCTTTAATATAACAACAACTACGAACTACTAGAGAAACAGATTGGGTTTTAATATTAAGAAAGTCAGTCACTTTTAGCATCAGGAAAAAAAATCATATAGCACTTTATTATTATCAAGAGTTTTAGATCAAATTACGTTCTGCCACTCCAATAACCTGACCAACTGTGAAAATTAATACTGCATTTACAGGTAAGTAATCATTTCCAGAACCCATCACAAGTCAGCAAAGGTTCAAATGTTCATAATTTCCCAGCCCATTCATAAGTCAGCAGGTTTCAAACCTTAAGGGCTCACAGTTACCAGTGACACTGTGACTGGCAGAAAAAAGTAAAAAAAAGGGTTGGGCTAGCATGGATGTGAGGGCAAGAACCCCAAAGCAATTGATGCAGTGATTCCAGAAGACTGTTGCCTAAACTAAGCAGAACAACTGGAATGAAAAGGCTCTTATGAAAATCCTAATGAATCTGGTAAAAAACTACTAAAACTAATAAACAAGTTCAGCAACAGTGTAGGACACAAAATCAGTATACAAAAATCGATTATATTTCTATACCTTGCAATGAACAATATGAAAATGAAATTGAAAAACTATTCAATTTACAATAGCTTCAAGAAAATAAAATACTTAGGAATATATTCTTTAAAAAGAAGTACAAAATTTATAGTTTGAAAAGTACAAAACATTGTTGAAAGAAATTAAAGAAGGTCAAAATAAAAGTAAAATATTTCACATTCATGGATTGGAAAGACTTAATATTGTTAAGACAGCAATACTCCCCAAGCTGATGTGCACAACAGAGGCCCGGTTGACTTCTTTGTAATAATCGACAAGCTAATTCTAACATTCATATGGAATTGAATTCTGAAACAAACACAAACCAGTAAAAACAAGCTCAAAAAAGAACAAAGTAGTTGACTCACATGCCTCAATTTCAAAACTTAATACAAAACAATGGTTATCGACACAGTGTGATACTAGCACAATGATAGTTCTATAAATCAGTGAAAGATAATTGAGAGTCTAGGAATAAACCCACACACCTATGGTCAACTTATTTTCAACAAGGGTACCACAACTGTACAATGAGTAAAGAATAGTCTTTTCAACAAATGATTCTTTGAGCCCTGGATAGCATATGCAAAAGAAGAAAGTTGGATCCCCTACTTCACACCATAGGTAAAAATTAACTAAAAATGGGTGAATTGTTTGATATGTGAAATACATTCCAATAAGGCTATTTTTAAATAAAATAAACACTTCCCATACACAGAGCACCATGATATGCTAAATCAAAAGAAAGGCATCAATTTTCACACTGTACATGTGTTGGGCCTGTGAGCTAAAACCTGTAATCTTTACTATTCCTTACTTAGAGGAAACTAGCGAGATAAATATCTTGGAGAACAGCCTCAAAATGAATATGAAATGCTTTAAGTCTAATGCATAAGTGGTCAGAGGCGTTTACTGAGTAGAAATGAGTGGGCATCAAAATCTAACCAAATAAATGAGAAAACTGAAGAGAAAGGAGAGCCAAGGATAGAAAGAGGTTGATCAACTGTAGCCTGGGCACATGTTTAAAATAGGATGTCCAAAAAACGATGGTAGAACAAATGAATTAATAGATTCGATTAATTTTTAAAAAGCCAAAACTGGTTGAAAGTCATGTCTGTATAATATTGCCTCAGCAGTAAAGAATCACTGCAGTTCCTGAAGGCGTTATTTCTAAGCGTTCAAAAGGATGGAATTTCAGATAAATTCCAGGAAGTAAACTCCAGTGGTAAAGGAAGACAGCAATTAAGAATAAAGGTCAGCCTATCTTCTCAGCTGGACAGGAATGAGGATGAGAGTGTCGCCAGCAAGGTGATTCAAGTCCAGCAGAAGCCACCTTGAGACCAGGCCTTTCCAAGACTGATTTCTAAAATGAAGTTCAAGATGAATCAGCCAAACAAACAAAATGTATTTTTCTTACTTTTCCAAAATTTTTTCACTATTTAACAACTATTACAAATTTCAGATTTTTAATAAAAGTACCTAGAACTGAATAAAAGGGTCGATATGGATTTTAAGGCCTATGACCTAAAGAGAGATTTATTATTTAATTTTAAAAGAATGATTGCACTTAGGTTTTCAGTAGGATGGAAATTTAACCTTTAGCCCTACAGTTTTTAAAAAACTGACACTGTCTTATCTGCTTACTTTGATTTACCCTAACTTAAATTTTCTGTATTAAAGCTAACCAATCATATTGAAAAAGAATACAAAAAGGTTTAACTTTCAAGACCTCTAGGTCTATATACTATCCGAGATATATTTAATTATTATATTAGCAAGTTTTAATTAGCAAGTAGCTCTTGTTCAGTGTAAAAATTAGCCAACCTTTTTTAGAGAATCCAAAAAGTATTTTATAGTATACTTCATGATATAATAAGCTAGAGCTAAAGCATACTAAGCAAATTGGGTCAAATTTTTTTCAGCAAATGATTTAAAATTAAATTTAGCAGACTAAGGGAAGAGTATGAAAAACAGTATGTTTTAGTTTTTATATAATGGTTTATTTTCATTTCTATATTATTTTTAAATGTAATACAAAAAGACTAAAGTGAAGTCGGAAAAGAATACTCTAATATGAAAATGCTCTTACAGAATTTAGATGCATATTGAAATATTAAAAATTTTAAATGTGTTTTTGAAAAGTTACTCTGGCTTTGAAGCCACACTCATAAATGGATTCATCATTTCTAGTGGTCATAGTCCACGAGGGAGATCACACAGCTGATAACTTACTGATGCTAACCATGCACCAGGCACTTGCTCTCCACATTACTTGCACTAATTGAGCCTCACCACAACCCTGGGAACTATGTATAAATTTTACCCCTAATTTACAAATAAAAACCTGAGGCACAAAGTTTGAAAATGTACTAAAATTGCACAGCTATAAGGTTGGAGCCAAATTCTGTCTTATTCCCACTCAGCCATTATACCTCTCTACATGCAAAGTGGTTGGTCAACAGTGGACTGGGGAGACAACTTGTAAAACAAAATGATGAAAGAAGGGAAGAACAAATGAATGATTGCGCAGGTATGTGGCATTGATTCAATTACCTTCACCAAATAAAGGTCAACCTCTTATTTTCTTCTAAGAAATTAAAATAGCTTTACAGTACAATTTTATGGGTCATCCATTTTGTTTGGTCAGAGCAAATATTATGAGGGACTAATTTTTGTCACCAAGTAGCCAATAAGGTAGTAAATAATACTATACAGTGACTTCAGATTTGTGTTCCAAATTTCTGGTTTTCCCCCTATTTAGGTTTCTGACTTCAGACAACTATCTATCTTTCCGTGACTTAACTTCCTCATCTCGAAAGATAATAACTACATAATAAAATGTTGTGGAGTTTATGTGAGATAACATGAAGAAAACAGATAGCTCACAGTAGCTGCTCACAAAACATCAGTCCCAACTAAGTGTGCTCAAAGGATGGAATAAAAACATACACAAACTATAGCTCAATGAGCCATAAGGGAATTATAAGATTCTTTGTTTTCTGAGCCACAAACTAGCATGCACCATAATATACTTGTGATATACTAGGGTTCAAACTCTCTTATGTAAGCTGCTCATGTTCAGTTAACTTCTCAATCTTTTTTTCTTAATCTCTCAAAATTCTCATAAACTCCAGGCAACTCTGAGAAGTAGCAGGATTATACAATCAGGAAGTCAGGAGATGATGTTTCTCCCTCTCTTATCTCTTTTTCCCCCAATTACAGACTTGAATTGTTAATCTTGTTGGCAAATTTGAGAGGATGAAGTCTAGCACCGTTCAACAGAAACATAATGTGAACCACAAATCCAAACCAACGTGAAATTTTAAATTTTCCAGCATCCACATTTAAAAAACAATTTTTAAGGCAAGTAAAATTAATTTTAGTATTTTATTTAATATATCAAAAATACTATTATTTCAACATGTGATCAATATAAAAGAGGTATCAATAAGACAACTTTTTTTTTTGCACTAAACCTTTGCAATCTAGTATTGATTTCACAATCATGGTACACCTTAGTCTAGACTAGCCTAATCTCAAATGCTCTATAATCACAAGAGTAGTTGCTACCATACAGGATAGTGCAGGTCTAGAGATCACCAGACAGCTACAATAACTTCCTCTGTAAAACATGATAAACTGCAAACAAACAAAAGATGGTTATTAAAATTATACAGCTAATGAAAGATTGAGTTTAAAAAGCTGACTTATAATATATTTTAAAAATAAGTTTATTATTTAAAATATGTAAATGAGCCTTTTTTCTATGTTTTAGACATGGCTTTTCCTTGAAATAATGACACTGTAGGAATATTTATTTCTATTATCACCTGAATATTCTGCAGAAGTTCTATCACAAGTACTAGAAGCTTGACATTAATTGAAACTATGTAAAATTTTCTCAAATGATCATCATAATAAATGTAATTTAATGCAAATCACCAGGACTATTTACATTACTTACTTGATATCTTACATCTCAATGAGAAAAGTCACATCCCTAGAGGATTTTGCTTTACTCTAATGCTTGTTAAGTAAATCGGGGCTAAACTAGAATAGATTGCCAGATTTCTGTAATATAAAACAGTAATGCAGCAGGAATTGGATTTCTGCTGAATTAAAACTGCAAAGATATTAAAGTATCCTCACGTGTGTGTTTCTTTCTTTCTCTTTCTTTCTTTCTTTCTTTCTTTCTTTCTTTCTTTCTTTCTTTCTTTCTTTCTTTCTTTCTTGTCTATAGCTCCTGGGAGCTTTGTTTTTGAAATTTTAAAAACTTTTCTCTTTCAAATTAATTTGTAAATGCATAACCCAAAGAGCGACATGCCCATGTTTCATTGCTCCCACTTCTATTCTCCTCATTATTGAAATGGAAA
This sequence comes from Eidolon dupreanum, assembly GCA_028627145.1. NCBI lineage: Eukaryota > Metazoa > Chordata > Mammalia > Chiroptera > Pteropodidae > Eidolon > Eidolon dupreanum. The sequence continues at coordinate 58,746,759 of CM053510.1, read as the reverse complement.
TTAAGTAAAACCCCATGGAAGAGACTTTGCGGCTAGAAATGAGAACGAGACTAAACTGACAGTACTGTTTGGTTTGGCCAGACATTCTAATAGGAAAAATACAGCAGCCAAAAAAATATTTTGGAAGGAGGACAAATTTAACATTAATTTTGACTGTGGTGTCACACGAAAGGTATGCGTCACAGAGACTTTTCAGACCATCCCACTTTGGGATACAGTAGACAGAAGGAAGAAAACACATTTCAATTAAAGGAGTTTCCACTTCTCTGCATGTATTATCACAGGAATTAAAAAATTCTTATCACTCTTTCTGTCACCTGTGAGCAAACGATTTTATAATCTTCTGATGTCATCCAACAGAATGGTCTAATTCACTGTTTGCAGACAGGATGGGCCATAAAAGAGGCTTAGACAGGGAAACGGGACACCTGCTTGTCCCTCCAGAAGCAAGACAGGTATTACAGATGTGAAAGGATTATTCCAGATGTGCAAAGATCATTCCAAGTGTGCGGAAGAACAGTGCAGCAAATGAGCATAGTATCTGAAGGGAATGGGGACAGGTAAGGAAGTAGTATGAAGGAAGACTATCAGAATTATCAGGGGTTTGCTACAGTTAGTGAGTGTCAAGAAGAAGTAAAATTCAGAAATCCCAAGAAGCAGCCCCTTAGAAGAAAGTTTGCCAGCAAGTAGAAAGGCTTCAAAAACCATGGTAGGAGATCACCAGACAGCTACAATCACTTTCTATGTAAAATGTGATAAACTGCAAAGAGGCAGGAATTACTCCATGAGAAGGGGAGTAGAAATTCTAAGTATTGGTCATCTTCCTAGACTAGGGGTTGTTAGGCTGATCCAGTTGCCCATGAAGCCCAGATGAGTTTCAGAAGACCCCCTAAAAAACGTTTAGTCAGATCCTCAAGGTGTCTACTAAATAGAGGTTACCAATTTATTCCTAGGGTTTAAGGGCTTAGCTGTTTGGCAAAGAGAACTTGAAGTTAAGACTGTCATCCCAAACTAAAGGTTAAAAGTTAAATCCCCAAGCCTGTGTGTAGCTTCCAGTTCCTTAAGTCCCTCTGGGCTGAAGGGTTGGTCTTATACCTGCGGAGTGGCCAGTTTGCAGGAGAAAGTCAGGTGGCTCCAGCAGAAGGGAGAATGACACAGAGGTACTGGGAGTGATAACTCTTTCCGGCCTCTGCTCTGTCTCTGTTTCGTATCATTTTTAGAGAATCACTAACAGGTTCCATCAGGAAGTGAGTTTTGTCAAATATGTTTTACAACGTGTCTTTCCTTCCCCTTTCTCCATCACTTCACTAAGATAGGAACACGGTATTTTCTTATGATAAATAGATTTTTTTACAAACTGACATAGGAAGAACATTACGGCTTAAATTATATTTGATTACTTACATATTTTACTATCGCTGTCCTCTCATCTCATGGGAATTGAGCATTATATATTAACAAAAGATTATCTCGACTATAGAACTTTTAGTCATTACAGATGATGCCTCATAAAGGTGCCTACTTAGCCAATATTGTGCCATTAGGGTATTACTTGGGGAAAAATGCTAAGAAAATGAAGTAAGCTTATAAAGACCAGCCACCTGTTCTTTTCTGTAATGCGGTTTACATTAGGGAATCCATTACTTTTTACACTGACTTAGGAAAATAAATGACTTCATTGGAAAGTCAGGCAGATCCCAGCCTTGGAAGGAAGTGGGGTGAAACAAAGGGAGAAATACAGCCTTATGTTCTCCCTTTACCTGAAGGTTTGGTAAATGGGCCACTTTAGTGGTGAGGTGTATTTTCTTAGGTATATATAATGTATGCCCTTTTATTTTTAATTTTAACTTTTTGAAATTAATAGACCTTTTTAGAGCAGTTTTAGGTTTACAGAAAAACTGAGCAAAAATTACAGTGTTCCCATATAACTCCTTAGTCCCTGTACACACCATTTCCTGTTATTAGCATCTTGTATTAGTGTGGTACCTTTGTTACAGACACTAATCCAGTATTAATACATCATTATTTAAAGTCCACAGTTTACATCAGGATTTACTTTGTGCTATGAACCCTAACAATGTAAACTATTTACTTTCCCCCATTCTGCCCTCCTCTTTTTACTTTAAAAAATCATAATTTTCAATAGGAAAACACTGCAATTTTTTTTCATAGGACATACTAGACTTAGTTTTTTACAGAGAACTAAAACTTACCGGTTCAACAAATTCAAACTTCTTTTTTTCTTGAACTTCTTGTATTTTAAAGACATATTCCAGTGATGCTTCATAGAAGTTTTGATGTTCTCGGTCAATCTGTGTATCTGCCTAAAGGCAAATCATGACACATAGAATGATTACTGATGGTTCTATGTTGGACAGGGACTCAAATGCTGTTCTATTTTGAAACATTTATTAAAAATTAAGTCCTGTCAGAAGTTTTTACATAGCAGTTATTATGTCTTCGGAATAAAGAGACTAGGAAAACACAGTCCTTGCCCATAAGAGCTTATAGTATATGGGGTAGAAGGGGGGGAAAAAACCAAACAAGCATACAACATTCATTACATTTTTAAAAATATTATAGAAGGGGTATATAAATATATTGGAAAATCTTTGGGATCATAGAAAATGAGTCTTAAGTTCTGGGAGGAAATGGTGGTAGTTTGAGTTGAATTCTAAGATGAATAACTGGCAGTAAGTAGTCAAAATTTTTAAAAAGGGTTATTCCCATGAATAAGTAAAGAGACATGACAGTTTGACAGAGAATGTTGACAGAGAAAGTGGAGGGAAGTCAGGGAAAGTAAAGCTGGCATCATACCATAAAAGTTCTTGAACACTGCATAACAAATATGCATTTTAATTGAGAAAGAGTCATCTGAGAATATTGAGCAGGAGAGCCACATCATTAGGTAATGTCTTAGGAAGATAATACTGATAGCAGAGCCAAAAAAATTCTATGGTTCTAACCTAATGATTCATGCTCCATCGATGTCATGCACATTAGTGCTTCATGACTGCAGAAAGATTCTACTGATAAAGTGTGGGAAAAGTACTGAGATAATTTCATTTCTTTTTGACATTGCTTCTTCTCTCCTCTTCTATACCCACTACATCCTCACATGCCCTCTTTTAAACTGACTTTGGTTTAATAGAGAGGCGTGATTTCACTTTTCTTGCCCAATTTCACACTCCTTACTGCCAGCTGAGATTACTAAAAGAAGATGAAAAAATGGGCTCTTGATAATGCTAAGTATCCTCTAGCAACAGTTTGGGAATAGAATATTACTTTGGAGTCATTTTACAATGATAATTTTACAAATGAACACTTAAAAAAAGATAAAATTAAATATGCTGGCTTGGACCTCATAATATCTTAAAACTTCATTTGAAACACCTTTAAAAATACATATACTTACTATGCATTTATTCATATAATTAAAAATACACCAATATTATTAGCAACTCAATAGGGATTTTCAAAGTTGAGAATTCTAAGGTTCTAAACTAATATATGAAAGAACATATAAGTCAGGTAGGAAATTTGAACCAGAAACTTTTCAGCTTCCAAAGATTGTTTAAGAAAGATACAAGTGTATGGCCATGCTATCCTAAAAACATCTGATCCCGTCTGATCTCGGAAGCTAAGCAGGGTCAGGCCTGGTTAGTACTTGGCTGGGAGACCACCTAGGAAGACCATGTGCTGTAGGCATTAAAAAAAAAAAAAAAAAAGGATACACGGATCAACAAAAAGACAATTAGTATTCCATACAAATCATATATATTTTCTTCTTACCACTGCTTAGAGGAGCATACTATTTATAGAATGAATGATAAGGAGGTATTGTTAGTGGTATGCTAATAAATCTTTAACAACTGGCTTTCTTGGGGAAAGCCTGATTTGAAGAATCTGCTGGTTTTGGTGGTGTAAATATTTCCAAAACAGCCAATTCCAAACCACAAACCCAATATCACTGAATGAGGGAGGTAGATGAGAAAATCGGCTCTCTAAGAGAAAACTCCAGTATACAACTTGGTGTAAAAGATACAAGAATATTTTTAGTCTCAGAGATAACATTCTATTCCACATGTCATTTCTGAAGGTTTTATTTACTTTAAAAGATAACATCATTGTGTTGACTAGCACATGGGAACAATTGAGAATGTTGAGACACTTTTAGAGCATGAATGATTATTTTCAGTCAACAAAGCTGTGTGGAAAGAACACAGCCGGTATGGACGCTATCCACTGAAAGGCCTGCTTACAAGGCTGGCCTTTGGCTGGCATCTGGGAACATTAACTTTGAGAGCATTCCCAGCACCCTAACTGATAAGAGTAGCACACTATGCCAAAAACTGTTTGGGCAAACAATATGGTTTACTTCGAACACCTGCTTTCCTTCCGGGAGTCTGGAATTTGGGTACAAGCAGAAGGTGCCTATGTGACCAGATCCCAACAAAAACCATAGGCACTCAGTTTATCATGAGTTTCTAACAGACAAAAACAGTAGTAGTTTGGGACATGTAAACATAATATTAAATTGCAACATAAACTTAAGATTAAATACGCCTGTGAAAATTCATAGGGAATGCAGTTAGCATTAATATGTTGGTTAGGTGGAGGGCCAGAGGAGGTAGGGAGCAATTGGGAGCATCATTTTATAAACTATATAGATGTCTAACCAAGGTACTATATACTTGAAACTAATTAAATAAATTTAAAAAATAAAATAAAATAAAAATATGCCTGTGAAAATGAAAACCATAATTTTCTTAAGGGCAGACTTTTCTCCATTTCACTTTAGCCACAAAACCTTGCCATAGGCACACAATTGTATATTAAATTACCCTGTTTTACTAGCAGGTGTTAATAACAAAGTATAGGTAATAAAGAATTCATGTTTAAATGACAAAACTTCCAAATATTGAACATATTTAAATGAAGACATTTGAGTTCCTTAATGAGAACACTAGAGTATAGAAAAAAGGAATCAGAAGCAAAAAGTCACCTTCCCACAGCTTTCTGATGCAGCAGAACTCTGGTCATAGGCTAACTCATCAAGCATCTCTATGGCTAAATGTGGAGGTAAGAGAAATAAGAAAATGAAGAGGGAGAGCAGAGGACCAGGCTGAATTTGAAAAGCAGCTCAGGAAGGAAGGTAGCTTTGCTGGAAGGGTCATGATGAGGTATTTAGAAGAGGTTCTGAACTGTGAAACCTAGCAGTACAGAGAGAAGAGGAAAAAGAGACTAAAGGAGACTCAGCATGGTACAAGGTTTCCTGTGAAGGTCTGGAGAGCAGCAGTGAGCCCAGCTACCTTAACTTCCCACTTGCAGTTCTGAGATACCCATGGTAGTAGCCTGGTGGGGGAAGAGGAAGGTGTGTGAGTGCCAAGAATTTTTTGCTGCCAAAGTGGAAATGACAGGAGAATTCGATTTTTTTAAAAAAACATATCCCATCGCTGGAACTAGAATTGAATTATTCTTTAAAGGACTACAAGATTTTACTAATTACAGTGAAAACACTACCAATGAAAAGGACAGATATTTCAAAAAAAGGGAAGGATTGGACTGTTGATATGCAAACATGTTAGTAAAATATTTCTATTGACTGTTCTTTAAGAAAATTGATGTAACACAACTGAGATTTTAAAATGTGCACCTGTACACCTTTTTCTTCCCTAATACTAAGGCAATTCCTTAGAAATAGATATTTTTAACTTAATATAAAAGCTATAATTCTGGTAGGTCCTCCCATTTAAAATATCCCCAACAAGAAAATGAAAGTCTTATTTCATTCTTTCTCATTGTTGAAAGAAATACTAATCTTTTATTTGCAAATGTTAATATTAAATGTCATAAGGCATGCAACATACTCAGCACAGTGTCTGTCCATAGTAAATGCTCACTTAACTATTCTTATTACCATTATTTTATTAAAGAGTAGCAGATTCTGAGATACCTCTACCTTTGGACATTTGGACTTCACATGACTTAATATTAATGCCCTTTCCACACTTCAATTGGAATAGCTTACCTCTTGCAAGTGGGACTCCTTTTTCTTTGCAGACAAATTTAAATGCTTATCAAGAATAGAATAGTATTTTTCACTCTCCTTGTCAAACTTCTTCTTTCCATCCTAGGGGATAACAAGAACAACAAAACATCCAAATCAGAATCTTGAAAAAACCTTGATTTTCACCATTTCCATCAAATGTTCAATACATTTAAGATTTAGTGAGCTCCAACTACCAGCAAAACCTGATGGAGTAAGAAGGAGGACCTGAAGCAAAAGTCATTTGAACGTGTATTCTCTCATAGAAGCTCATGGAACTATCTTATGGAGGAGCTAGACTGGCTATAGCAGAATCCCACGGAGCACTTTGTAATTGATTCTAAATGACAGATTCTGATCTAGTAAATCCAGCCCAAGAGAAAATGATTCCTTTAAGCTTCCTGGTGATTCAGATGAGATAATATATAATCAGTTTAGAGAAACACTTGCACAGAGTCTTCTCAAGGAATCATATTATTTCTCAGCCACAAAAAGACACTAGATATTTCAAACAACTCATTCCTGACAGGAAAGAAAACAGACGTTTAAGAATGTGAAATCATTAAATAAGGCACTTCAAAGTCAAATTAAAACAAACAAACAAACAAACAGCAATATCTGTATCATATACTCAACATAACTAATATCTGACCTTCGCTTATCCCTAAAAATGTTTTGTTTTGTAGGGGTAGCTGTAACCAGGCCAGCCTTTTGTGGAGGAGGAATATAACTACCTTCCATCCTATCGCCTGCTTCTATAGAAATACAAATAGAATAAAACTCTAAAAGGAACAGGACATGCCTGGGCATGTAATCTTCTCCAACTATAAATATGTATGTTTTTTTCCATTTATGAATCCATATGAAATAAACACTAGGTAACCACAAATTTTATTGGCCAAAGTAGTTTTTTCCCCTTGCTTTTATTTCAGTGTTTCCGGAAGTACAATATCTGGACTGCTTTAATCAGAGTCAAGTATTTTTAAGCCTATTCAAAATGCAGATTCTTATTTCTCCCATCCAGAGATTCATGCATTGTTATTTTTAACAAGCTCTGCCCTGTTGTACACCTGAAATTAACATAATATTGGATGTCGACTGTGTTGAAAAATAAATTTAAAAAAAAAGCTCTATGATTATGCATGTTTTATTTCATTATTTGAGTAAGTATTTGGAAGAGGTTAATTAAAAACAATAGATGGATGAATAGATGGGTGAGGATGGGAGTGGGAAAGGAGGAAAGAAAGGAAAGGAGTAAGGAAAAGATAGCCAGGCCTCTGGCCTTATTTCTCACTATTCTGAGTTGTCAGATCCAGGTTAACATATCCAAGTAATTCTATTTTGATCCAATGACACTCTGAACGTTTAATCTCAATTATATTTCCAGGAATCCAGCACAATCTAGTTCCATATCAGAAACTTTACAAAGTTAATGGGTAAAATTGTATTGAACAGGAAGAGCAAGAAGGCTTCTGTAAAAGTTCAAATCACTTTTAGACCATTTAACAAGTACTGATATGTTTGTACTACACAGTATACACCTGTAAATGAGAGGAAAAAGTCAAAATCCTCAAAGGATTAAGGAGAAAATGTGGCCCTACTAGGAAAAACAAAATTGGAAAATAAATCCAAAAGAAGTCTGTAGAGGAACTCACATAACAAAACACACAGACTGAAAAGGAAACAAGGAAGCCCAAGGTTCAGGATTGGAGGAGCTTGTCCTCTCCACTGATGGAGCAGATATCTGAGTGGACATTTCATCTTTTGCTCAGTAGATGTTACTCTTAAAACTGGCTGTCCATGCTCACAATCCACTTGCCCAATCTACCTTTCCAAAAGTCACTCTCACTAGCCCCTCTGGAGCTCCTATTCTTTTCTTTTTTCTCTCCAGGCCATCACTCCTCTGATATAAGTGCTTATTTCTTCCAATTTCCACATACTCGAGCTATATCTATTTTTGCATCCAGCTCAAATATCTCATTCATAAGTCCCCTCCAACAACTCTCTCCATTCTGAATGCTTATACATGGATTTATTATGGTATTCATGCTCTACATTGTAGAAGAAAAATTTATGTACACCCTATCCCTCTTAAAATTGAATATCTGAGAGAGTGCTCAGTAACTAAAGAAAAAGAATTCTTCCTCTTGTAACACTGGGCACCGTAGTCCCTCACTGGCATTCCATTTGTTTAAACAAACAAACAAACAAACAAACAAACAAACACTATCTATGTTACAAGGAACAACTGGCTTTAACCTAAATCCAACAGTACATGAACATTTGTGGGCAAGCAGCTGCATTATAGTTTAGTATATAAAACAAATTCACTTTCATTTTACAATGGGGGCTTAAAATTTTCACTGTGCATAGAATAAACTGGTTGAAAGAGAAGAGAACACAGCTGTGATGACTATACTTGCATCTTTGTTTTCAGTCAGTGCTTGATGGCATTTTTGGAAATGTTAATTCGGGGCCAACACATCAGCATTCCTGGCAATAGAAAATTATTCCCAGAAGCACTTCCTGGATTCGTTCAAACCCATGCCCCTCACACCATGAGGCCAGCAAAAAAGATCTACTCAAAGGTTCCAATAATGTAGATAACAAAAACACACTCAATTCTAGCATAAAATTAAAGAGCTGAGTTTGAAGAACAGGCCATATGAAAAATAACTATAATCCAGGGACGCACGTTCTTAAAAACAAAGTGCACTTTTTGCAACTCACAACTCTCCCCAAAAGTCATGATTTACTGCTCACTTAAGCCAAGTCTACATGGACTTAGTAACTTAACACCATACAGCTACCTCTTGTCTCTGTGTTGCTTGTTGTGGATATCAAGCTAAGAATTTTCTCTGAAACCACTGCTGCAGAGGGGAGGGGAAACTAACTCATGAATCTTTACTAAATGAAATGCTCAGCATGATCACTGTCTTCTCATTGTCATGGAGTGGCTCAAAAAAGACATTTTCTGTAAATCTACTTTGAATGCATTTGAACTAGGTAATCATTAAAAATGAAGCCATGTATATGTATGTGTGATGTGTGTGTATATGATAAAATATTTTAAAACAGATCATCAAAAATGGCAAACTAGTCCCCAAAACTAATTATAGGTGGCAACAGTATAAGTTCTGGGTCTGCGATCAATTTATTTTCCAAACTACACTGCATTTATTCTGAGCACAGAGGTCATATTGTCACTTAGCTTCTAAGATTAGCAAGTGTGGTCATACCTTCGCTTTACACACTGAAATGAGAAATGAAAGGAAATCATTATAGCATAAATTCCAAGTGTCAGTTTTACTCTTAAAGTTATTGTATATAACAGCAAAACAAAGTCAAATAATTATAAGTATACATATATTGTGCAGATAAAAATATTAAATTAAACACAATTATTAAAAATAAGGCCAAAACAATGCCTTTCACTGACCACAAGAGGGTACCAAAGATAAAGAAAACACTCAACCACATTTAGAAAATCACAAATATAAATTCTTAGTGTTATCTAATTGCATTTTTTCTGTAAAAGACTAATACAAGTTTTGTTTAAACAATTATCTCAGCAACTTTTATTTTAATGTTGCTATGATGTAAATTATTTAAAATAAAAAAGTGAATATTTTCTGTCTTTCTTTAAAAGAAATGAAGCACATATTTTATGAGTTATGCATCATATTTTTAAGAGAATACCAATGTTATAATTACCACACAGGATACTGTCAAATTTCCCATGCAAATATTTATAGGTTAGTGTAACCATTAGTTAAATAATACTATGTGTATATTTTGAAAAATCCTTTAAGAGAATGTATAATAGAAAAAGTAATATGGAGTAATAATAAACACCAATAGGTAAATTTCTATTTCAAAAATGTCTGGAATTCTTGTAAACTGGCACTGTGCTAGCACTGAGAGGATAAGCTATACCCCCGACTACAACGGTCCTGGCTAGACTTCTTCCTCTTCTGATGGTGGGATTTACGAGCTGCCTAGAATGGCGGCTGGGGTTACATCACTATCTGAGTCCCAGAAGGACAAGATGCTGGGATATTCCAACCACACGCTGAGTAGGAGTTTCCTGAGGCCCAAGAGATTCCTGGTATCAAGAGAATCTCAAGTTGCTGAGAATCTTAATATAGCTTACAGAGCAATGTCTCTCTCCCTTGTGGATGATTGCACCCAAACATTCACAGTTTCCACAACCCATTCCCCACCAAGTCCCTCCTCCTCAATCTGCTGAAACAGACATTCCAAAAGGGTTTCTTCCGGGGTTAGTTGCACCAGCATCATTCACATCTCCCCCATTCACAATTACCTCACCAGCAACACCACCAGGAGATCAGGCTCCTAAGAACCAAACGCTTCATATTTGCCTTTAAAAAGAACTCCTACAAACTGGTCGGACAGAAAAAAAAAATAGCAATGTTTGAAGGGTATGAAGGAATAATACACAGATGAGAAAAGCCAACAAGCATATGAAAAGTTTTTCAAACCTATAAGTAATAGGAGAAAAGCAAATTAAAATATTAAGATATCACATCATATCATCAGATACTGGCAAGAGTTAAAGCTGAGTAACACTATATGTTGAATGCAAGTGAAGATATAGGAACCTTTATGTACTACTGGTGGGATTACAGAGGGTTATAGTCTTTCTAAAGAGAAATGTTACACTACTAAGTAGCGTATATGTATGCCCTAAGAACCTGCTTGTGTGTACATGCCAAAAAGATCCTTACAGAAAAGTCCATGAGGAAATGAGAATGAAGATATGCATCGTGGGAACAGGAAGATAGCCAGGTATTCATCAGTGGACATAAAATGAATTAGATGTATACCATGGAGTACTATACAGGAGTTAGAAGAAAATATTACAAGTGGTGGGATCTTAAAACATGATTCTGAGTGAAGAAAAAACACAAAACCATTCACGTAAATTAAAAAGCCATGCACACAAAGTGATACCAATTTTACAAGAACATAAAACAAAAATATACACATTAAACTCATAAGAACAGTTGCTATGTGAAGAGAAAAATGTGAATGAGGTATGAGTAGATGAATAAAACATGAGCACTACGAAATAAAAAAGAAATAGATTTAAAAAGATAATTAGGAGACCAATCAGGAAGTCCAACATCTGACTAATAGAACTACTGAAAGAGAAAATGTAGAAAGAAAATTACCTAAAAAATACACGAGGATTTCCAGAACTGATTAAAAAAATGTTTCCCGATTAAAGTGACAAAATATGTACAAAGCACAATAAACAAAAAAATAACCTCGAGATAAATCATCAAAAAATATTACAAAACCACAGATAAAAATGAAAACCTAAAGGTCAAATAAAAATCATCAGAAATCAGAATAATGAACTGACAACAGCACAGGAAGTTATAAAACAAAGGTACAGTGCCTTCAATATTCTGAGGAATAACTAATTCTGACCTAGATTTCTACATCCAGTCAAACTTAATTTCAAATGAGCAAAATAAAAAGATTCATAATCATACAGAGTAACAAAAGTTTTGCCAGCTACATGTCATTTCTCAGGAAGATACTGAGGGATGTGTTCCACTAAAATAAAGGAAAAAACAAAACAAATGAGACATAAGGTCTACAAAAACATCAGTTCAAAGAGGCAAAAGGAATTCCTAGGATAATGATAATATATACTTCTATGAAAACAGATGAACTAGTAAGCCTATGAACTGTAAAGTAACCAATTAAGATGAGAGACTCAGGAGGAATGTCTCTAAAAAAAAATTTAATGGAGAAGGTATCTAATGTGTTTGAACATATTAAGATGTGTTTGTAATTGCATCTGTGCATTGGAGAACAGAGAATTTTATGCAAATTTTTTAAGTAAGGCAATTATTTACTTTAGGAAAAACAAACATGCAAGAAAGAAAATGTAATCACAGAGCATAGCATGGCTTACCCATGGACAATAATTACATTATGTAACCACTGACCACTGATTTTTAAGAAAACGTGACAATTATATTTGAAAGATGGCAGGAGGGGAAATACATATGGTGGTTATGGTGTAAGGGTGCCAAATATTCATGTTCTACAGCAGGTAACAATAATGCTTAAAATTAAAGAAAAACTAGAGTGAGTATATTATTTAGCAAAATGGAGGAAAATATAAAATAGCTTAAAGAACAACTGATTGCCTTCAGGAAGCAGAAATTTGGAACAGAGGGGTAGAGTGAGGAGCTGATTTATTTACAATTGATAAACCTCTGCATATTATTACATTTTTAAAAACTAGTATGTCTTCAATAAAAATTAAATTCCAACAATGGAAAAAGAAAAAGAAATTACTTGGAGAGATGATATATATATATATATATATATATATATATATATATATATACACACACACACACACACACACACACACACACACATACATACATATACACACACACATATATACACGTACCTATACATAAACATATATGGAGGAAAGATAGGGAGAGAGGGAATGAGGAGAAGAAGAGGGAGGGAGAGGGAGGAAAGGAGGGGAGAGGGAGAGAGGTGGAGAGGGGGAGGGGGGAATAGGGGAGGTGGGGCGGGGAGAGAGAGAGAGAGAGAGAGAGAGATACAAAAGTTGGAAGGATACCAAGCAGACAGAAATTAGATTGCAGGAAAGGGAAAGTTGTCTAAGGGTATGTTGACAGCTTGCCCACAAATTAGTTTTTTATGAGTTCTTTCATTAATTTCAGCCTTTATTAAATGTCTATTTTGAGGCTAGTACTGCTGTTCCAGCTAACCAAGACCGAAGGTAAAACTGGAAGAAGGAATCAAATCTTATGTGGCTATAAAGTATTTTCCATACCAGATATCTACGCACAAACCCAACAAGGTAAGAATCACTATTCTCATTTTATAAACATAAAATATTATCAAAGAAGAAAAGTAATCTGAATAAGACCACAGAACTTATCATGGACAAAGTGGATAACCAGAATCAATGGCCTAGTTTTAAAGCTCATGCTATTTGGATAGTAAAATACAGCCTGAAGAAAAAGCCTAAACAGTAGAACTACAGCACTTCATTTGAACTCCCCTCCCCTTAAAAAAAAAAATGGCTGGGAATGAGGGGTACAGAGGAAAAAAGGGACTTTTAGTTCCTGATTGAGCATGTAGGAGCTTAGTTGCTGTCCTATCCCCAAAAGAAGTAAAAGGCTGAACAAACTGAAAAATTAACTCTTCTTAGATCCATCAGAGTAGTGAGGTCATAGGTCAAACCACTGTCCCTAAAATTAGTGAGCCAACCAGACAGATGCAGAGAATCGCAATTTACTGGAGTAGAAATCTCCCTGGGAATCTGAACGGGGGTATGAAAACCTCAACTGTAACTGGAGAACTACTTATTGGAGGCTGAATATGGATAAGTCTGTATGATAAAAACTCTGGGGGACCTACTCACACACACAGCCCCCTAACAACTGTTAGTTTTACCTCCAGGAGCTCTACAAGATTCTCATAGTGAAGATTAAAGAAAAATCTCCTCCTGTTTCCTGCAGGTGTAGGAGGAAAAGTAACAGTCTGACATATGCCAGAGAATTTTGTTCTGTCCTCAGAACAAACATGGAGATACAAAAGACTACATATGCTTATGACAACTACTGTATCTCATTGAAATAGGGGAGAGATTTTCTTCCTTAACTCCCGGGGTGAAAACAATAGTAAGTGAAAATTATTTTTATATATTAAATATAATATTTTAGTCTAAAACTCCTGAAAAAGAGCCTGAGGCAAGGCTTGCCTGCTCAACTTTACACACAAATCTCAGGGAGCAAGAGTGAAGGAAAACAGCAAGAGAGACAAGGAAAAAAGGAAAATAGTGTTTATTACTGAACTGACCACAGAAGTCAAGAAAAACAGCCGGTTGCCCAAACAATATGGCACATCTCCTCTCAGGTTTTACAAAACCAACACACCTCAGGATATTTCATTGGGTAAGAGAGGAGGAAGCAAGATTCATCCTCCAGTTCCCTCCATAGCTGGTCAACATTCGCTCCATGGGATAGTAACTCTGTCACTTCAGATTGTCATCTGGCCCCTCCAGCAGTTGTGGAAGAGGACAGAGCCCAGGGCCCAGGGTGTTATTCCATCAAGAGTCTAGAGGCAATGGGAGAAGTCTTTGAGTGTGTGACCCAGAGCTCCTGTAATTCCCACTGTGGCAAGCAATGGGGCCCTGGCTGCAGCCAGGCCCTAATCACATGTGAGGGACCAGAGGTGACAATCCTAGGCCAGGCTTATTTACTGAGCAAGCCCTAAGGGCCTGGGAAGGGCATAAACCAGGCTTCATATCATACACACACTCCTACATGTGGATAAAAGATAATCCCTTTATTGAGTGTGCTATCTTTTTGATTTTATGATAATGAACATACAACATTTTCAAGGGATTTGCAATCTCACTGGCAGCCTTATTCTCTGGAGCTGATTTTGTATACTTAGCTATCATAGGGCTTTCATAAACATCATATGTATAGATAGAAAAAAAAAATGTCTTAACATGGCTCCCATGTTATACAGTGGAAAAATGAAGTTCATGGAAATTAAGTACGGGGCATTCAACAAACAAATGAGTACAGTATAAAATAAAACAGAAGATCTCTCTCAAAATCAGCACCAACAGCACAAATGCTTAGTTTTCACATTTAAAGGAAACCCCCCCCCCACACACAAAAAAGGGTTGAAGTGCCTTGGTCCATGTCAAAGAATTAATCCTATGAGCCAAAGCTAAGAACAGCTCTCTCCTAAGTATCAGATGCTGTAATTCTTTATTTCTACTGGTTTTAGCAAAAGCCGCCTTTGACAGAACTCCATCCTCTTCCCACAGTAACAGGACCCCTAAATTGTACAGGACACAGAGCTGCCAAGAATAAAGAGTGCATTTCCCAATTTCTTATCAATAAGATGTGTCCATGGGACGAAGTTTTGGTCAATGAACATGAGGAGAAGCACTGAGGGCAGTTCCATCAGGAGGCTTCCAAAATCACCTGGTGCTCCTCTTCCTTCAACCTTTCCTCTCACGAGGGAAAGAAACATGGTTGAACTTGCACTGTAGAATACCCTCTTGACTCACTTCTTTTGCTGTTTCTACCTTGACCTTTGACCTTTGGATAACCTCTTTTAAAAAGAGTTGCATTTTTAAAAGAAAAGTTCCAGACTGAAGGGCTCCCCAGGATAAAGATGGGAGAGAATGAGAGGGAGAGAGAATGGGGGGAGGGGATGGAGAGAGAGAGTCAGAGAGAGTCAGAAAGAGTCAGAGAAACACAGACATTGATTTTAATTAACTAATTTGACCCAACATAACAGTGCAGAGGTTGAGAAATCCTGGAGTAGACTATTAGCTAACAGGGCACTTCCCATAAAAAAGGAAAAGGCTTAATGTTTAAACTGCTGAATGAATGAATTATAATTAGCCAATTCTGTAAACACTGCCAGTCATACCTACCCCTCTGAGTGTTATCACTAGTTGTATTTCCTGAGACTCTTAACCACTCTGGGACCTTGGTCATCTTATCTGTTCTACAAGAATTGGATTCAATGACTTTTGCTTAAACATTCTGGAGGTAAGTAGAGTACAAAAAAATAGCTGATTACTTAAAGCACAAACATGGTTATCTCTCTGGCATTGCTCTACATAAGCTTTTCCTAGGTACACCCACCATGAGAAATACATCAGGCCGATGACCACTGGTGGTGCAGCCTGCAAGTGGGCAAACCACCCCTGACGCAACAAGGTAACCTACTGGTAACAATATCAACAGTTAGAAATACCTACTCTTGCACTATTCAGCTACCACTGTCTTGGCTGCTCCTTTGCCTTATCTAGTTTGGGGTTTTAGACTTCACTGACAAAACCCCATTCTCAAAATTTTATACTAACTGATGAGAAAAATGAAGAGTCCAAAGACAAGAGAGCAAGGGCCAAAGCTTGCTGGCACTGAAAATTGTTATCTTGGTAGTTAAATGTGGAGGCCAAGTGATACTGCTGCCACCTGGCTACTTTCAAGCCATACAGCTTAAGCCACAAATTTGGAACAAATCTTTTAATTTTCATTTACAAAAATACAGTTTTTTTTTACTTTACCTTGCAACTTCAGTATTCAGTGCTGTTTGTACCTGAAGTTTAAGTAGCTATATATCACTGTTGCTTTATAATCAAGAAGTCCCTTTGCTGTATCATATACACATGGTGGGAACACTCGTGAAATGTCTGTATAGTCTAGAGTCACTATCCTGCCTCTCGTGAGGTTACCAGTTACCATTCCTACAGCTCACTAAAGTCTAGACTATGTTTACAGTGCTTCCAACTAAGCAGGGCTAGTTATGCCTAACTCTATTAAACTGAAATACCCTGAAAAACTATTTGGTAGAATACATTTAGACAGGTCTTCAGTGTGTAGAGTAGAAGTGCAGGTGACTGAAAAATCTCCTTTGTTTTCACTGGGATTCACTACTCTAAAATTCAAAATCATCACTGTCAAGCAATGCTTAGTTCTTTCTTATATTATCAAAGAATATCAGAGAAAAGCAAAATAGTTTGGTTAGTAAAATGTGGGCTTAACTTGTAGGCATGGAGTAATTCACTGTTTCTCAAGAAAACACTGAAATGTTTTTTTGACAATCTTAATCCTGTTTTGAGACTTAAAACAACCATGTTGTGAAAATGAATAATGGAGAAAAGCTAAATTAAATTTTTCATCAAGTGTGTATACTGCATAAGAAATTCTTTACTACGAGTTTACCATCTAGAATTAGCAAAAATAATTCATAACAGCTTAGTTCTGTGGTCATGAAAAAATTCAAAATTAACTATTACTAATTTGTATTATTCTTCCTTCCAATTATTAAAACATCAATCAAAATAAATATCTAGGTATGGGTGATTGTAATAATTTAAATAAATCCCCAAAGACACTGATTTTTCAAAGGAAGTTGCATTTTATACTAAAGGATACATTAATCTTTTCCAGTTAGTTAAATAGTAACCATCTGTACTATTTGTTAATTATTTGTGATTCTAAGTTTTTCTTCACTTTAATTCTTACTTATGGCTTTTTGCTCATTCACTGTGGTCATTTCAAATGAATAAAAAGGAAAGTTTGGGCCCAACTTAAATCTATTTTGTATATTATGAACAATACTCTAGAATTAGTTAGAAAGTTCATTTCAATGCAAAGGCTAAGAATAGGGGTTATCTATTTGTTCTTTCCTATAGTAGACATAATCTCTTTCTATATCAACAACTTTATTCAGACTAGGAACACCTGAAAAAAAGTAATTTTCAATAACAAAGGCAAAGTTTAAAAAACCCTAAGACTCAAAAGCTCTAATTCAATTCCATACATACATACACACACACCATTAAATGTTTCTCTAAAGAGAAGTGTTGGTTGAATAAGGATTCTGTCATTTCTCATAAAATGATCCCTCAACTTTCCATGGAACTCATATTATCCAAATGCTCCTGGCATTCTGATTAACATGATAAGCACCAGAGGGGAAATCCAAAGTGAAAGAAATAACTTACAAGTTCTTTTAGTTGCTTGTAAAAATCCAAGTATGTCACCTGGTGGCCACCTGTTCTCCATCTTCAGTTGAGGAAACAGCAGAAGGAAATGGACTGAATCTGAGATATTTAAGTTAGTCATAGACAAGAATTTTTAAACTACTTAGTAGACATGAGGTAATAACAGCTAACAAATGTGACCAAGTGAGCCAGGAATCTTTTCTTTCTGAGAGCTAGGTCACAGAGTATGTATGGAACACCAGAAGTCAAATGTGCTTCTGTTTTAAGGGCAGACAGAAGTCAATGGCTAACTTGACAGTACTTGGAAATTATGGTGACTGACTAGAAAAGTAACATTTTAAGACTTTTCTACAAACATCTATAAAGCCTTCTTCATGAATGTCATTTTCTTTTTTATTGGGTAGATATCATATATAATCAGTTCCATTTGAACTTATAAAGATGGCTTCTTTTTATCATGCTTTCGAAATTCAGGCTTAAACACCAGAGATTTTACAGTGTGATTGAGAGATAACCCTAAAGCATCACTTTTTAGAATGTGTATCAGTATGACACAACTGATTAACTAGCCAAAAGAATATTTAAGAAGCAGGCCGTTACTGGTTATAATTTGGTACAGATCAGGAGCCACCAGCCAAACTACAGCAGGTCCTCAAATTACATTGTGTCATTCAATGTCCTTTGTTAGAACACCGATGATATCCTGTAAGAACTTAACTCTTGTTTGTATCAATTAGCCTATGATAAAACTGACATCATTGTATGTTTTTTTCCACAGCAGTTCCAAGAACCTATCTATGACGTTAAGTGAGGACTTACTGTATCTGTTTTCAAAACAACAGACTATTCCTAGGAAACAGCTAGCCCACCCCAACAGTGCTAGCTCCAAAATACATAAAGTAAAAGGCTTATCTTTCAAGTACTTAGATTGTTGCAACGTGTTCAGTGGCTGCCCATGTTACACAGGGCTTCTGGTTCAAGGGTATTAATATGTATTTTTTCTTTAGTGCTTTTCCCTAGGGGTGATCTAAGAAAGGCTACCCACTTCCAAACACCCTGATTTATTCATTCAATGAATAAAGAATGCTAAGGCTTAGATAGGAACAAGACATACTGCTTATGCTTGAGGCCTTCCTAGTCTAGTCCGGGGAAAGAGACAAAGCGAAGCTTAAACACAAAATGTATCAGACAGCAGTGATCAGCTCAATGTAAACCAAGACAAGGGCCAGGATCAAAAATTATTTCTACATGCAAAAAAGGCAACTTGGGAGATACATCAGTTGCCAAATGCAGTTCTTACTATTACAGTACCCTACATAAACGGTTCCCCAAAGCTACAGAAGAAAAGTCCAAACCTCAGCAAAGCAAATGAAGCTTTCAGTAATACAGCATTTTCCACGTCTCTTTGGTCTCATCTCCAACACTTCCAACTCCTTATTTACGCTCTAGTAATGCCAATGTACCTGAAGTTCTTCCCACACATCATTATACTCTCTTGCCTGCTTTGCCTGTGCTGTCTGATCTGTCAGAAAGACATTCTTCCCCCGGCTAACTCTCACTCATCTATCAATACTCACCTCAAGCATTACCTTTTCAGAGACTGGCCTTCCACATTGGATCAGGTACCCTTTTGTGTCCTCAAAGCACTCTGTACCTACATACATATCTCTAACCCAGCATCTACTATGACACATACATAAACTGTCTCTATTTCATCCATCAGTAGTTACTTTCTATGTCTTACTCATCTTAGTACTTCCCAGATTTAAGAAAAATGTCTACCTGCCCTGTAGAAGGTTAATAAAGGTTTTTGGACCTAATGATCTAAATACTATACATAAATAGGAGTAATGGGGTGGGGGTAGGAGGACAGAAGAGATAAGGATAGGCCATGCAGACTTTCGCTCCTGATTTTTCTGCAAATAAAAGCCCTATGAAATAATTGCATGGAACTAAAATAAAGCCATGCTTTGGGTAACACTTCCCTTTTTTGTCACGCATGCCTCAGAAGAACTGGCTACCCAATTCCTCCAAAAAACAATCTGAAAGCCAGGAATTACGTGTGGATGAGGAAGCACATTCCACCACTCATCTACCTTGTCTGCCTTGAGACGCTGAGTACCCTCTCATTATCAACTACAACGTTCCCTTGGAGAGAACCTCTGCGATGTTGTGACATGGCTGTGAAAAAGGTGCAGCTTCCCAAGACTTGGAGATCTTCCTCAAAAAAGTGTCCTCGCCCATCTCCAGGACACATCTGGATACCACTAGATTGCTGTAGATAGTATTGGTAACAGAGTATCCCATTCTTCATCCAAGAGGCTGATATGAGAACAAAATCTACCTACAATTAATAAATTATTAGTTCTTGTCACAGGCACAGAGCACAGGTTGGTGCAAGTGGCATTTTAGCCAAATTTTTATTTTAAAAACATTAGTCTACCTCATTAATTTCAGAAAATAAAATATTGCTTAAAAATAGTAAGTTATATCTATACTACATGACATAATACATTGTGAGCACAGTCTAATTCCAAATCCTTGTCCCAGCACTCATAACCATGGGGTCCTTCACACGTCATTTTTCTTCTCAGTTTTCCTCAGTTGTATAATGGGAATAACAATAGTGCTACCTAACAAAGCCCGTATAAGGACTGAGTGAAGTAACCACTTATAAATTAATTACCACAGTTCTTAGAGTATAGTATTCAATCCTCATGGAATTTATAGGACAATATAGAAAACCATCAAAACCCAATTAAATCATTAAACTGTGAAAGAAAACAAATACAATAGAACTTTCGAAAAACTAGAGCCTGGAACAGCTCAGGGAGGTCGACCTCAAAGCCTCAAGTGCTGACTACACAGAGCTGAGCAAGTTTTAGTCCAAGGAGGGACATAGATAAAGGCAGAAATGTGGACCTTCAAAGGATGTGGCTGGATAAAGGAAATCAGCCCCCAGATTCCTCAGGATTGCCATCATCTGGATGCTGGCTCTGTTCCTTAGTCTCCCTAAGTCTGAGCTACTGAAGTTCCTTTGGATTGCGTACCTTATTTCTGTATATTTGTTCCTTAATATCTCACTCCTTTCCTGACTTTACTTCTGCCAGAGAACACCAACCCTTTAGGCTGGTAAAGTCCTGAAAGCTGGCTTTGGCTATCTGCCACTTGACCCAGATTGAAGAAAATGAACTCTAAAGAATGATTAGGACATAGGAAGGTGAACAAGGAGGGTCAAGAATTAAGTCACGGAAAGAGGAAAAGCAGCATGAGTACATAAATGAACAAGGCGTACGTAGTGCCAGAAATGAGAAGACTGAAGAGAACATCGAAACTCTGTTGGGACTAGTCTGACTTTCTTTTTCCAGAGAAAAGTCATTTCCCATCTTTAAATACCTACAGGCTAATAGAAAAAGAGCAATGGTTAAATCAGAAAATGAGGGTGTACACAAGACCACTTATTAAATGTGTTTTTTGAATGGGGAAACTCTTTATTCCTTCATTTTCCTCATTTACAACCCTGTTGTCCAACACATTCAACCACCTCAGTGACTCATTAAATATTAACTGAACACTTACTATGTCCTCTAGCTGTGCTATTTCAGACATAGTTTTCGTTTCAAAGATCATATCATTCAGTAAAGCAGAGATTACAGTACATAAATAACCACAATGCTAAGTAGAAGCAACTGTAGTAAATGACATAAGAAAAATTTCGATAAAGTGCTCTGAAACTCAGAAGACAAGAGACTGGCTTATGCTGTGGTGATGCTGGAAGTCTTATTAGGAAAAAAAAAAAAAGTGAAAACATCATACCCAACAGATTCTAATGCATAACAACAATAAGGTGATGCTGAAACCACGCCAACAACACCATCATGCCCGTCACCACTGTTATTTCACCAGCACCTTCTCACATAACAGGGAGAACATGCTCTCGTTTCTTCTACAATGCTACACATTCTTCAAGAACCATGCTGAATTTCTCTTCCTCTATAAAGTACATTAGAATCAATTATGTTTATGATTCTAAAAGGTAAAGTACCTGGAGAAAGTTATTATGGTGAGACTTTTTATGATCAAAACAGGAAATTGGTTCCTTTTGGTCAACAGAATCATTTTAAGTGTCATGACAAATGGCAATTTACTTTTTTCTACATGCACTTAGTATACTTTAGTAACTAATCAAAGAATTTTAGAGCTGGAAGGTAAAAGGGCATATAAAAACATACTAATACATACACATCCCCACACCTCACACCTCCCACCTTATTTTAGGTCAATTATTCCATTCCAAGCCTGTGTAACACTTTACGAAACCCCATTTTTTATCTGAAATAAAAGTCTAAATTCTCATTCCGAAGCCACTTTGCCAGGAACAAATGATCATTTGTTTACTGATAAGCAGTTTGTTTGGGGCCTGGGGATACATGTGAAGCTATATTATGGGAAAGCATTAAAAAAAGGAAAGGCTCTTTTTCATGGCAGTTAAAGACACTGAAGCTCTAAATAATGTCTGAGGCATTAAGCTCATGGTCAAATAAATGTACCTTCTTGCTTGTCCCTTTGTATTGACCCTTTTCACTGTGAGGAAGGTTCTACTACTCTGAAAATAACCTTTAAAAAAAGAAACAATTTTTGAATAAAAAACAAGGCTTGAGGGGTACATAACAAAGAGCACTTTCATAAACCACTTTGCTGTTAGATGGGTTCTCCAGAATCAGGACTGGACAGAGGGAGATGTGGAACTGATGCAGGGAGGCAAGGCCTAAGCTTCACTCAGTGGGGCGCTCTAGAGCTAGACTCGTCTGTTAGTATTGTCTCCTTGTGAGCCTAAAAGGCTGTTCCTCTTTACCTGGCCCTTTCAACCACTGGATGTGGGCTGCCCTAATCATGGCCTGACCCAGGAGTGGAGAGCAAGCTCAGGAGGAACTGACAGCTGCAGACTATCTGCTGACTACAGCATTCCTATAATAGGGGCAGTGAGTTCACCTCTGAAGGGGGGCGCTGGGTGGTGGATCACCCTGTCCATTGCTTAACTTGCAGCATATTGCACCATGGCTCACATCTTGGTCAGACAGATGCTTCAAATGAAAAAAGTTAAGGTTACTAATTAAGAACCGCAGGGAGTTTTAAGCTAGAAAGGTCCAGAGAAATAATCTATCCTCCTCATTTCGAAAAGTAGAGAATAAAGGTTAAAGGGTCCAAAGACTTCAAATGAAGGTTAGGAGAGGAAATCTACAAAGATCTAATAAGGACATCATGGGGAACAGCATTAGACTCCATCAGTTCTAAATGATGAAGAAGGGAATCTATAGAGACCAGAGCTGAACTTGATATGAGCCTGGACTGAGGGGAAGAGCAAGGATGATATCAGTGCATGTGCTGATCAATGCACATCCAGTACTCAGTATAGTATTGGGTCCATAATTGGGATGAAATGTTTGATAAGGAAGAACTTTCACACAAAGCTGTGGACAAATGAAATGGATGCCTAAGAGAAAGTTTCTCCCTCATCGGCCTACAGATAAGACAGGGTGACTACTAAGTGAAGGCTTTGTAAAGGACCTAAATGCCAGACAGGTAGTTGGACTACAGGTTAACGACTCCTTTAGTAGTTTTAATTACTGTTACAAATAGTCCTCAAATGGTAACTTGAGCAATTTCTAGTGAATAGAAAAAACTAGCTGATACCAATCTCAGGTTGATAGATTTTATGTTATGACTAAGACCCTCACTTGGGTGATATTTTGACTCAAAATCCCAGGTCTCCTAATTTCTAATTAGTGTTTTTCTTCTAAAATACCCAATCCAACAAAGCAGAGGAAGAGATCACCTTCATTTTACATCAAGGATAGTCAACATAAAGTCTAAATCTAATTCAGTGTTCTTCTCAAAAAAAGTTAAACCATTATTATGATCCTGCAACTATTTAGTCTTGTTAAGTTAGCCTTAGGTGGGTTATCCAGTAAAGACATGCACTGATGAATAGTCATTTCTTATGATTAACTTTCACATTTAATGCATTGATTATTGATTATTGATCATATGACCCCCCAACAGCACCCTGGGCTCCACTGTGCTAAGTAATATTAGTCTGGGTACAAAACAAATTCTTTATGACTATCATAAAAATTAGAAGGAATAAAGAGCAACTTCCAGAAATCTTGTGATAATTTCTAAACCAAGGAATAGCAAAAGGATCTTTCTAAATAACTAAAAATTTACAAAATTAAGCAATCAGAAAACTCTCTGAAGAAAAGTAAGAGGTCATTTAGTCCAACTCTATGAAGAAATGCATTGTTCTATATTCCCTACAGACAATTAGTCAGCCACTGCAGAAACTTTTTTTCCCTCACTATTTTTCAAGGAAGTCTGTTCCCTGTAGGATGGCTACACTTTTCAGAATAAAACAAATCCAAGCTGGATATAGGTTCATTATAATGGAAAAGAATAATGACTAACAATTGGATAACATTTAAGATTCACAAAACATTTCACATTAGAAATCTCAATGGGTCCTCAAAATACAAGTAGATGGCTATGAATTGTATGCTTTGATACTGACTTGTCCAAAGTTATCCAACTATAAAGTCTTAGAAGGGAAAGGCAGAGCTCAAACTTCTAAGGACCTGAACATGTGTAGGAGATGTTGCCCACTGAAAGAGGTAAATAAAAGTTAATTGTCCCCTTAACTTAAAACTTACTCCACTGAGTTGTTTAATACACATTGCTATTAGAAAGAAACAATGCATTTTCCCAAAATATTTATTTAGTTCTCTTTGTAGAATTTGAAAAAGATTTACATTTTGAATTTGAACTATGTCTACATACATTTATAATTTCATTTTGGTTCCAGTAATCTTATCCTATTTTAAAATATTTTATTAATTCTTGCAGTTGTATTTATGCATGTGCAACAAAATGATAAAAATTCAATCTGAAGCTAGCAATTATAGTTTTTATACAATGAGCCTTTTTAGTTTGTTTCTTAAAGTCAATGCAAGTATTTATATAAGTCAACAACAAAACATGTTAAAGATTCTAGAAATGTACTTTTGCAAAAGTTATTTTTGTGAATTGGACTTTAGAGCCTTCGATTTCAAATTTAAATATATGCAGGCTCAAAAGCAAATAATTTTTTTATTTATTAAATGGAGGACAGAACAAAAGTATCTAATATTCCCCTGAAAATAATGGGATTGATTTAAACTGATTCTATGATAAATGTAATTTGACTCTTGCTTAATGGAAGTTTTAAGGCAGAAAGGTAAGTGCGATATAAATAATCTAAGGAAATTATTGTCATTAAAGATTCTGTACAATCAATTCCATAAGAAATCAGCTTGGTATAACATGACCAATATATTTAGCTCCCTAAACTCTCTGGCTACAATTATAATAAAATGAGAAGACCCGACCTTTGGGCTGTTTATCTTGATTTGTCTGATGCCCTATCAGGCATAAAGGGAAAACGGCTGTCATTTACTTTCCCCAAGCTAGTGCCATAGGGCATAGCAGAAGAGTAAAGGCTTTGGGCTCAATCAAACTGCACTATTTGATAAATTCTGTGTCATCTATCTGTGACTCAACCAGGCCATCTTTGGGTGCTGCCAAATCTCACTTAGCAACTGGGTAAGTGCCACAAACTTGGTGAGGAAGGAAAAGTGTTCTGAGGTATACCACAGCTGTGCCCACATCTGAGGCTCATGGTCAGAGAGGAGCAGACAGGGAGAAGTGGCTGTACTTGAATCTGCAATGACACTTACCTAAATGATACACAATCCCCAAATTTCCTATTTTTATTATCATATGACCACCCAGTCTCCCTATCTACTTCAGCATTTTCAAAATTCAGGTTTTAGCATTCTTTCTGGGATGCAACCTTGCAGTAGAATTCAGCTCCCTTTGTACTGTAAGAAAACTCTACATCTCTCCTGAATCTAGAAATTTTTTGCCTGATTATTAGTTCTCTGGAGGAGTGTGCCCAGGAAGGATTTAGAAATATTCTGAAATGTGAATGATAATTTCACCATGGTAAAATCATAACGGAAAAAGAGAGAGAGAGAGAGAGAGAGAGAGAGAGAGAGAGAGATTTGACAGGGGAACAGAACCTGAGTAAACAGCAGGCAAAGTGCTACAGCTCTGTTTTGCTTCACCAATCTCATTCTCATTCTTGTAACTTCACCATCAAGTGATTTTCCACTTTGGCTTTTATTTATTATTTTTTGTACCAATTTGCTAGCTGGTATTAAATAATTCCTTTCAATGTCTTTTGAGTTTATTAGGTTTATAGGATTGTTTATAAAAATAAATTCCTAGCTTCTAAATGCTGGCTCCTTGAAAATAAACAATAGAGTAAAAGAATGCTACACCAAAGCCTCAGATTTGGGGATATTTAGACGAAGAGGACTGGTGTGGCTTATTTTAAACCACCACTATTAACAAAAACCTTACTGTTGTTAAAACAAGTTTTAAGTTTTAATTACTATTGTTCCAAGTTTTCCTGAGCAATTTCTAGTAACTAGAGAAATTGAACTGATACCTATCCTAGGCTGATAGATTTTATGTTATGATCAAGAAACTAAACTATACATTATATCCTATAACAAGGAGATAATGAAAAGAACCTGCATAATGGTGTGTCCACATAGTACAAGTGAATAAAATAAAAGGGGGGTACAATGCCTGGATACCTTCTAAAACTATACTGCAGTCTGAGAACCACACTCACCTCTGGGGTTATTTAAGCACCTCATAAAGACTCATAGGGGGTCTAGCCTTCCTGCTTATAGAGCCCAGTGACTAAGCCTGTTCCTTCCTTTAGTCTGAATAATTATTTTCATTAACAACCTTCTCTATGTAGTTTCCCAAATCAAGCTTCCAGCCTCTTCAGTCTGCAGAATTTTGCTATTAATGAACAAACAGACATGATATATCAATACTAACATATACACTGTGTTGCTCTGTGAGAGGCACTGGGGATATCAAAATAAGAATCTGTCTTCCAGTTCAGTTGAGAAGTGAAGATGGACATGTAGAAAGATAAATTATAACACAGCTCAGAGGCTGTAAGCTGAGCAAGATGAGAATTCAGTGGCTGCCCACAGGTCCTGGGCTAAGAGGTAGTCTTATAATTTGAGCTCAAATATTTTTGTTTTAGATTTTAATCCTTTTGCCAAATGACTTTCTCACCTAAAAATCATGAGGACAGAAAGGAAATGGTAAAAGGGTAAGGAGACAGGAAGGAAGCACAGAAGAGAGGAAGAAAAGATGATTATCAACAGCTAAGAAAGGCAGGGAGGAAAACTGCTCTGGTATAGCCATGGCAGGAGCAAAGAAGTCAACGCCAAGCAAAAGGCACCAGCTCAAAACCTGACGAAGATATAAGTGGCAAAGTAGATATTATAAATTGGGGGAACTGAGGATGGAAGATGGGAATCAGACAAAAAAGAATGGTGTTATCAAATTCTGCCATCCTACCTTTACCAAAACCAAACAGAATGTCATTCTCTGAAGGAGTTTACAATTACAATCCAGTCAGAGGAGACGCTGGTATAGGCAGAGAAGTTCACATATGTGGGGAACTGACTAGCGGTTAAGCACAGAGGGGAGAGAAATAATTCTTTCACAGCTCTCTCACGGATCACCTCTCTGATGTCATTCAAGTTACTCTGAACCCCAGGAATAATCGACAACATGCACAAGAACTACACTGTTCATCAGAGCTGTGGATCCCAAGGAAGTGATGCAGAGCAGTGCTTTTCAAACTGTGTGCACCTGAATGAACTAGAGATCTTGTGAAAATGAAAACACTAATCCGATAAGTCTGGGGTCAAACCAGAGATTCTACATTTTTAATAAGCTTCTAGTTGATGCTGCTGGACATCATTCTGAATGGGAAGAATGTAGAGAAGCCTTTCTCTCCTGCTACCACATGGTAAATTGATGACAGGGGCAGAGAGGATCAACCAAGTTCTGTGAATATAATCCAAAAGGAGGCAGTTGAAAGCGATGCCAAGGAAAAGCTGGAATTAGTCCACTGCTGGAATAGAATGACTGGAAAATTGACATTTATTATCAATTTTGTACTAGGCACCTTGACACATACATATTAACTCTCACAAATCCTGGGAAGGATGCAGGTCACTTTCTACTGTAATGAAAGTTCAGGAACTGTCTTGAAGTCAGAGTTGCATGGAGCAGAGCCAGGAGTCAAACCAAGGCCAGTTTAACTCAAAACCATGTCTTTTTTCTTCAAAATCAACCGACTGTTTAAAAGCTAAACTTCAGGAAGACTCTGAGACTGGGATATTAAGGAGAAGCCATGAGAAGCTACAGTCTTTTCTAAACATTGTGAACGAAAAAGGGGGCTAAACTTGGCAGGCCTGACAAGCTCAGTAACCAAGAGTAACTACGCAGGATGGTCTGATTATAAATTCCTAACTGGGCAGGCCATGGCAGGTAATCACGTCCCTGGCCTAGAGCTTCCTTAGCAAAGGTCTATCTTTACCGTAAGAGAACCCTGTTCATTGTTTTCACTCAACGAAGATAATATACCTTTGAAATGTCAGAGTAATTTTTCATTCCAGAAGCCTTGGAGGCACAACCACAGGCACAAAACCACCAGAGCACTGGGGCCATGAAACTCCTCACTGGTACCTTGTTACCAGCGCACCATCTCCATTTACTATAAATGTTAACTATTCTGTACCCATAAATGTAAAGGACGTGTCTCTCCATTCTGTTTTTTATCCAATCCTAGAGACTTCCCTGCTTTGCTTTCTCCTACCACCTTAATCTACCACCAAAGGATTTTATGTACCTTCCTTATGTTTTCTTCTTTGGTCTTAAATGTATAAAATGAACTGGAAAACTGCCATTCTCCAGAGCATTTTCTCAATCCATTCAGATCTTGTTTCTAGGTATGTCCTCAAAACCTGGCTCAAATAAACCCTTATTAAATTTTTCTATAGGTTTGGACATTCTTTCATTAACAACATGAAGTGCTACTTGGTAATGAAAGGAAATGTAATTAACAGATTCCATCCTAAAATTCTAATACACAGGGTAAACTTACATAAACATATATTAAAGTCCAGTAAAGCAAAAAAAAAAAAAAAAAAAAAAAAACAAGTATGAATCTTTCCAAAGGAATCTTGTTCTTCAAGGCATAAATAAAAATCAAAATTCTCTAAAGATTAAGTATGGTAAACATTATAGACTAGAAAATACATATAGAAAGTTTTTAAAGAGTCAATGCATTTGAGCTTTAATTTTCAAAATGGAACCACTCTTCTTTCAGATTTAATTTATCTCATAACACTTTAAGAAAACCAAAACAAATACCATTTAACACTAATTCTAATGGATAAAAAACACAAGAATTTGGCCTAAAGAGACAATACATCTCGCAATGAGCTCACCAGCATTACCAGCTGGGACAAGTTAACCACATTTACCAAATAAGGTAAGTTTTTTTCAATGCCTGAAATCTTTCTACAGTGAGCTCACTTCACTTCTCACTGGGTATTCTACAGTAATTTTAGAGATCATCTCTCTTAGTCAGTAAATCACCAGGCTCTCAATGGAAACTGTGTAGTCTCTGGAGAACATTCAGTTTGGCTTCATATTATTACTAAGTATATATAGAAGAGAAAGATGCAAAACCTACTCTAATGGCAGAATGTTAAGAAGCTATATTAAGCAAAATCTGTTAGCAAAATCAGTAAGATGTTTACTATTATGAATAAAAATGGCATACCTGACCTTATTTCTCTCGATATATTTGTCTAGTGTCAGACTATACAAACGCATCCATAAATTTCACTAATTTTGGCTAACATATGAGTCCTTATTTACACAATCCCCCCCCAAAAAATAATTTTTTTCCATTATTGACTTTTCTTATAGTGTAGAAATGGTGTACATAGGAAAAAGCAAGCTAAATCTGTGATGAGATTTATTTACCACATTCTTACTTTAAAGTAACACTGTTAGGTTGTCCACTATATTTAGCAGTTCATTTTGTTATTTGAAACCTAAACAAAGCATATTATTGTAAAGTGGTTTTTATTTGGCTTTCTCTTAAATACAATTCTACAGAAGAGGTAAAAAGGATTCTTCATCATCTTCTAAATTGCTTGCATGCAAAAATCATAGCCCTAAACTGAGAATATATATTTGGCTTCAATGATAAAAGATGTCCATGAAGATAAATATAATCAAAATTTAAAAAATGTTGGTATTTCTGTTACAAATATGACTTGCAGCTACTAATCTGTCATGTCTAATTTCATCTTACTATAAATTCTCTAGTTTTCCAACACTGGAAGCCCTATCATTGAACTCACATTATAAAGTCTGTAATATCAGAGAAGGTCCCATTTGCATGAAGACCTAAAAGACTGCAAGAGGTAAAAAGTGAAATTTCGGGCCTTAGCCCAGGGATATGCAAAATGTTTTGTGCAAGTGGCCAGATAGTAAATATTTTATGCTTTGTGGACTACGGAGTCCCTAATACAACCACACATCTCTGCTGTTGTAACGTGAGAGCCACCATAGAAAACGCATACACCAATTACTGACATTGTGTTCTAATAAAACTTTATTTACAGGCACAGAAATCTGAATTTCACACAATTTTCATATTTTACACAATATTACTCTAGTTTTAATTTTTTAAAACCATTTTAAAATGCAAAAACCATTCCTAGTTCATGGACCACACAAAAGCAGACAGTGGGCCAGACTGGGCCTGCAGTTTGATGATCCTGACCTTAAAATAAATTAATATTCTCAACTCAAGAAACAAAGGACATCCTTAAACTCTGTCTGGTGGAAAACTCAGCCTGAGGTAGAAGAGAATGAAGTGTCTGGGTCTTTACTGAGACCCATGCTCTGAGCTGGGATTGGTGCATAAGAACTGTTAAGAATACCACACAGAATGGAAGATCACTCTGTCCTGTATCATCCTTCCTTTGGGAACTTGGTAACAGCTAAATTCACCAATGGGGAAATAAGCCTCTCCTGCTCAAATAGAAGGACAGAAGTAAATTTTAAAAATGGATGTGGTAGACTGGAGAACCATATTAACTTATTAGAAAAACATTCCAATGGTAGGAGCTGCTGAATCAAAGCAGAAAATGAGAAAAGTGATGCCCTTAAGGAAACTAAAGGGCTAATGAAAAAGCTCATCTCCAACCCCATGGAAAAGATTAGGTCCGTAATTTGCTGGAGAGTAACCAGTGAGAACTCAGAGACAAAGACCTTTGTGATCTGACACAGGCCTGAGGTTTTCTCCTCTTGCCCTCCTGCTCGTGTGGTCTGGCAGTTACCAAGCCTTGTATGGCTGGCAGGTAGAAAGAAATGATTGGATCCCGATGGCAGAAATTTATCACTAGAATTCTGATGCAAATATTGAAGAATCATTGGCTGATCAGTGCTCTCTCCAACTCCACCTTTCAAAATGCTCATAAACTGTCTTCTTGAAATACAGATTCAAGACCCGCCTGCCACATGAATGTAGTGCTGTGATTAGGAACATATGCCTTAGACCCAAATATCCTGGGTTTAATCTCTGCTTTGATACTTACTAGCTGTCTAATCCCAGGCCAATTATATTGCCCGCTCTGTGATTCCGGTAACTCACTGGTATGAAGAGAGTGAAAATAACCCCTACTTTATAGGACTGTTGTAAGGATTAATAAATACATGCTACCTAATACTGTCTGAGATATACGATTAATATTTATTATATCTAGATCATGATTTTTATTACCCCCCCCCCAAAAAAAAACTCTTTGGCACAACACAAAATTCTCCATTTTTCTGTCCCAGCTGAATATTTCTTATCTAATCTGTCACTAATTTGCCTTCTTATTCCATTTACATAAACATGTTAACCTATGGCCCAGTATTTATTCATACTATGGGTCATGACACACTGGTGGGTTATCTAATCAGTTTCATGGGTTATAACCAGCATCTGTTTTAATGAAATAGAGTAGAATACAATTGAAAATACTAGATTAAATCATATTTAGTAATAGAAGAATGTTAGCATATATACTCAGTGAACTGTGATGTAAAATGCATTTCTTAATGGGGTTTACCTTTTGAAAAAAAATAAATAAATGATAAAAGCAATAGCTCTAATAATACCAGAATATATCAAGCTTCTAAGCCACATCACAATATTTTTATACCACTATGGCTCTTTTCTTTTGCCTCGAATGCTGTTTTCCCTTGCACTGACTAGAAAATGTCTGCCAGCCTTTCAATTGCACCTGCTGAATGCCAAAATTTCACAAATGCCTTTGCCAGTCTCCCTTGGTTAAGCAGAATTGTTCCTTCCATTAGGCTCATAAACTACTACTATATTTCAGATAAACCACTAATCTCATTCCATCATAATTATGTTTCTCTGGGGATTCTTCTGCTATACTATGGGCTCTAAGAAGGCAAGTATCGTATTTTCTTCTTGCATCCCCAAGACTTAGCACTATCTCTGATACAAAGCAGATCAATGCTGTCCAGTTGAATGTTTTTTGTATCAATGACTTAAGATAGATGACAACATGCTAATCAAATTTCTAATGACTCAGTGCTGGGAAAGGAGGATGAGGTAGTAGAGGGCAATCTGTCAATATATTAGATGATAAAATCTAGATGCCAAAAATCTCATTACTTTGCAATGAAGTAACTGAAACAGTAAAAGTCTCATCATAAAATCCAAAAAGTCTACTAGGTGAGTATGGAATCAAAGAGCTCTCCCTTAAAAGCTGCTGACATTTTATTTAGATATGAATAAACAATGTGACATGAGCAGTGAAAAGGTAAATCAAAGGTCAATATTGATGCTTTTGTAAATGTTGTAGTAATCAGACACCATGAGGCTACGTGTTCTGTTTTCACTGCTAAATTTCAACATGAACAATACAAAATTGAAGCTGTTTATAGAAAATGAGTTTGGTAAGTTGCAACAATATCATAGTAAGAATAACGCGTACGCATCCTGACAAATGTTGGCACCGGCAACTCTGACATTAGGTCCTCTATACAGTTTTGTTGTTTGTTTGTTTTTTTTTGGTGGATTACACACGAAAATTTGTGTATTTCAGGTGTAACAAAAAGTTTTAATTTTAGTAGGAAAGTAGTCTGAGGTTCTTCATAATTTAGTTTTTTAATCTACAGAAGTTCCCTAAATATTTAACCCATTGATTCACACTCTTTATAGGGTTTTCAGTTACTTCAATGTGTATTACAAAGCTTTAATTCAAATTTGATATACAAAATATAGGTGAGAGCAAAAGCAACAGCCTAATAAAACAATTAAAATCCAAATGTTGGCATAATTCATTTGCAACAACCCCAGAGAATAGATAAGGGTACAAAAACTGGTATTCTATAAAAATGATCTGGAAAATCCTTTATCTTTCTTCTTCTTCCCTAGATCGCCCTGATAATAAACTGATGTTTTTTTGTGTGTTTTCTCAACAAACAAGCAACTATTATAGTATAAAGTTAAATACAGAATGGCTTAATTCACTGATGGTAGTCATTTTATCAAAGCTCCACTGTTAACGATAAATGATGTATAGTACAAACCCACCTAATCCTGTTGCTTGAAACAGAACTGTTTTTATCTGAAACTTGCATTGAATTCTAAAATGTTAATGTGAAATAAAATGTTTCTAATTTGTGTTCTTGTTTCAGTTTTTTACAGAAGTCAATATGAACTCTAAGTATTACAGAATATTTCTAAACATTTAAATTTGAAAAACAAAAATCACTGATAGAATCTCAATTACTTCAAGAACCACTGGAAAGACAGTAATCTTGAACAAAGAATGTACTGGTAAAAATGGCCATGTATACAGCAAAACTCAATGCCAAAGTACATATCATGAAATGCATTTAGAAACAAACTATCGAGTAGCAAATTCTTCTGCAGCAGGGAAGCCAGCAGACATGGCAGAGGAAAGAATGTATCTACAAATATAAACACCAACTCTTGAACCAAGGAAACCATCTTGTTTTCTAGATGACACAAGGTTCACATGGGAAATTCTGCTCTGTGGACATGCTTCAGGTGGAGCTTCTGAATACCTCATTGTTGTCCCTAAAGAATGAGACCTAGAAAATTTTCATCAGTTAACTGGAGTATCACCTTCCACCAGGTTAGCCATAACTGGATTTGCTACAAAGACTTCATTATAAGGAAAAAGGCTTAATTCTTATCCAAGAAGGCTAACCACTGAAGTATGAAAATAATCTTAGTGATGTCAACAGTGACATTAGTGAGACTCCACTGCATTTATCAATTATCAATGACTATTTATTTATGTATGGCATTGTAAACTGCATTAATTTTTTAATTATATATTGGATCCAAAAAAACAGCATAAGGATCTTTTATAAAAATACAAGTTGTGGGAAGCTTAAAGTGAAGAAGCATAAAATGTTTCCTAATTATTGGCCTTCAGACATCAGCATAAGAATAATCAGAACAAAAAATGGTGATATTATCTATAATTTATTATAATTAAGAGTTTATCCTATCTGTTCACATAGCCACTTAGTAAAGTTATAATAATCTACATGTGTATGCAAACACACATACACATTCAACATATAATTGTGTGTGTATGTATGTGTGTGTGTGTGTGTGTATATATATATATATATATATATACGCATATGTGTATATATATATATACAAACACAGACTTAAATTGTTCAGAAGAATGGCTTTTGGGTTATGTCCTTATCTAGAATTTTAACTCTATGGAAGGTTTGGCTCTTCTTATGATGGGCAAGCTCTGAAATGTACATAAAAACATGATACCTCAGCAATTTTTGAAATACGCAGAGACACTGACTGGTGCTGCCTGTCACGTACAGAGACTACTACTGACTGTCTCCAGGGGATGTGATCTGGTTTGTTTTTCTAGTGGTAGCAACAGGTTCAAAGAGGTGATACTCACCTCATAAGGATGCCGTAAGGATTGTGAAAACACACTATAAACTACCAAAAAAAGAGAAAAAGGAAAAGTTTTACATTCCCATAATGAAGGCAGGTCTAATATAGCACAAAAATTAGTGAATTAGGTGTCAGAAGGCTTGGATGAGTCCCAGCCAGAGCACATGAGCACCTCTGGGTTGTCAGCAATGCTACTTGATCTTTCTGGGTCTCAGGTTAGTCATCCAAAAATGATGACACTTCCTACTTTATAAGAGTGTTATAAGTAATAGTGGTCCATAAATTGTATACTGTTATTACTTATAAGTAACGTCCATCTAAGGCCCTCCTGCCTGGGTAGCCCTGGGAAGCACACTTTATCAATCAATATTTAAGTTAACTCAGATTTGCCTTTCTGACCATAAAACAAAATAATGCAAACTAACCTATGTGAAGGATAACCTTATTTTTACTGTAATACTTTGGTTAATATCAACAAAATGTATAAAATAGCAATAATTATTAATTATAAAAAAGTAATTAACATTTTAGTGGTTACTATGTGGAAGAAATTGTGCTAAGCGATTTATATGAAATGCCAAATTATGCTATCATAGCAATCCTATGAAGATGGT
Source organism: Eidolon dupreanum (assembly GCA_028627145.1). Classification (NCBI taxonomy): domain Eukaryota; kingdom Metazoa; phylum Chordata; class Mammalia; order Chiroptera; family Pteropodidae; genus Eidolon; species Eidolon dupreanum. The sequence goes on along the minus strand of CM053510.1, from coordinate 58,711,540 downwards.
TTTATTATTTTCTCAATTTTTCAAATGTAGAAATTAAGGCTCTAAGGGGGTAATTAATTCATCCAAGCCCACATTTTCTATAAATATTAAGTGCCAGGTTTTGACCTCAAGTTTATCTAACTATAGAACTTTCTGTTAAATCATTATAAGACACTATCTTGCTCTCCAAATGAACTAGCCAGCCAACATTCCTTTAAAATATATATATATTTAAATTATATATATTTAAAAATATATATATATTTAAATTATATATATTTAAAAAAAAAATATATATATATATATATATATATATATATATATTTTAGGAATTACTATAACTTGAGTACCAAACATGTGGTGGTTCCGCTAAAGAGCTCTATAGGCTTTATCTTATTTCTGTTTAAAATCTAACTCTACTCCTTACTAGTTGTGTGACCCTGGCTCATTTACTTAACTTCTCTACATCTCAGTTTCTTAATCGATAAAATGAGTTTAATAGTTTTCTTATTTAATATGTTGGTTATGAGGATTAAATGAGTTTACATGCAAAATGTTTAGGGCAGCACTTGGTTAACTATTTATACAGGGTAATATTATTGTTTACAAAGATCAAATAACGAAATTCAGTAATTCTGCAACCCTATATAACATAATAACTTCTATCAACAGGGGGTACAATAGAGAAAATTACAAGTAGTTTTAAAACAACTATTAAATGGTTTAAAATTTGCCCAGAGAATTCAGTCCCAAATACAGTCCTTTCTGGAGACTGTCTGTCCAGGAGACAGAGACTCAGCTCAGTGGCCATCAAAAGGACATAAAAAACCAATTGTCAATGTTTTCTGTAGGACCTGTTGAAGAAAAGTAAGGTGACCTAAATCCATACTCGGACCCTATAATCCATATTGTTTTGGACTGTTACCATGGGCCTGAAGTATTATCCATTAAATTAGATAAATAACTCAGTTCAGTGGCAAAAACTGTGTAATTTGGAATAACTGAAGCATCTGTAATCCTTCTGGATTCTGCAGGCTACTTGTATATTTGAGACAGCAATTCAAGTGCAGTCATTTTTCACACAAAGGAAATCTAAGGCTATAAAAGTAATTAATCATAACAATTCTCCATAGATTTTTTTTAGATACGAAATGCTAAAATAGTTATAAATCAAGGCATGTTTAAAAGTAATAAATATTCAGAGACAGACCAAACTCTACAATAGACAGAACAAAGGGAAAAGAATTATTGGTTTCTTCAATATGAAATCAGTGTAAAGAAAACCAAGTTCTATTTTGAAATGACTAATACTATATTGTTTGTTTTTGTATTAAAACCATAGAGGAATGTTCATATGATTTCTATTAAGGTCTAATTAAAAATGAAAACCAGTCTTGAAAACATCTCCCATAGAAATAAAAATGTCTCTTTTAACTTTTATGGGCAGTATTTCTCAAGTATCTTTTACCTCTAATGAAACCAACCAAAGTAAAGTGCCTACCGTGTGGTAGAAGTTTTTAAATCAAGAAAAATATATTAACTACACTTGATTCAGAGTAGGCAAGTTTGGACATATTTGAAGCACTTTTATAATTAAGATATTTTGCACTAGATTATTTGTTTGCTGAAGGTAAAGATAATAAAATACATCACAAAAGAGTACACTAAAGAACAGCCTAGAGGAGTGGAAAGACTGCTGGTGTAAATGAATAAGAGGCTCTATAATAAACCTGACTGACAGTAACCTCACAGGGTGATCTGATCATAAAATCTTAACTGGGCAGGTCATGGTGGGGTGGGTAACCATGCCCCAGGCATATATGCCTTACGCAAGTCTTCACCATTCTTTTTGAGCTTCTAGGTTCACATACTTTTGAAATGTCTCTTTTTCAGACCCTTCAGAAGAGGAAGTGCAACCACCCTCAAGAGCGCACATAACCCTGTTAACTATCCTGTAATCCAACCCCCACTTTGCTTTTTCCCACCTCCATGTAATCTTCCTTACCTTCCCACCTTAATTCCAAATGAATAAAAGAAACTGAAAACGGTCATTCTGGGGAGCATTTGAGATCTTGCTTCCAGGCAAAATTCTCTACAGGTTTAGAAATTCTTAGGTCGACAATGGTCTGAGGAATTGCATTCTAGCCCTCATTGTGCCACCAACTAGCTGCTCAGTCTGTTTACATGTGGAAAATGAGTGCTTGGCCCTCTGAAAGTCGGTTCCATCTCTTAAAATATTTAAGTCTAGTAATGTATATATGTCCTCTCTCTCTCTCTCTCTCTCTCTCTCTCTCTCTCACACACACACACACACACACACACACACTTCCCCATAACGTATCCATCTTTGGGAACTCAGATGTTGAGTTTTGCTTATATTTTTGGAGTCATAGAGTTTATATAGAAAGAAATGTAAAAAGTGCAGACATGACTTACAATTGACTCTCTGGAGGCAAGAAGATTTCCAATATAATCAATGAAATAAAGCTGTCAATTTATACAAAAAGCGTGAAAACAATTTATAATTCATCTTGTTCCACAATAATGCTGCTCTATATACATTCACATTGTGGAAAGTCTAGTTGGCATTCATAATTCTGAATCTGTATTTCTGCTCATAGTATTTAAATCAGCAGTCTATCAGATGAATTAAAGAAACCAAACACTAAATTCTACACCCTGACATGTACTATGTCAAGCCTGCAATACTATTCCATTCTGCATATACCATTAGACTAAGAACCTTTAAATAAATACATTCTTGACAACTGTTTATAGATAATTCTTCTAATCTTCAGCTATACAAAAAGCAGGACCCATCTCCTCTGTCCTTGAGTTCAACAATCCCATCATTAACCTTTTTCTAATGCCTCTCACAGATGCACAGTGCTTTTTTCCCATAATTGTAACTCACTCCGAGCCTCATTTTCCACAGCAAAGTATCAGGTGTCTCAAAGCTATGTAGAATACACTACAAAGGAAATGTTTGTGGTCCGTGGACTTTATCCACTCCAGTTAAATAGGATCATCTGGTTGGGAGAAAAGGGCCACTTTGACTCAGCGTTTTCCACTTGGACCAGGCTAAGGAGGTTGCTGACTGCAGTGGAAGGTTCTATACTTAACAGACATTCTTGCCTTCCAGCTGGCTCACTGGCTTGAACACACTTGCGAGAAATCTCCATTATAAAGACTGTGAAAAGCAACAGAATGTCATTTGTAGAATTTATTTACCAAGTAAGAAAATGCTTAAGTAAAACAGGAAATAAAGTAATAGAAAAAATAAAGACCTTCAAGGATTTTTACTCCTAGTAAGATGTTCTTCAATACCAAAAGGAAACTGACCTATATGTATATTTCAGAAAAGAATGCCTGTTTTTTATTCACTTTACTAATCAAAGACTTCTTAGCAGCTTAGAAACAATTTAATACTAAGAACATGAGGCAGATAAAATAACAGAATCACCACCACCAAAAGACCAAGTGCAGTAGTCTTTACGCTCAAGATTTCATTTGAATTCATTTAGCCACAAATTTAACCTCCCAATAAGTAGACAAAGGCATAGTATATTGCTGTGTGTTCTCAGTTGGTCTATCCAATAACTGAGATTTTAAAAAATAAATGAATGTGATTGCTTATACTACTGCAACTGTAGCTAAACCTTTAAACAAGAATAATCCACACACAAGTGAAATTCACAATTTTAGCTGGGCCAGAAAACTTTGTATCTCCTGTACTAAAGAATTTTTCACAAAGCTCTTTAATTTTATAAAAATATTGAAGTAAAATATTGTAAATCAAGGCCGAGAAGGAAAACAGCATGATTTTAGTGTCATGGTCTGACTTTCCAGCTCTGTGATCTGGTGCTGCTCACTCATCATTTTCCTCATTGTAAAGCAGGTGTAACACCAGCACTCATCTCACAGGCTGCTTGTGAGGACCTAATTAGGTCACAAATGTAATAGCTCAGTGAAAACACCTACAATGTAGTTGTCAAAGATCAGCTATTTTTATTCTTGAAAAGGCTCTTCCTGTTCTGGGACACCAAATTCTTGTTATTTTCTTCCTCTTTCTGTCCCTTCCTTCATACTTATCTTGCTTTTCTCTCCCCAAACATTAAATGTCGAGAGTTCTCAGATTATATAGCACCTAGATCCTCTTCTCATTCTCTTCTTTCCCAGCAGAATCTAATCTACTCCGCCATGATTTCAATTACCACCTAGAGAGCAATAATTCTTAAAGGTGTATTTCTAATTCAGAACTGATTACACACCAGGCAAATCAACATCTCCACTTGGATGTCTGGAAAGAACCTTGGATTCATTATGTCTAAAAGTCAAACTCACCATCCTTGCCATCCAAACATAAACGTTGCCTATCTCAGTAAGTGGTTCCAATGCCACCCAATTACACAGCCCAGAACCCTGGGAGTCATCTCTGAAATATCCTGTTCCTCTCTTCCCAGTATTTAACCCATTTCCTACCTCCTTCCTTTTTACCTCTGAAACACACCTTTTGGTTTCCCTAGCCACATTACCTTCTGAATCTAAAGCCACTGTCCTGTAGCCCCCAAACTGGTTTTCCCACAAGCAGTCTGGCCCCCTCTGATCCATGTATAACATGCAACTAGAGTGATATTTTAAAATGCATATATGATATCACTCTTCCAACTACAACTTTTCTTTGGCTTATTACTGCCCTTATGATAGGGAATAAAATATCATAAGCCATTAATAAAGCTGTGTACATGTCTTCCGCTCCCATGGACCTCTATATTCCAAACACATTAGGTCTTTTTCCTTTAATATGCCAGGCTCTCTTTCTTCAAGGCCTTTACTCACACTCACTCTCTTCTTTGGGACTATATGAAAGATTCTTCCCCTCCCATCCCTACATCCCAATATCTAGCTATTTCTTTCTCAATATTTACTTTTCTGCTTAAACAATACCTCCTCTAGATGGTGTTTCCTGGCTCTCAGGACAAGGCCAGTTCTATCACTTACTCTCACAAAGCACTCTACACTTTTGCATCAAAATTCTCAGTGCATTTGTAATTACTTTGGTGTCTGTTTTCCACAAAAGATATTAGGAACATGCGGGGAGCATGTCTGTTTTGTTTATAGTTGTATCCTTTAATTTTAAACACCATGATTGCCACAAGTAGGCCAACCATGACAATGATAAATATTTGCTGAATTAATTAACACAAAAATGGTTCTGGCTTAGTCCCTGATTTAATAATTGCTCCTAATTGGTGGAGAAGTACACATAAAACTAATTCAAGGCAGGCTGTGAGAGCTTTACACAGGAAATAAGCATAAGCACTACTTGAATCTGTGAGAAGAAAAAAAATCAATTCTGGAAGGTGAACAAATGTATGAGGAAAGACCTACATAAGAAAGGCTTCTTTCTGGTGCTGGGAGGTAAGCCATGTAGAGCTAGCAAGACTTCAATTAGTGAAAGATAAGAAGTATTCTAGGGAGACGCAAAAGGTTTGGCAAAGCCATGGATAAAGTTAGGGTATATAGAGACTGGTGAACTGACAATTGTGCCTGATGAGGAAGGTATACTGAAATGCAGCAAATGGCCACATTGTGGAAAGCTGTCATTGTCAGGATTAAACTGTCTCTCAAGAAAAACCATTGTAAGTTTCACTGTCAAAGAATGACAATCAAAGACAAGAAAAATGTGTTAACAGATTAGGATGGGGGTATAGAGACTAACTAGTAGGCTATTTCAATATTTCAGACAGAATAGAAGGAGAAAAAGAGGAAAAATAATTCAGTAGTAGAATGGTGAACACTGCTGCTCCAATGGAGACAGTATATGCCATTGACTAACTGGAAAACCAAAACAAAGGAAGGATGGGAGATGATGAGTTCTGTTTTGCAAACCCTAAATTTTATGTCTTTACATAATGTTATGCAGGTAGTTGAAATGTAGTCTAAGAAAGAAGATGCAAGTAAATTTCAGAAAATTTTAGGAAATTTTAATTGGAACATAATGAATTAAACATCAATGCAAAGGCTTGACAAATATGTCTAAGGTTTTCCACAAACATGTTTTTATTAATAATGAAAAAATACAAAAAATAACAAAAGTTCCTTTATAGTTACTGCTTGAATTTTCAATATATCTTGTGCCTAGTTTTTATTTTATAGCTGTTAAAAACAAAACTCATAATTTTGCCATAATTTCACTTTCTTTAAAATAGTTAATTTCCAAAAGATAAAAATAAAAATAAAAAATAAAATAGTTAATTTTCTATATAATTGTTGGAATGGAAAGAACTCACTTATGTTGACTTTTTCCCTATTCAGTGAAAGAATATCTCTTATGTTTAAAAGAAGTCCATTCTTTGTAACAGGCTTTATGCAAAAGTTAAAAATGACGTGCAGAATTTTTAAAAAGGTCATTCTAATATCAAAATGTTAACATCTGAAATTATGTCATCTTTAATTATCAAGAGAATATTTGAAGAATAACAAAATGTAACACTTACTTTTGCTGCACCTATCTGTTCTTTTCGAAATTTCTCAAGAGGCGCAATTAATACATCATTAGCGTTTTGAATCTGAAATTAAAAATGCAAACATTAAATTCTGCATAATTTCATGCAAATATTAAAAAACATGGCTTTTTTATTCACCTTATTTAAATAAACAGCTTTTGTTCTCTTATTCACTTCTATAAATGAAATAAAAATATCTTGCATGTTATAGTCTTTCTACTTTATAATTAAGTTTTTCTCACAAATTATGTCACTTGATCCTAACAATATGAATAATTTGAAAACAAGTACATGTGGTAAGATGTTAGTGTGAATATTTAAATTTCTTATTCTAAGCTATAACTAAGAAATAATATATTGGATATTAAATTTATAAATATCTTTAACTATACTCTTTTGATGTAGTCAGGTTCGGGCATCATTTTAAAACTAAACCATATAAAAGCTCTTCCATTGTGTCCCCATAATATCATAATTCTACAGCTGCAAAATAAAATAAGGCTTATTTTTTTCCCTATTTAATTAGAATTCTTACACTTGGGATTTGCCTGAATGTTCTCACATTTCCAACTCTACTAAAATAGTAACTGATTTCCTTTCAATGAACAGTAGTAGTTCAGCCCCAAACTCCGAATTGGGACTTAATTAAAACTTTAAAACACAGGAATCTTTTAATAATGGTCTATAAAAATATTGTGAGAGGATTTGAGGTATGAGGCCAGAGACTGGATGCAAGGAGACAAACATTTCTAAGGGTAACATTATGCTGAAAGAAAATCTTGATTTAAAAAATCCTTCAGAAAGCATTAAAATTAAATGTAGGGCCTTAAATGCTCTCACTACAAAAATGGTAATTATGTGACAAGATGAAGGTGTTAGCAAATGCCACAATGGCCACCATTTTGCAATATATAATGTATTATACCAACATATTGTATACACTGTTTATACAATGTCGTATGTCAATTATATCTCAATAAAGCTTGGGAGGGAAAGTAAGCCCAGTTTACAAAATTTATAATTTATTCTACAACTGTAATAACAAGATCAATATATAATTAGGAAACGCTAAAATTAAAAACCTATTTCTAAAATAAATTACTCTATTTTAAAATAAGTTAAAGGGTATATAGTAGTTCTTTATATTATTCTTACAACTTTTCTATAAGTCTGAAACTGTAAGCAAAATTTTAATAGAGTTTTACTTTCACGTATTTTTCACTAGTTAGTCTCTAGTTACATTTTACTTCTTAAATTACATAATCTAAATGCACAGAGATAGTATACACAAAAATAAAAACTAGAGTGTTAATGCCTTCCATGATTTGGTCATTCTCCAAATTTACAGAAAAATGAGATGACTGATCTTAAAAAGAGGACCTAAAATCCTGTGCTGTGAAAACATGCAAAGTAGATCAATACTCAAAATTGTTTCCAAGGCATTGAGGGGTCTGATATCTCTGTGGAGGTATCTGTGGATACCTCTAACATCCATCACCTAACTCCCATTTGTGAACTCAGTCAGGCATCCCTCCAGATACATTGTGCAGGCCTCTTACTAAAGAGATGACAGGAAACAGTAGCAAAATAGCTCACTTTTCATTCTCAGTCTCTAAATCTTCTTTGTCTTCATGAAAGCCCAAATACATATAAACACACACAAATATCCAGATTTTACAGACATTATAAATAGCTGATTCTGCCTTTAAATTTAAGTTTGCATAAGGGGAAAGACAGTGTCATGAACACTTCAGTGTAATCTGAACAACAGCAAAGTAAAGGCTAACATTTACTGAATGTTTATGCTGGAAACAAGCAGCATCTAATGTATTTAAAGTTAATGAACTTAAAGAGGGAGATTTTCTCAAGCGGTGAAAACTCCAACCATGAGGCTGAACAAGATCACGTGCAGTGTAGTGCTTAAGTACATGTATTTAAAATAAAAAATGCCTGTGTTTAAACTGGGTTCTATTGTTTATGAGCTGCTAGTTAACCACTCTGAGCTTCAGCTGCACCATCTACCCAATCACTTGGTTCTAAGAACTACGATAATGTAAAACACTTAGTTCTGTGTCTTATGGTAAGTGCTCAAAATCCATAGCTTTTAAGATCTCCAAATAAACATAGGTAATGAATTTCATTCTATATTTACCTACCTAATACACTTCTATATCCGAATCTACTGTATTGCCCTTGGGTTGAAGTATATCTATGTGCACACTATGAGAATCACTAGAGTAGTTAATTGATAAACTATGCCGAACTCCTTATAAATACATTAGGATTCTGACAACAGTAAAGATCCATAGGAACTAAATGAGTCAGGGTAGTATTTGGATAGCGTGTGAACTGGATACACCAAAGAGAAAAAATATTCTAGGAAAAGAGAACCCCATGGATAAAGGCAAGAGGGTGGAACTAAGCATGGCATGTGGCAAGGGAGACTGCAATGCAGAAAAAGAGCAGTTAGTGAGCACTCATTAAGAGTCCGTCATTGACGGTTCTGAGTATACTGACCACATTTAACTTTTTAAAAATGGGAATAGCAGAATAAATGTGAAGAATGTCAAACAATTACAGCACATAGCAGGCTCCACAGAATTAATGTCATTATTATTAAGAACATCATCTAACTAGAGAAAAGAAAATACATTATTAGTAGCGAACTCAGTGAGGAAATAAGGAAAGACTGAATATACCCATAATCTAGGCAAAGCAGCCTAAACAAGAATGACTATTGGCTTCTAAACAGAGGATTTTTTTAATGTTATAAAAACTTGTTCAAGGAAGCCAGTAATATGTAGGATATTTTAAAAATGAAGAGATGAAGATGAAATATTCCAGCTGAAAGACTGGGAGAGGACTCAAGCTTGAAGTGATGAGGAACTAGATCAGGTACCTGCAGTGTAGACGAATGGGAAGCAGGGAAGTGAAGAGACAGTTTTTTGGGAAAACATAAAAAAAGGGCCCAGGGGGAGAGGACTCAAAAGTGACACAAGGCTTCTGCCTCAGGCACTGGAACTTTGGCATCACATTAAAAAGGAGGGTGAAGGATGTAGGGAGTATCTGGTGAAGAAGGATAAAGGACAAAGAATTTCACTTTGGAACCATTATGTCTGATGCCATGGAACAACTCAAAAAACTATTTTGGCAGAATATCCTACCTTGAAATGGTAGAACTAATTAATATAAACAAAATGTTTTTTATTTGAATGGGAAGGATTAGGAAAAGGAATGGATAGATGGGTCCATATACTAAGAAACTGGCACCTACATTCATATCCGACAGTTTAAATCTTTGCTAAAACCCTACTGTTGCTGTTATCTAAATACGACCTGGGAATAAAATAAAACCTGAGGAGATATAACAAATCAAATGTGATAATTAACAATCATCCTATAGGCAAGTATTACTTCCTGTCTCTATTTCTTCCACATTTCTTAATTTTCTCTTTTGTTTTTGGATTTGCTTATTTTTTTCTTCCCACTCTTGTCATTCTATTAATGTGAAACTGAAATAATTTTTTTAAAAAAAAGTTCCAGAGGCAATAAACAGAGAAATGAGGAAGGGGAAGAAAAACATCCAAGAGTGATAGATAACAATATATGTGATTTATTGAGCGTTTACTATGTATCAAATATTATGCAAAGCTCTTCACAATATCGAGATTAAGGTCAAGTGTATATGAGTAATGACATTCTAAATCTAAAAATCATCTGTAATGTATTAAAAATGCCAGTGTTCAGGTTAGCCCCAGTTTCATATGAATCTTGGCACCAAAACCTCCAAGATTCAGTGTCTTCATCCCTACATCTCTGAAGGTTTTTTTTTTAATTAAAGGAGAAATATATGTATTTTACAAATAACAAACATATTTGACACATGGCAGATTTTCAATAAATGTCTGTCTGCTTCTTCAAAGAATTGGTGATGCCTACTATGCGTTCGCAATCACTATAAGCAGTCTTAGAATTTCCCAAGATAATTTAAAATGTGGTTACTCAAAGGTAGAAAATGAAACCCAGATTAATTTAACATAACAGTACCTATCCAGAGTATGCGTCTATAATAGTAGATAACCAGGAACTGAATTTTTCCATAAACCATTACAATACATGTATGGTTTTACATCTGAAATATGATGCTCCTTTTGTGTGCCGTCATAATATGTGAATCTAAATTCAAGAGATCAGAATGGAAACGGCAACACTCAAAGGGCACAAAGTGAATTTGTGGCTGCTTCTGACCCTCATCTCTGTATATCCCCTAGGGAACACATGCCTTTCATCCCCACACACAGATTAATCACAAAGACAAAAAAATTCCTTGATTCTGAAGTATCTAAGTGTGAAGTAAAGACAGTGTTTAAAATTTTAGTAGGTTTAAAAGGGTTATTGTTGAAACTGTATAATAAAGGAAAAGGACATACAAAATGATGGAAAATTTTAAAATGTGAATCAGGTTGCAACTCTGCTGACAACTTTCACAAGGTTTAAAAAATATTGAGAAAAATTAAATTTTGGCTCATATAGAAGTCTTTCTTCCCAGATTTATGCAAGAGGCTTGATGAAACTCCTTCCAGAAGGTAATATTGGGGTGTGTGTATATGTGGGCAGGATCAAGTCACTCAATTCAAGAGATTCAAGATCCCATAATATTTGTGGAATGTGTTACATTGCATGACCTTACTAAGAGGCTTTAGGAAAAATAAAAGCAATTTTAGTTCTATACTCCCTAGATATCAATCATATAAAGTTCTTGAAAAGGTCTTATTTCAGTGATTAAGACATAATTACTTATTAGCTATTTTATAATTCTTAATCATTACTTAAGCCTTGGGTTTAAGCAACTTATTTTTATAGATATTGGTCCATTTCAAAATTTAAAAAAATAACTACCAGCTATTTCATTTATTTTCTGTAGCGGAGAAACAAATCTAATATTGGATAACGGTTTACAATACTCGGTTACTTGGTAGACACACTTTAACTGGGGGGTGCATTACAGTAAGTCAGGCAATTAAATACCCTGTCAAGTTTCTTTTGCTATTTCAAGTGGTTCTAATAAACAACCACAAGGGAGTGCTCATAAATCACTCAAAGGTAATGGTAGAAATATTTTTATGTGGTTAGATGAATGACACTTCAAATATGTTTTTTTTTTAAATTTTCTCCAAGCATACATAAATTATAATTTTCTATAGACCATGGATTTTCAAGTACTACTATTCTACAGGATTTTTCAATGCTTGCTTTCACAGCTGAGAACTTTACACAACGCGTTTGTCCAACAAAGTGAGTAGCAATGGACTAAAAGAAATCTGAAAGGTAATTCTCCTTACACTTTTACTTTCTCTCCCCAATCCAGGTTTTGGATCCAGTCACAGCTCCTCACTAGTCAAGGATTACAGTGTCCCATTATCCTGCAACTTAATAACACCATGAGGTAAGATTACAATTCTCTGCCTCGACCTTTCAAAGCACTAAAACTTACTTAACTCTTAAGTTTTGAAGAGAAGATATAATGATATTCAGCAGTGTTATCTAAAAGCAACTGTGTGAGAAGGCTTTTTATAGAAACTTAAAAAAATAATTTTTTTTTGTGCTGCCTATATAGCCAATCCACGCAAAGTAGAAAGATCACAAAGGTGTGTGATAGTGAGCAGACTAAACATAATCAATGTGGAAGATATCTATAAACAGTCTCTGAAGTAAGAATAGATTATTTTCCCACTGGTTTTTGCAAGTGAGAAATTCAGATCTGTCCCAATTTGGGGATTACAGGCAAGGATCTCTCCTTTACCTAATATTGCAACCTCTGTCTTGTTCCTCCCTCCCAAACAGCTTCCCAGGATGAAGCTCTAGCAAGCATCTAGGGCTAGCTGGAGGCCCACTCCTGAGTACTAATCAAGTTCGTTCTCCACAGCTATGCAAGAGACATGCCATCTTCAGGTCAGTAAAGCCACAGTCTTCTAAACTAGAACTCAAAAGCAAAAACTCACATAAGCGCTGGAATATGAACTTGTGAACAAGACCTTCGTATAATACGTAATATGAAGTCAAAGACTAAGTGCATTTTATTTTATATCCTTTAAGGTGGGCAAATTACTCAAAAAACAAAACAAAACAAAACAAAACATGTCTTTACTGTTAAAAAAAAGTGCTTTGTGAGGTTATCTGGGTACCACAGTAATCCATTTAATTTCTACTTATCACTTGCTACTTTCAGATTGAGTGTTCTGATTCTACTTAGTCAGTCAGCGTTCCTTTATAAACTCCACTCACATTGGACCTCATCTGTTTAGATCTAACTCTTACTTAAACTTAATGTTAATATGTCTTTATCTCAAAGCCTGTTTACAAAGATTAGATTTTCTATTTTATGTATAATGATCATTAAGAGTTTATTCATATAAAGTTGTACTGGCTTCCTATTAAATTCATTTTTTTTTTGAGCAGGCCAACTGTAATGCATATATCATTTTTTAAAATGACCTATGAAATTGATACTGGAGTTATATAGTATAAGAGAGTGAAATCTCACCAGCACATACTGGATGTCAAGGCTTCTTAGCTGGTTACCAGGGCAATCAGTAAACAGTCCTCTCTGCTTCTAGAGCTTAAACTATCCTGAATATAAAGTCTGCCATTTTTTAAATAAAATCATCTATACTCATAAGATGAGTAGAAAAGCATTCATCCAAGGAGTTGACAATTTTCACAGAATCTAGCTGAGAAAGTGGAGAAGGGTAAATTGCAAAATTTTACATAATGCATTGTGATCTAATAATGTCATAACTCTAGGTTGTGCTAAATGGAATACTCTGAATACTATAATTTGAACCAGATAAGTTATTCATTTTAGCTTGTTTGTTGCTCTTAAACTACTTTATTCTTCCCCAACAATCTCAAATAGAAGGTTAAACTAAGAATATTTTTAAAGCATTCAAGCATTTTGAAAAAGATTTGTAAACACCAGCTATAATCATAGCACACTGCCTCCTCACAAACTTGTGTCCACTTATTGCCATCCTGATTACTACTTGTTCATTTAGACTCTAAAATAATGAAGTATTAAAAAAAAAAGTCAGCGAAAAAAGGTCAAACTTTCTTTTAGCTATAAATATCAAGACATGTAAAGGGTCAAATTAGAATGGACATCTTAAAAGCTGCTGAAATTACTCCCAACATCCTGCAGATACATTCCTGTAACAAATACTTTTCTATCGATTTTGACCAAAAATTATACATTTAGCAAAGCACTTTTATAGACTATACGGCTGCATTACCTCAAAGGAAGACTCTGAGGTTAAATCTACCTTTGAGATTATAGGCTCTGAAGAATATAATAAATGCTACAATCTCAGTTGTTTCAAAGATACTGGTGATGTTACTTCAGCCAGTCCTCAACCTTTAGATATTCTCAGGAAGCCCAAATCTGCTGAACTTGTGTACCTCTGGTGGCACTGCTATGAGGTTCCAATAATGCTCTCATATTTGTTAACACTATAGGAGGTGGCCAGAGATCTTTCCGTAACACAGCTGTCACATGTATAACAATATTCTCATGATGATGAAAATATACCTCCCCTTCCCGACCTCAAAAGCCAGAAATGCTGTACATCCTGAGCTGAGTCAGTTATGGCCTCGAGATGATTTCTTCCCCAGGTTTTATCTCCTACCTTAGAGGAATCAAAGTGGCTTATGTGTGAGGGCAGGGGGAGGGAGCCTCAACAAATTGATAATTTATGTAATTCAATGTTTATCTCCCCCTCCCTTTTAATGCTATTCCTTCTTGCTAATATTCCTCTATCCTTTCTGGTATTCAGTACTAAGAATATCTCTGGAGAACAAAATTAAAATCACTCATCTGTTATAAATTCTTCATCTGAATTTAAGTAAACATCTAATAGTCTTTGTCAGTTTATAAAAGAAATGAAAATTCGTTATATTCCCAGAGTCAGTCATTTTACAGCCATTACATTGTAGTAGCTGAATGTTAATGTATTTTAATTATAATTGCTCTATATCTACATAATGCTGATTGTTAAATCCTTAAGATTTAAGATATCCCAATGTATATGCAATTTCTTAAACTGCTTACTACAGTTTTACAATAATGGACACAAGTTGAAGGAAAGAAGAGAGGGAGAGAAGAGAAGGGAGGAGGAATTATGCAAGATTGATATGCATATAAAACAAAGTAGAGATGGACCTAACTAACATCAGGAGTGATTGACAGTAATTACAAAGATAGGATGGGGGTTAGTGGTACATTGGAACAGACTCAGCAGCTCGGATCACTGTGTTTCTCTCTTCCCAACCTGTATTCAGTGACCTTTGGTCAAAATCAGCTGCTGTGGGAGTATTTGCACCATGGAAATCAGCAAGCATTACAAATTGGGACACACACACACACACACACACACCTCTGAGTGCTTGCTGGCATTTAAGTTTTTACCATCACATTACTGCTTAGACCTAAACATGTATTTGGAAGACACCAATATTAAACTACAAACGATGATAAAGAGTACTAACTATATGAGATTTCTTTTTTCTAGTTATTAAAGCATCTCTTTTAAACATGTACCCGTGGGCTTATAACATTTCCAATTTAATATGCCTTTTCCAATACTTAAAAGATAAAACTCATTTCTACTTTACACTGACACTTCACATAAAGCAAGGCTTTTAGATTTCTGGACTTCTACAGCAACATCTTGAACAAACTTCTACTATAGCACTAATGACAAATTGTTTCAGCTTCAATGATTCTAAGTAATAGCAGGTTTCTGTGGTGCTGGGTTGAGGATTCTGAAGCTCAATCTGGACATTGAAGGAATGATCACAGAATGACGGATATAAACAATTCTTGTTAACAAGAGTGATAGTAGTCATGCTACATATTATCAACTTATATATTGATCTTTCTGGCCTTGCAAAGGTGGAGATAATGTCTTACTGATTTTTGTAATAGTCATTGCCTAGCAAAGTGCCTTGCCATAATGGAAACTCAACATACCATTGCTAGATTGATGAATAAAGTTACTTCTGATACCTATAATTGGTACCTGCAATGAGTTACCGTAGCAAATACTGTTCCTCATAATATTACTGAGGATGGCAACATTCCTATAGGAAAGTAAGTATTTCTGAAAATAAGAAAAGTATTTCTATAATATGTACTCTGATATATGTGGTATAATATAGATAGCAATTTATATATAGGCAGCAATCTGAAGCTAAGCTCATTGATATTATCTTTAAAAAAATTCAGTCACAAAAAAATTTACAATTCTTATAGTCATACAAGTTTCTCTACTTATAAATTGGTTTTGGAAAATATATATGTATATATTATAGACCTATTATATGTGTGTGTGTGTGTGTATGTATGTGTGTGTGTGTATATATATACATATACATATACATATACATATATACATACATACATATATATATATATATATATATAAAATTGCATTTCAAGACAAAACCTCACAGAGGGCTGACCATTATGCAAATGGTCGTTAAAATGAAAGGAACAGTAACCCCTTAAAAGTAAGATACCAATAACCTTCCAAATTCTCCCTAATCCTTTTTAAGTAGATTTCACTGCTGTACTGAATTGAAAACTCAGAAAAAGAAAAAAGAAAAAAAAAGCTATGTCTGTTAGATTTTAGATAAAAACCAGGAAAGGACTGGGAATAGGAGGATAAGTTACAGAGTAACAAGACTGAAATCATGGAGGAGAAAAGTAAACAGGTCACCCCGACAGGTAAAGGGAGAAATGGTTTCTAGAGCAGTATACATATAACAATTATTGAACACTTATTATGGGCCAAGAGACTTCTCTTTCAGTACTTAGAACAATTCTATGAAGAAGGTACTCTTATTCCTATTTTTCAGATAAGGAGGCCTAAAGAGCCTGTTTTGCCCAAGCCCACCAAGAGTTTGTAGGTGGCAGAGCCACTTGAACTTGGCAACCTAACTATGGAGCCCATATTCCTAACCGTTCTACACTACACCACATTACACCACTCTCAGATAATAAAATAATACACTGCAGAACCAAAAATAAGTCTTGCGCCCAAATACAGTTCCATGAAATGTGAGTATAGCTATCATTTTTTAAAAAAGTAAAAGAAAAACAAAAAAAATCTGTAGTTAGTAATGAGATCTTTTTAAATTTCTAAACCTTAAAATGTATTATTTTCCATATTACAAATCTCTTTTGAAAAGTGATATGCGTAATTTATTGTATCCCCAAACAGTTCCACTATTGTGCTGATGCCATATTTAGTGTCTGCTAAAATGTCAAGCTGAGTTGAATAATGCTATTTCTTGGCTTATGAAATGCTTAGTTGTAATAATGTAATGGTGAGGTAAGAACTGACACAGACACATGGAAGATTATGAAGAGATTACTGCAATTATTAATTTAAAATAGAAACATTTCCCTCACATAATTATACCCAATTAAAGTTTGAGAAATAAGGAAAAAGAAGTATTCTTTCCAAAACATAACCATAGTAGTACTGCTTTCCCTACTTTCCTTTCCCTGGTACAACACTTACTTGAGCTGTTCGTGTCACATACTATCTTGATATAAATAAACACAGGAAACATTGTAATTGTAACACATACAGTTAAAAAAAAAAAAAAAAAAAACAGTACCGGAAGCTAATATACACACAGAGTATATCTTCCCTATAAACAACCCTTGTAGTGACTGCTTAAGGTGAATATTTTAAAGACCTCTGGGGGCTAGGGGAAGAGAAAATAATCTTTTGACATAAATAATCTCTTAATTGAATAAAGCAACAAATTGAATCAGTGTTGTTAAAAATAAAACCAGGAAAAATTAATTAAAAGAGAAAACTTCAGAGCTTTAATACAGAATTACAGAAGTCCATGAGTACCCAAAAGTAATCTAAGTCCTACAACTTAGCAAACAAGAGATATGATTTATTTTGCAAAGATTTTCTTTTAAACTTTCCCAGGCATTTGAGCACAGGCTCTTAGTCATAGCTAAGAATTACTTCCCAAATAAGTTCCATATGTTATAACTCTTGTTCTCGGTCTTTTCCAAAGCCAGGTCTGGTCAAAGTATGGGCCAGCTTTCCACACTGTACAGCTGTCAAAAACTTTTCTTACTCAATGAAGTAAAGAACCACTTTCAGCCCTTTCTGTGAGGTCTTATATTATGTGAAATATGAGTGATTATGTCAATACTAGAGAAATTCTCTTTACAATACATAACAACAACAACAACAACAACAACAACAACAAAACTTATCCTTATCTATGAAAAGTATGTCCCAGCAGGAAATATAATCATTTAATAAATCATTAACATCTGACCTCTTTTGGTCTTACCCTCAGGCCATGGCTTGAATTACCTTCAGTTCATAGAACTGGCTAAAAGGATGTTTAAGATTCTTCCCCAGAAAATAAAATTTGGAAACTACTTTCCTCCCGACAGCAGCAGACAGCCTGAGATATTCAGATTCTGGTGCATTCATGATGATGGGTACAACCTGATATAATGCCAAGCAGTCATTTTTGCTATGGAACACCTAAGTCAAGCTATATAATTATGAAAAGGTATGACAAAACTATCACTCCTCCCGCCACCTCTCTCTCTCTTCCTCTTAAAAAATTAAGAGACTCTTTAGTGAAACAGATGCCCTGTTTGCACTATAAGGAAGACTTATTGCTGGCAAAACCCTACTTCTTATCTCAACATTACCCAATGGTCTTTTGTCTAATCCACTACTAAGAATCCTCCTGCAGAGTAAGAGAGGCAAAGACAGACTCAACTAACTTACCTTTCTCTTATATTTCAAGGTAAAATTCTATACCCTATCCATGGGTGACCTAATGTTGTTTCATGCTTCAAATATTGGGTGAAGAATGGCTTACAGATAGGGAGCTTAGCAGAAATGTCTGGGCTGGAAACAATATCTGTAAGGCAAGTGTTTGTCCCATTCCCACGAGCACCTCAAAAACACACCCTCAAGACAGGTCCCAGCCTTCTCCAGTCTCTCTATTTTTCTCCTCTTAGTGACACCAAATTCAGCTAACTGCCCTATCATCGTAGAATATGGCCTCTCCTTCATATTCCACAAACCAACAGATAACCTCCCCACTGCCTTAGCCTGCATGCCATCACATCTCCCCAGAATTATGACAACATCCACCTCACACATCTCTCAACACAGTTTCATAAACCACCCATATTTAATTTTTCACACTGCTGCCAGAATGCTTTGTATAAAAAGAGTAGGGCACTTCTCAGCTTTTCTCATTTCTCTTTTATACCTTCGATATAAAAGGCCTTTCCTTAGCCAGTATTCCAAGATCCTCAATGAAGGGGACCCTCCCTACCTCCCTTTTCTGCTACCACTCACACATGAGAAGGCTTCTTTTCCAGCATATAGCATGACTTAGAAACTCTAGATCACACTGTGACCATTTCCATAGTTTTCCTTACCTGGTTCACTTGTTCCATTCCCTACCTAAATGTCTTACTTGCCCTTTAAACCTCAACCCAAGTACAAGTTTTAAAGGGACTTCTTCAAACCTCCACAGGATTGTGAGCATACCACTCTCATGGCAGATCATATAACTCTGAGGGCCACATTGTGCCAGTCTGTCTTTCCAGCCACATTATGAGTATTCCTGAGGAAATGCCTATGCCTCCGGCTTTCATTTTTGTACCAACCCCCCCCCCCCCCCCGCTGGGGCTTAGAGTAGTATCTGAGGCCAAAAAACACTTCTTGACACAAGCCTGTGGGCTAGAAGTGGGGATGGGGTTGGAGGAGCAACAGGGGGAAGCAGCTGGAAGAGAAGTTAGAGAAAAATGCCAAAATCAAGCCAAAATAAAATGGACAGCGTTGGACTTTGCATTCATGCAAACTAAATGTCATTTTCCAATTCATATAAAGGTTTCTGTCTCAAACAGTAGACCATTCATGCATGTACTAGCTGAGGGTGAATGTTCTGAAATCACTGAGGAAGAGAAAAACCAAAGTATGGATTGCAATATTAAGACCCCCGCCCCTTTGTCTCTTTTGGGAAAAGTAAGGATTTTAACAGATAATGAATATAGACCACCTTCTACGTGGGCATGCCAGGTTATAGATTTTCACTATACATGTAAACAAAAGGTTAACTATGTCACTGAATTTTCATTTCTACTTTTAAAAGGTGAATGAATGAGATTAACTCCTGGATCTTATGATTCTTTATCAACTCTAGTTACCATTTTGGACATGAATCTTGAATAAGTAATAAACACTGAGGATAGAGTAGGGAAAATAGGCAAGCTAAGCACTATTTGGCAAAACAACTTATCCCTAGATATTTATTAGGGATGAATAACCAATAGCCTGTCTTATCACTGGAAGATCCCTTGCTACCCTGTGCCAAAATTTCAATTAGGCTTTTAAACACTCTTGAAAGAATGAGGGATGAGAAACACAGCTTCTCATGGTCTTTGAGCTTACTAGCCAGGGAACATACTATCTATATTACTAAGGTACTAAATTACATTACTGTGTTACAATTAGAGCACTTGGGCCCAAAGGCAAAAACAAGGGCAAGCCTAGGTTAAATTATAAAGTGGATAAAAGCTGTTTCAAAAACTTCTACCTCTTCAGTTACCCCTAAGTAGGCTCTGTTTTGGCCTTTTTCCTTCCAGTGTGTTTATTCAGGCCATGTACCACCATCCCCCTTTCTCTCCCGTGAGAAGCCCTCGCCAGGGACTATGCTCCCAGGGGACCTGAATCCTAAATACTTCCAACCATCACCACAGTTTTTGGCCCACCAGTAAAACATTAGTTTTTATGGCTTCTTTCATGAAGACCTTTCTCCATGCTTCCTAACAACCAGTAAATATAATTTACTAACGAGTACTAATCTGCTTCTTGCAATCTGAAAACTATCTCCCTTGGGACGTATAAGACAGTATGACAAATCCAATGGTGGGGATTTCAGTGCCATGGATGGTCCATGGGGAGAGAATGGGGTTGGTGAAAAAATAGTTGTCTACTCGAACTACATATGTGAGAAAATGCAACCAGGCTCTTGTCCAAACTAATGGCGAACTTTACTGTAGCCCAGGTTTATATCAAGATAACATAGTAATAATGCTTTCATTCTGTTTATACATATGGATGATATGAATGTAGGATTAATAAGTTCATACCCAATGAAGGATATGCATAGACTATTCTTTGTAACTTTTTAATGAAAATTTAAAATTAATCACAAATGATTTGTAAACCAAATCTAGAAGTTTCCAGTAATTTAGTTTATAATACTTCAACCATCAGGCTGTAATTCATGAGTTCATACCTGTAACTCAGAATGTTTTCAAGCGAATATGTTCTGTGGAATACAAAGGCCCTGCTCTGATGGCAGTAATTCAGAAAGACAGTCAAATAAGCAAACAACAAACAAGATAATACCAGATAATAACATGAGCCATAAGGGAAAGAAAACAAGCTGATGTGACAAAAATAAATGATGGCAGCAGGATATTAATTTAAATTAGGTGGTAAGCAAAGGGCTCAATGAAGAGGTCCCTTGGAACTGAGGCATGAATTATAAAAACTTGCCACCAGCACCACCCAACCTCCACTCAAAGATCTAGAAGAGTTTTGGATGCAGAGAACAGCAAATGCAAACATCTTAAGACAGATGAATGCTTGACATGTTGATAAAAGGAAAAAGAGGGCCAGCATGACTAAAGTATAGTGAAAGCAAGAGAATGGTCTGAGATTAAAGCAGAGTCCAGAGCATAGCAGGCCCAGAAAAGCGTGGCGTGAAATTTAGATTTTATTCTACGTTAGCTATCATAGAAATACAGAAGGCGATAATGACAAAGGAATGCAAATGATATTATAAATAGACTTCCCATTTGCGCTACATGCTATTACTATTCATGAAAGTGCTGTACCTCTTGAGGTTTTTAAAGCCACCGTCACAGCAAAGAAGAGTGAAATCCACTGTGAGTTGAAGGAAAATTCTTCCCCAATGTTGAACTCGACTGCTGAACAAACTAAAAACTAACAAAAAGAACTGTGGAAAATCCCTTTGGTATTAACTGCCAAGAACTTCCTATCAAATAAACTCAAATACTCATAGCTGTTATCTATGACTCTACACAGACAAGAACTTATAAGGCGAAGGCGACTACCTTCTCGGATGAAAAAAAGACAATTTTTATATCTGAATTAGCCTCAGTGGCAATCTCCATTTATCACATTTGATGTCATCTAATTGCAAAGTAAATGTATACACAAAAGCGTATATGTTTGATGTGTGGAGACTATTTCATTGGATATCTATAACTTGAATCTATTTTTCATAGATCGAAAATAATCTAGCTAAGGGGCAGCACTGAGATAATCATTCCTGATATTGTCCCTTCTAGTAGTAAGGAGACTGAAGCCCAGAGGTTAAAATTGGTCAAATATATAATAACAGAACCAATGCTAATATAGTGCCTTGTACCTAGTTAACTGAAATAAACTCATGTTTCTCTTTACTCAGTGATCACCTAGGAACAATTTAATACAAATTTGGGGACTTTAAATATTTTTTGACGTTGTCAAGAAGCAATTAAGAACCTCATCAGAGATAGATAGCTTTACACAAACTATACCACAAAAATATCACAGTCCTAAAAGATAAACATCTCAGCTACTCCTCCTTAAAACAAATCCTCCCCTCCTTTTTTTAAACCCTTCCAAGTGGCAGTGTATGAGGTGTGTGTATGGGGGTGTGATCCTGGTCAAATTTTCTTGAAATGTTATAAAATCAATTTATACAGTAAAAGTTTTTTAAAAAGAACATCAAATACTAAACGTTTATTATTTTTAGCATTATAGATATAGAAAATTTCAATTTATATACTTTATTTATTGAATGTCAAGGCCCTTATACTATTTATTAGTGCTCAAAAGTGGGAAGCCTTGAATAGTCTCTTTGAGCCCCCATGGGAGGAAATGCTCAAGGGATAGAGAAATATTTTCAAACTTGGTCTCCTGTTTGAAAATCCCTGCCTTAGAAAACCACAGTTACTGACAGAAATGTGGCAGGGACCTCGGGGCGAGCTGAGACAAAGAATAAAGGGACAAACGATTTACGACTCATGTTCATTCACAGGAAGCATAAGAAACAACTATTTTAAAACATTATGGAAGGCATGTTTAATGCACACATTCAATACATGCTTCCTGAAGTTCTTTCCTTCTTTCTAACGTTATTACTTCTCAATTTAATATAATTTGTAAAGTAGTTCATATTTCCACTTTTGATTTAACTTCTAGTCTACAATGTAAAAGCTAAGTCCTCTGGGCCACATCACGTATCGACAAGTTGATGAGATTATCTGGCATTATATTATCTTTATAAGTGAAATCTGTGAAATCAGTCTAGCCCCTAACAATCACCGAATATATGACCTAAAACTGAATACACTGCTCAATTATCAATCACTCTTTGCTGGTTGTGGTTCACACGGTGTTGACTCCCTCCTTGGGCAATGGTACTTCTGCTCGTACCACCTCAGGGCCTTACCCCAAATATTCTCAAGTCACTGCTTACCATTTTCTTCATAGTAGATGCTGTCAAGTGTTTCTATTTTGCTAGGGTATTGAAGTTATAGTATGTTTATTCCAACTAACCAGGTTTTGATAACTTCAAAACTATATTCACAGTCACTCACATTAATCTTTACTGACTAAAAGGAAAGTTTAGGTCACCTTGATTTATTAAGGAAGATGACCCTTGTCTTCCATTAATGGTTCATCTGAATGATCATAAAATCTCAATGAAATAGATTTAGGCTTTGCAGATACTGCTACATCTCAGGAACAAATGTCATAAGAATGCCTGAGAGTTGTCAGTTCACTCTCCATTTAATTCAATATGAACTAAGTTAGTACATACTACCTGGTTATCACACCATGCTAGATACTAAGAGATGCGAGGCTGTTATACTATAGTTGTATAGATGATATATAGCATATATATTAAAGTATATAACATATGAAAGTAGTATATAATACGCAGATGGTCCTTGTCCTAAACAAGGTTATAATTTTACTGTGACACAAGGAAAACTATGGAAGTTTCAAAACAGTGAAGGTTGGCACAAGACTAAATGGTAAAAAAGTCTGTGGTAACAGTATTCTATCAGTGCTAAATTTCCTAATTTGGATAATTATATTGTAGTTATATAAGTGAAAGTCTCTGTCCTAGGTAATATACCTTTAACTACTTAGCATTCTTTTTTTTTTTTTTTAAGCATTATGATTGCAACTTACTCTCTAAAGTAGTAAAGCAAATTTGGCAAAATGATAACAACTGATAAATCTTGGGGACAGGTATAAGGAAGTTCTTTGTGCTATCTTTGAAAATTATCTATAAAATTTAAATCATTTGTCCAAAAAGTTTAAAAATTTTATATAACTGCTAATGAAAATATGACAAACTTAAAACCAAAACTATTTTGTGAGAATAAATTACTTACTCATGATATACCTACCGCCAGAGAATTTAAATAGATAGCAATCAGTAACATTCAGGTTGTATGCAAGGGACAGGTTGAAAATAATAGTAAGGTATTTTAAGTTTCAAAAGCTACATATTTAGTGGGAGGTTTTTAAATGAATGTTTATTTTGAGAGCTTTTGGTTAGTTTAACTTAAAACAACAACAACAACAACAAAACCCTTACATTTCTCAATCGGGTTTATGAAAAAGAGAACCCTAATCACTCCATGACAAATAATAAAACCATACATACATAAAAGTTTACAAAGTCGCCATTTATGGCAAAGTTTTTCTGTAATTTTCAACTACTAGGAAAGTCAGAGTGAACAATGGAACATAAATTCCTACTAATTTATACTTGGTATTTTCCATTATACTCATATTTCTCTAACTCAGAGTTCTCCTAACATCATAAACATTGCATGATCAATTTCAGACCTAAAAGCTGACATTTCTCCCAGCAAAGGGCTGATCGTCTGTGACAGAGAGTTTTGTGTTCTACTTCTAAAAGTTCTGCATGATATAAAATTCTAATCTTCCCTTAGGAACCAACAATAAAGTTTAATCCAGTGCTTTATAATACCTATAAAATTCCATTAGCAAACTAAAGGTTGATCTGTGATTATTTTAGGAAAAAAAAATCTGGATTATAAAATCAGAAGATTAAATTCTAAAAACTGGCTGAATGATCTTGGGCAAGTCACTTGAACTTTCTGAGGCTCAGTTTCTTCATCTATAAAAGGAGGAGATTTGGCTAATTTCTCACAAGTCATTTTCAAAGTTCTAATAATTTGTCACTCTTTCTTAAGTATGCTCTTATTTGCTATTTTTGTTTTGATTTCGATGAACGACTAAAAAATCTCAAAAATATTTCCTTCTTTGGCTGCTTTCACAATCACACTAACTAGGCAATTACTCCATGATTAATTTCACCAAACATACTGGTGAAATTCAAAGTCAGATTTATTCCTGGCAATTGCTGGCTCAAACCAAGGAGAGAGACAATGGCAAGAAAGAGCAATTAGCTCTTTCTAGCAACTGAAAATCCAATTGAATATATATAAATAATAAAGAATATACTAAATGTTCTCCATATTACTTATAACCAAATGAAAACTAAATATTTAATTGGGATGAAAAAGAAACTATGAATATAAGCATATAAATAAGAGAAAGATGATCTAAATCACACTCCTTCTGGGATATTCTTTCTCAGATAAATGTAATATGAACTATGTTTGTGACAGGCAGTGTTACCATGAATTTCCCAATCAACATCTTTGTTTTGCCTGAGAATCTTAAATTAATCTGTTCAAATCGTCTATGAAATAAGCCTGGCCACAAAGAAAAAGTGATCCTAAGGAAAGTTACAATGCAAAACAGTATTTAAGAAAAACCAAGCACCACTGTCACAAAACTTGTGTAAGAATATGGTGAGGCACAAAGTCAAGATCCCCTTAGGTCTTAGTAAGGTCCGATAACCAATAATCTTTAGGATTAAATTAGAAGATTATCGTGTCCACGTATAACTGAGTAAAGTGGGTGTATATACAGAATGTAAAATGATGGAAAATCATTTAAATTTGTTTGAAATTTAACAATAAATTCAAAGCTTGAGGTCTCTTGAGGGATATTAAACTGAACAGCATATTATGGAAGAGGAGGGACTTCACAGGTTGGATTTTCTCACTTTTATACCCAAACACCTTGGAGACAAGGCTTTTTATTGAAACAGTATAGAATATGTAGATATAAAGATGAACCTCTATACTAGTTGAAATATTTCAGACTTTTCATGAAAATGTACAATCTAATGTAAAATATTTCACTTAGATAAAGTGTTTTGTTTGTGAAACTAGGTAAATGAAGTCATCCAAAAATAAATTTATATATCTTTTGCAAGTTTAAAAGCAAAGTTTCTAGATGGGAAGGCCTAATCACTTCATTATACTGGATCCAGCACCCAAAAAAGTTCTCAGAAGTTCCCTGTCTGAAGCAGAGTGGTGGCCCTATACTCAGTTACTGCCTCCTTCCTGCAGCCCTTCTTCGCTTTGTTCAAATCCTAGTCATCACATTTATCATCCTCTATTTTTATTTATTTGGCTACAGTCTATCTGAATTCCCACCACCTCCTTCTGCAACTAATGGTGTCTCCCATACTAATGAGTTATCTCTTAAATATTGTAAGCTTGAACTTCAGACTCCCAGCATTGCCTAAACCTTCAGTATTTAAGTCCGCCTATGTTTTCCAACCTACTGGTCACATCTCTTGGGCTGGCCTGAGTACCTAATGACAACTTGTGTTCTTCCAGGTTTGATTTCTATATCTGTTTCATACTACTACAAACTGAAGCCACACCCTAGCCCAAACACCACACATTTGCCCTGGATTTGGCCTCTATAGCTCAAAAGATCATACTGGACTAAGTTTTGATCCATATAAAGTATTCTACTAATTATAGATGTGCCATAAAAGGAATGCTTTGGTTGTAGAGCATATAGCATAGTGGCTATAAAAACTTATTCTGGAATAGACAGACCTGGGTTCAAAACCAACTCCTCTACTGTCTACCTGACTGAGATTGTAACTTAACCTTTCTAGGCCTAAATTTTATCAGCTGTACAATAGAAATACTAATCCTCTTAATAAAACTTTATTTCACATAGCTGTAAATAAATGATGACTTGAGATGTTAAAATGAGATTATATGTAAAGAATTAAGACAGTGTCCATCATATAGGAAGCTCTCACCTAGGTAACTATTAGAAATCAGATGTTATTTTTATTCTTTCCAAATCTCAAATTTTATTATGAGCCCTTGAAACAACATCATAAGCAAAAAACAAACAAACTGTCACAGCTTCCTAATGAAACTTAATTTTTAAAAATCTACCTACCCCATTTAAAAACATGTCTTCAAATTCATTAATAGTCCTCTCATCAAAAGGTGGAATGCACAGCCAAATACAAAAGAATGAAACTGGACCCCTATATTATACCATAAATAAAATCAATCAAAATGGATTAAAGACTTGAATGTAAGAACCGAAACCATAAACTCCTAGAACAAAACATAAAGGAAGCTCCTTGACATCAGTCTTGGCAATGATTTTTGGATTTGGCACCAAAAGCAAAAATAAACAAGTGGAACTACATCAAACTAAAAAGTGTCCACAGGAAAATAAACCATCAACAAAATAAAAAGGGAACCTACCGAATGTAAGAAAATACTTGCAAATCATATATATA
The DNA here is from genome assembly GCA_028627145.1 of Eidolon dupreanum. NCBI lineage: Eukaryota > Metazoa > Chordata > Mammalia > Chiroptera > Pteropodidae > Eidolon > Eidolon dupreanum. The sequence goes on along the minus strand of CM053510.1, from coordinate 58,684,232 downwards.
ATTAGGGGTTAATATTTTAAATACATAAAGAACTTATTCAACCAAACAGCAAAAAACAATCCTTTTAAAAAATGGGAAGCTCTGAATAGACATTGCTCCAAAAAAAAAAAACCAAAAAACAAACAAACAAACAAAAAAAAACATAAAGATGGCCGAGAGGTATATGGAAAAGGTGCTCATTGTCACTAGTCATCAGAGAAATGTAATCAAAACCATGAAGAGTTATCACATCACACCTGTTGGACTGCAATTACCAAAAAGACAAGAAATAACAAGTGCTAGCAAATACGCAGAGAAAAGGAAATCCTTGTGTATTATTGGTGGGAATGTAAACTGGTTTGGCCACTATGGAAAACAGTATGGAGGCTCCTCAAAAAAAATTGAAAAATAGAACCACCATAGGATCCAGCAATTCCACTTCTGGATATTCATCCAAAGGAAATGAAAACACTAATTCCAAAAGATTTCTGCATCTCCATGATCATGGAAGCATTATTTACAACAGCCAATGTGTAGAAACCACCTAAGTGCCCTGTGACAGATGAATGGATAAAGAAAATGTGAAACAGAGATATACAGAGATAAAGATTATTCACTCATTAAAAAATAATTCCACCATTTGTGACAAATGAATGGAACTTGAAGGAAGGCATTATACAAAAGACAAATCTATATGATCTCACTTATATGTGGAATTTTAATTTAAAAAAAATAAAATGACTGATAGAGAATAGATTTAGGGTTGCCAGAGGCAGGGCGCAGGGGCTACAAAATGGGTGAAGAAGGTCAAAGGGTACAAACTTCAAGTTATAAAATAAATAAGTCCTAGTGATACAATGTACAGCATGGTGACTACAGTTAATATCATACTATATATTAAAAGTTGCTAAGGAAGTAGATCTTAAAGTTCTCACCCCAAGAAAAAAATGTATAACTATGTGAGGTGATGGATGTTAACTAGACCTATTGTGGTGCTTATTTTGTAATATGTAAATATATCAGGTAATTGTGTTGTAACCTCAAACGAATATGTTATATGTCAATTATCTCAATTTCAAAAAACTTAAGAACATCAACAACAGCAGAAAAATTAATACTGTTTAATCAAAGGATAGAGAATGGGTTGTCCCTCTTCCCCTCCACTTTGTGAAAGTGGCCAAACTCTCCCATTGGTTGGTCAAAAATGACAATAGATATATTTGCCCACAAACTAAATCCACATACAACGTTGCTACCATTCAACCCAGAGATGCCTTAAAAGCACTTTAAAAGGATTTCTTCCAACAAGAACCTTCACAAGCTGCTAGCAGATATGCAAATGGTAGACACTTTGAAAAATAGGCATTTTCTTAAAAAGTTAAACATACATTTACCATACAACCTAGCAACCTCATACCTAGCTGTCTACCCAAGAGAAATAAAGAACATATCCACATAAAAACTTGTACACAAATAATTACTGCAACACTGTTCATAATAGCCAAAAAGTGCAAAACAACTTAGATATTCATCAACTGGTGAATGGTTAAAACAATACTGCTATGTTGATACAATAAAATACTATTCAGCAATAAAAAGGAATACAGTATTGATACACGCTACAACATAAATGAACTTTAAAAACATTATGCTAAGTGAAAAAAGCAAAAAACAAAATACATAATGTATGATTCTATTTATATGAAATAGTCTCAAAAAAGTAAGTCTAGAAAGGCAAAAAGCAGATTTGTATTTACTTGGGCTGGGGATTAACTGTAAATGGGCATGAGGAATTTTACTGTGGTTTTAAGAAAAAAGTATTCAGTGCATAGGCTATCTATAAACAAGGTTTATTCCACTCCAACTGTATCCAAGGTCTAGCTAAGTGCTGTGACATAGTCCCTATACTCAACAAACTTAAAATACAATGGAATGTTAACATTTAAATTAAAAAAAAAAAAAAAAGCTTTAAAAAAAAGGTGAAACCCAACTCCCTATCTCTTGAATATGGGCTGATCTAAGTGACTCACTTCTACCATCTATAAAGCAGTAATAGTGCCCTGTGTGACGTGAGAGACTAGGTTAAACAAGGCAATACAGTGTCTGCCTGGCTCTTTACACTGAGACATAAACTCTGGAAGTCCTGATTCTATATGTAAGAAGTGTGAGTACCCTAAAGAACCATGCTGAAGAGACCACATGAAGAAAAATGCCCAAGGAACTCAGTGCCAGCCTCCTATTGTTTGAGTCTTTCAGTATCGACCAGAAGACATGTGAATGAGCCTTCAGATGATTGCAGCCCCCAGCCTTCAAGTCACCCCAGGTGACACTGAGTGGGAGAGTGAGGAGTTGTCCTAGCTGAGTCCTGCCCCAAATGCTGACTCTTGAGCAAATTAATGGTGTCATTTCAAGCTACTAACATTCGAGTTGGTTTGTTACACAGCATGGAAAACCAGAACATTATCATATCCATATCTTCTTAAAATATTGGACAGTTATTAGCTACTTACTATAGTAAACAAAGTTACATACTCTAAGAAAGCATTAAAACTCACTAAGGCTGAGCTATTTCAGCAACAGGCTGGTCCTGTTTGTTTCAGTCAAAATGTACAAACTTCAGTTTCCACTGTGGATAATAATTTTATTTTCAGTGTTGAATTTTATAGCAGACGTAAAATATTGAGTCAAAATAAAACACGGATAGATTTTTGTCAGCAGCCTGTCTTTACAGGATATAAATCCCACATTCCATTTGGCTATGATGTCAAGCGGCACACTTCACTGCTAGTAAACTGAAAAGGAACCCAGCTTGCTGCTCAGCATATCAGTTCCGAATCCTTCCATATCATACGTCAGAATCAATTATCTGGATTCAGGGTCAGCCTTTTTGTAGTGAAAGAAAATTATTTCCAACAGGTCTGCTTCCTTCCAATCCACACCCTGCGGCTTTGCAATGCCCAGGAGGGCATCACATCTGGTCAAGCTAACTTTTTCAGGACAGCAGGGAAGAGAAGAGGGAAGGAAGTTTACCAGTAAGAGAATATAATCAATAATCCATGAAAAATCAAACTCAAGAGTTAGCTGCAATATTCAATTAAACTCTGTCAGATTCTTGTAAACAAAACTCTTAACTGAACTTTCCATTCATAAGAGAAATCATGACTCTTAGATATGATGAGATCCTAAAAGATTTTTGTCCACACATTTCGTTTGGCAGACTTTATTCCAAGTCTTGTATCAGTAAGGAGGGTTAAATAGCAAGGAGTAGAAAACCCAACTGAAAGTGGTTTAAATCAGCAGTCCCCATTGGCACCAAGGACTGGTGCTCCTATGAGAACCTACTGCCTGATGATCTGAGGTGGAGCTGAGGTAGTGATGCTAGTGCTGGGGAGTGACTGCAAATACAGATGAAGCTTCGCTCACTGGCCCACCACTCAACCCCTGCTGTGCAGCCCAGTTCCTAACAGGCCATGACTGGTACTGGTCCACAGCCCAGGAGTTGGGGACCCCTGGTTTAAATGACGTGGAGACATATAAATCCATAAAATAGGAGAAATAGGCACAGGACAAGTATCAGGTGTTGCTGATCCAAAAATTCAAAGATATTATCAAAGAATCGGGTTCTTTTGGTATTTCCACTTCACTGCCCAGAACATCAGCTTCATCCCATAGGCCCCTATAGGAGAGCCATCAGGAGACTATGTCCTTCCCAGTCTAGGTCTGGCAGAGTAAAGAGAATGCCTCTGCTAACATAATCAAAACAGAATACTTGTGGTTTACCCAACTATGCCAGCTGAGACCATGTGCCTAACGGGGAATGCCATATGCTGAGCGGCTTAGTCATGGGCTTATAGTCACCTGTGACAAGAGAGTCAGAATACCATGACAGGCTTAGAGCTGGAACTGCACAAGGGAAAATGGACCTACTGGAGGCACTAGACCAATTTCTAAGTACACCAAAATTCAAATCAACTATTAAATTGCCTATCTCTTTAGAAAAAGAAATTCCTCAATTTCCAAGTAGATTTTGTTCTTCAAGTTCACCCTTACGTCAGTTTTGATCTTAAAGTATGATTAGGGCATAGGAGGCATAGAACCCATTTTCCCAGTGAAGTAATATATTTGCCATGTGCCCGAATTAGCTCGTGGTACATGTAAACTATTCATAGTTGAAGGATTTAAGCTGAGAATGCCTCTTTCCCTCCTTTCCCAGTGAATCAGAAAAAGTAGAAACTCACCACCTATAGGCTATCGTGCCTTGCACCAAGGGGTAGAAACAATGAATTCTCCACAATGAGTCAAGAGCAGCACAGACAGGATGAACAAGATCTTCCAAGCAGCAGCAGGAACTCAGATAGCAGGAGTGTGAGCTTCCCAAAGGTCATCTGTGCTTACAGAATACTCGCCAATTACTTACACAAAAATGTTTTAGCTGATATTTTCTCAACTTGAAAAACAACAACAAAAAAATCCCTATTAACTAGTTTTTCTAGTACAATACTATAATGTTCTAATAATGTGGATGATTCTTTTTAAAAAAAATTAAATCAGTTCTATGTTTTTGTTAATTATTTTTAATGTACATTCTCTTTGAAAAGTCGAGTTTCTTTCAAGAACTCAGAAATCCATAGCATAATTAAAACCTTCTTTAATAACCTAATGATTTTCATGAGAACACACGGATGACAGTAAACAGAACTACTCCTTGGAGAGTACGCTCCATTAACTCTCCTAATAGCCTTGCAACATAGGTGTTACTGACCTTAGTTCACACACATAGAAACTCAAGCTTTGAGCACTTTGGTAATGTGCCCAAGTTCTCATCATTAGAACACAGTGGAAAAAGGATTCCACTGCAGCAGATATGATTTCAAAATGCAAGTACAGAAAATTCCAGCCAGCAGAACTTACACTTTATTAAATAAGGTCGAATTATCTTTTTTTTAAAAAAATTAAAGTATGACCTACCTCCCATACTTCCTTCCCTTGCCCCATACATATTTCCCTTGCCCCATACATTACTCATGGTATTTTGAGAAGGGGAAAAAAAATATGTTCCAAGAAAAATGTTTCCCTCTGTTTTTCCCTTTGGTTCTGAAATAGTAACCTGTGGTGCCCTCTGAGGTTGTTCTAAGCAGGATGTTGACCTTGCCCAAGCTGACAAATTGTCTGCCTGTACATCATTTCCCAACAATGCCAGATGACAGTTCACTGTATGACATTATTATAGTTGGCACAAAGCCAAGTAGATAACTAGTTCACTGTCTGTTCACCAAAAGCTAAAAATTCTACCCAAGCAATAATCTGACAAGAATGTTGTTTTGAGAGATGACTTGAGATGTTATCTCTAGAACAGGGCTTCTCAGACTTTAACGTGCACAAGAAAGATCTAATGATCTTGTTAAAATGCTGGTTCTGAATTAGCAGGTTGGGGCTAAGTCTGTGATTCTGCATTTCGAACAAGTGATCAGTTGACTGCTGCTGCTGCTCCACAGTCCACACTTTCAGTAGCGACCATTCAGTTCATGGCAGAATGAGAAAAACCTGTGTTCAAGTTACAGCAGCAAATAAAATGCTCAAATTACAGTCAAAGGTTACCAGTATTAATCTTAAATGGCAAGGTATCCTCTCCTAAACCACTACTATCAAATTGGTATTTTTACATACAACCCTCCTGAATTTGTTGCTGCTTCCTGGACAGTGTTTTCCAAAGGCCATTCAACATAACGCTGGCCAGGCTTGGAAAATGGTACTTACTATATACTCCTCTTGGTGAGACACAGTGCACATGCATATTTAAAGCTGAGATGTACTCTAGCACAAAAATAGACTATATGATAGCAATTTCTCAAACCTATCCATGGCTCAGTCTAAAGAGCCTGAAATAAAGAAAGCTCTAAGTAAAACCTGTAGAAAGTCTTCCACTGAACTTTGCAAAGCACTAAGGAAATAAAGAAAAATTCTTTGGGATCCTTTTAGAGGATGTAACACAAAGGGGAGGAAAGTATCACCCTCATACTTTGCCACTGATTATAAATCAGCTTTGGTCAAATAAGAAATCTAGAGATTGACAGTGTCAAATACAGCAGGTACCCTAAACAGTGGGACTCTTGGAATATCACGGTAAGAGCCAGTTGGCTTTACCTCCCATTGTCCCTCTAAATTAACTTGATGGGAATAGTCTCTCATCTGCTTGCAGGATGAGACTGTGGGCAGTTCCCATGACTTCTCTGGACATTCAGGAGAGGAAAACCTCTAAATCCTCTACCCGACCACTGATATCTGGGATAGGGGAGAATCGATGTTCTGCCAAAGGTAGATTCTAGCTGGCTTCTTTTCCACACATCACATTCCCCATTGACTTCTTTCTGTTATTAAACATTTCCAGGATTACTATGGGGCACTGCGTATGAAAATTGCTGATTGACACTTAAAGTACTCTTGTTCTCTGGCCATGGAGATGGCTAAAGCTGTAGGTATTTTCAGAGGTTCTTTAGAGACTCAATTCCTTAGAGGATCCCTCCACTTAAGGCTTCCCAGATGTGGACAATGTCTCTGTCCTTTGGCTAGTCACTCCTGACCCTTGCTCAGCTTCCATACCCAGGGTTAAAGCCTCTTACTCATGGGTTCCCTACCCTCTTGGCAAGATCTCTTTTTAAATGGCTCCAGGTACGTATTTCTACCCTAGATTGCCCAACAGGTCCTTGGCATCCAGGAACCTTTGACATGTCATCCGTTAGGAATCTACTCACTCCCCAAGAGGATTGTCTGTTTGCTCCTCATGTCACAGGTTAAAACTTGTCCTAAAGACAAACTGGGGAAAAAGACCCCTGCATTCCCATAACTTCAGAAAAATTATAGCAATATTTGGTGGTTTCACTGAAGGCGCTGTCACCCTATATAAACATGTAAGACTCAAAGCAAAGCTCATGCAAAGAATCCTCACAAAAATCACTCCATAATCACTCTCGTTTATCCAAATGGAATACAAGAATTGAGTAGTTAGTTTTTGCAAACTTCCTTTGAAAATCCATAGCATGGTCTAGTATCTCACTTGTGTATAAGGCACTAATGGCAAAATATTTTTCCCAGCTGAGCAGTACAAAAAACTGCATGCTCCAGAGAGGCAGTGGTGATGTCAGCAGGACGGGTTTCTTTGGGAGGGTAGGAGACAGTCCCTGAGGATTTCCAAAAATTACTAGGTGAGAACAGGGATGCTGAGGGTCTGGAAACCATGTAATCTGAGGATTGTGGCAGTAAGCCAGTAAAATATGAGCTCTTACTGTTAATACAATTTCATTAATACTCAAAGGCTAGTAAGAGCTATATAAATTCAGTTTAGTAAAATATAACAATGAAAAACTCAATTATGCACATCAATAAAGGCCACAAATTATTCAAAGTTATAGCTATTTGGTCTTGAAATGTCATAGCTATTTGGTCTTGAAATGTTTTAAGTGGTTCAGTGTAATTATTATTTATTTTCTAGTGATATTGTCCCTAGGATAATATTGGGGTTACTTTGGATATCCAAAGTATATACCTCTAAGTTGGGAGGCAGATGAGTCGGGAGGGAGTAAATATATTCAGAAGCATCCTGAGTGGCAGTGGTGGTCAGTTTAGGATTTCAAAATAAAATTATAGAAAGGCCATAATACATATTCAGTAACCATCTGATTCACATGTTTCCCCAAAAGGAAATTATAGGATGCATTCCACATGAAGCCACAAAATTTTCTTAAAATGCTTTGCAGAGAATAATTAAAACCCTGGCGTAAATATTAGATGGATTCTTTCAACGTTACACTCTAAAGAATACACGAATATACAGAAAGAAGAGGAGAGGAGGGAAGGAGGGAAAGAAAAGAAAAGAAAAAAATGAAAAATAAAAAAGGAAACAGCATTTCACCAGCTAGAATAAACAACAAACTCATCCACCACTTAGACTGATTAATCCTAGATGTAAGCTTCCATGGCAGAGATCAAAGACTCTCAGGAAGTGAAATATTTGACAGTAACAGAATCTTCGTCACCACGTGATTTTCCTCATCCTATTATACATGCAGAGCTCTCCAGCAACGTTGACCATTTCAAAACAAATAAATAAAAAAACAGACACAAAAGACTGTCTTCAAAAACAGCTGCCTAAATGGAAGTCATAAACACATGCACAGTGAATGTGGGCACATGCCCACACATGCTGGACTTGTAAAGACTGCAATGGAAGAATGAAAAACAGAAGAAGAAATGTGGGAGCGGCACTTCCAGACAGCTTTAAGGAGCGCGCTGTATAATAGCTACACAATATCCTCATCTCAGCCACACAGAAAGGACTACACGTGCAGCCAATACGGCACTAGAGAAGAGGAAGCACCGATTCATATTTTCTTTATCCCGAGATAACACAAGCCAGATGCCAAGAGCCAAATATTCTTTACACACAAATCAGACATTAAAGGAATAGTAAAAGTGCTTTTTCTGATATAATAAAAATTTTGTTTTTATTTTGGTAGCTAATATGAACATTTAAATGCCACTGAATTTAATGGGTTTAGAGTTAACATTTTCCAAATACTAAATGAGATATTTTCAATGCCCAATGAAGTCAAAATCCAGTTGTATTAACCCTTGATATTATTAATGGGCATACCCTCTTCTAACATTATAAGAATTAACATCTAACTGGATTAGAAACAAAGTATGTATGAGAAACACAACATAATACGACCACAAAATATTTGAAGTCTGTTTACTCTATACAACAACTATTAAATGAGAGTAGCTAATCTATACATGTTCATTATAAATATTTTGAGGTTTCCATGAGCTATCCATTTTTATCAGTGGAAAATAGTACTCAAAAATTTTTCCAACAATCACTTCCATTACTATTATTTTCAGTTACATTATTTCTCATGATTAATGTGAAATGCCCCCAATCCTATTAACTTGTTTCCCTTTGTTTCTCTATTAATCCAGTTACACATACATTCACTCATAATGATTAAGCCCAGCTGTGTTATGTGCTAAGGCTTCTGAAACAAGCAATACAGCCTCAAGGAGCCTATAGCTCAGAATGGGAAATAAACAAATAGGCAGACTGCAAAACACAGCAAATTGTGCAACAGAAATATTAGTAATTCAAAACTCATATTTCAAACTGTTTTCATAGATACTATTTAAGTTTATACATAACTCATGGAGTAGGGAAACAAAATTATTTAAAATCCCACTACAGGGCATGGACTCCAAAATTAAATCTGTCATCTACAATTATATAGCTAATTAGTGGCAGAGACTAAGCTCAAATAATGTAAGCTCATATTCTTTTCTCTACATTAACCTACATTTCAGTTTCTGAAAATCTGACAAAAAGTCACTATCACATATACAACTAGTTATTGAACTCCCTTGCTTCCTAGATCTGCATTCAGAATTCCAGGCTAGCAGCTAGTGCAATATTCTCTATGCTCTGATACTCTAAAATTTTAATGACTCTGTCCTTTCATTCTCATTTCTCAACTGTGTCTCTTAACCTTTCTTGTCATTCCCTTCTAGCAGAAGGGCTTCGAGTCATTAGTAGTCTGTGAATGAAAAACAATAAAGGCAACCTTAAAATAAGCACCATTAAACTTTAACTTGGAAAAAAAGGGCCAAGGGCAGACCACACAACTATGTAAGCATGTGCGGAAAAGATGTGGCCACCTAACAACTGGATAACAACTGCATGCTATCCTGGGAAATTTCTCACAAACATTCCTATAGTTTGACTTTCAAAGGCTACAATGGTCTCCCCTGGGGCCCTACCACGCCCCACCCCCCAGCCTGTCTTCAGAAATGCTTAGTGTGTAAAAGCACAAACACTGTCCTAATTACAACAAACTAACCCTAATAAACTAGTGGTAATTCTTGGCCAAATTATGTCTTTACTTTTTTCAGCAATGCTTTACTCATTGAAAATCTTTGTTTTAGAGTTTTGCTTTTGAAATCGTCCTCAGAGCAGCACATTCTTTTCAAATACCCACAAAAATGACATTTATAACATTGAAATGTGGGTGTGGGTTTGGAAAAAAAAGGATTATTAGAGACATATCATAGGACTAAATGTAGAGCTTCTCAAAGGAGAACAGTACTTTTTAAGACAAATAAATAATAGTGCCTATTCTGTAACCTATGATCTCAATATTTTAAATTGACAATCTGCAAAATTCATGAGTTAAGGGTTAATATAACAGAGGCTTTCTCCAGTTAGAAAAATAACTTAAACTTCACTGGCTGTTGCTTAGTTCAAGGGCTTGCAGAACACTCCAAAGAAAATATACCCTCTAGTAATACTTGGATTAAAATGGCGATTTGGGTGTTTTGGCCAATTAAGACACTAGGGAATTGCAGGCCTCAACCAGACACAGCCTCTGAAATATAAAGCTGAACCATATGTGGTGTTAGTTTCTCAATCACATAAATTTGGTGGAAGAAAGCCAAGTAAGGAAGAAAAATCTTCTCTCACACTGTCTACATTAACTCGAGCTACTAAGACAGCTCTGAAATATCCTTTTCCAAAGGAGACTCTCAAGCAAGAGGTGTTCCACCATCAACACAGAGAAGCCCAGGGGAAAGGTAAAACAAAAGGGACAACCTTACAAGTTGTCTTTCAGGGCCAGATCTTATGTAAGTTTTGTAATAAAACAAACCAAATTAAATAAGGCAAACTGTGGTCCTTGACCTAGGAGGAATGTTGGTTTCTAATTCTTATTTCAATGTGAACCTACCCCACTGTCTGGGCTTCCAAGCTTAATATATCTAAATTTAATTTGCCGTAGTATAGTTTGCAGGGAAGAAAAATAAAGCATTGAGACCATATAGTATAGTGGAAAGATAACTAGACTGAAAGTTGGAAAACTAGTAGCTCTAGTTATGATAACCCCCACCAGGAGTGTCGCTGTCACCTGTGTGGGTGCCAGGATCCTCCTCTAGTTAATGAGTTACAGCAAACGTACGGCTTCTAAAATCATCATTTAACCCTCATTTACTTTTGGCTAACCACACAAATTCATAGTTTCTGTATCAGACTATTATGCATGGATGAATGTATTAACTCATTCTTGGAGGTTAGTTTCTGTTGCTACTCAATTATCTAAAGATTTCCAACCCTTTGATCGTAAGTAATTATATTTGTGAACTGCAAAGCTCTGCGCTCTATAAAAAAGAAAATTACACACCCTGTAGAAAAAGACCACACAGTCCACACGGGCACAAAGCAAACCATTTTACGACAGATAAGCACTCATCTGGAGGTCTTCTAGATTAAATCATTACAGTTTACAGATAGTGTAGAAACAATTCGATCATTTTCACAATGGCTGAGAAAGCTGAAAGATAGAGTTTTCAGAAGTAAATTTGGAAGTAAGATCCAATTAGCTAATGTTTTTTTTTTTTAAAAAGCAATTAAGTTGTGGAAAATGACATTGAAATAAATAGTAATCAGTTTTATCTATTATATACTATTATAAAAGGGGACTAAAACTTGATGTATCTCACCACCACCTGCTCCGATAATCTCCCAGTGATTCAAAACGAATTGATCTGGGCAACAATGATTAAAAAATGTCAAAAAATACTGACAACTACTCAACCATCAGAAATTCCTGGGTCCATCTAAAGGCACAAATTAAAACTTGTGAATGAATTCGGAATGAATAAAAGTTATACTTTGAGGAAATTCCAAAATTTATTACAGAGCTAAATTACTGAAAATATTTGTGTTCTGAACAAGTAATGAATTATGTAGACTCAACTCAAAGAGTATCAAATGCCACCCTCTACATAGTACCTAAATCCTGTGGAAGGATTATCATCTAAACAAATGGTAAAACAACTTCATACAAATGGATGTTTTACTCATACATTTCTCTGAACTTTCAAGGACAGTAACTAGGTATTTATTATCAGCAGCTGCATCCAGCTAGATGAAGAAATCAAGAGAAAAATACAATTCCTGCTCTGAAAATAATTTAAATCTACAGTCATTAGGAGTAAGCCCATCATTTGGCAATAAAAAACGTGGTTTTGATTAAGGTAACAAGAATGAATACACAAACACATTGCTCAAAATGTTTCAGTTGTCGTAACAAAGTGTTTCTTCGAACTGCAATGGAAGGAAAAGAAATGTAAATACATAGGATAAGAACTTTAAGTAGAAAAATAAGGTAGTGGAAAAGATAACTAAATTGAGTTAAAAGAAAGAAATAAAAGGGAGAGACAATGTCTGTTGCTTCTTTGGTTTTCTTTTAACATTGTTTTTTTTTAACTTGCCCAGACATATGAGCCCTATTTTTACAGCCATATTTTACTCCTGATGATCAAACAATGGGATGATTCTTTCATCATTTTAAACAGGCTGCCAAAAAGCGCCTTTCCTCTACCTCCTCTCAACGGTTTACTAGTCCTCATAATGTAGTGATCTGAAAACTGGGAGCTGACGGCAGCTGGCAGTTCCAAACTACATAACAAAGAAGCCTTGCTCCACTCACACCTACCCACTTCCTTCTCTTAGCCACACTTCGTGCTAGAAGGTGAGTGTCTTTCCTATATATCAAGTTCTCCACACATTCGGGGCTTTGGATCTCCCACCTGAAAGGGCCAAGAATCTATCTGCTCTTTTTCAAAGCAAAATTCTACCACTCAGTCTTAGTTACCAGAAGGCTTGGTTACTTCACTCCATACCTACCTCTCTCCACCTCCCACATCCCCTTTGCACTTACATTCCAATTCCCCAAGTCAGTGTTTACTAAATGCTTCATGTTTATATCAAGCTTTTCTATGTAACCAGATAATGAGCTCTACCCGAGGGCTAAGACAGATCTTTTTCTCACATCTCAGACAGCAGGAAAGAGAAGCAAATAAAAATAACAACAACCTGATGACTGTTAATCAAATTCAGTTACTGAAAAAAAGTCAAACTATGCTTTAAATCCCAAGTACCTGTCTATACATATACTCAGGGATCCACTGTACCATTATGGGTGGATTAAAATACCAAAATACTACTCCGCAATATCATAGATTTGACTTAGCACAAGTTGATCTATTACCTATAACAATCACTGAACAACTTGTTTTCCTTCTTAAAATGGAGATTCTGTCTAAAGAATGATTTGAGTTCATGTTTCTTTCATCTGTTGAAAGCCTCTTTAAAACTTTGCAGGGAAACTGGAACAGATGCCTTTTCTCTCAGTAACATTCCAAATGGCAGCAAAGAACATTCAAGAGTCACTTTACAGATGAGAACAGTGTTCTCCAACAGACATTCAACAAATGGACAAATATGGCCCCAGCAGCCTTAAAACACCCTAAGAACATGGTACTGTGACTTCAGCCTTCCTCTCTTTTTGGCTTCCTGTATCATAACTCTCCCAACTTAAGAACTACCAAATAACTTCAGTGGTAGCCCAGAAATAGGAGTGAAAATGGTCTTTAAAAATCAAGAGCTATCTGCACAATTAAGGAAAGGTAGTAATAATCGCAATCCTTTGGTAATTAGCAGATGTTGTCTAGGGACCACTAACTACTATGAAGACGAAACTCAAGTTGCAGCTTGTAGTACTTTTTACTATCTACTGCCACCAAAAATTGTGCCAGTTCTAGCAGGCTGGAGTCTTGCACTAAAAATTATCAATGAAAAATTGAGAAATCATATAGAAATGTTCAAATATTAATATTCAAAGAGAGATTAGAAATGCCGAGGATGGAAAAGCAATATTGTGCTACTAAAATCAAAAGAAATATTCTTAAATCAAGAATTTCTGAAAACCATAAAAAAGAAGTGGCTCAGTAGCTTAAAAATCAAGTTATTCATTATCTAACCTTAATCCCTTCATTTGATTATTTAACAAATAATTATACAGCTTTAATCTTTATTTAACAAATAATTGACAAAAGAAGAAAGAAGCAAAATGGAGCAAAACTAACAAAACCACTTAAATCAGAATGGGCTGAACATGAGGAATAGATTTTCTTCTACCTTAACTAACTTAACAACTTAAAGTATTTAACCTTTGCTTGTGCATCAATGCCTGAAGATATATTTTATACACAAGCACACACACACATATCCCTATAGACAACCCTCTGAAGAACTTAGAATGTTCATGTGCCCAGACCACGGACATCCAGAAGATACCATTTCAGACCAAACTAGCAGCTGAGAACGCAGGGCTTATTCTTCTCAAGAATGTACTTTTGCTTTAAGAATTCTCAACTTTTTTTGGGAATACTCTCGGTGTTATCTGGTAACGATTCCCAATATGCAAACCTTCAGACCCTTGAATAAAACTTTGTCACTTAATTCTAGCAAAGACTCATATATGCTAGGTCGACATAGGTATGTAGCCTTCATTAAATGGGTAAAGGACAGAGATGCTGCTGAACTTCCTTCAAGACACAAGACAGCCCTCCACACTAGGAATCATTCGGCCCAATATGTCAGTGGTGTGAGGTCAAGAATCCCTGTTCTCCTCCCACTGCCCTGGAGTGTCAGGGCCCACATCTCAATCCACTGTCTGATTTACTTCTGATGAGACAGACTTCCTGAGGCATTGGCAGTGCAGAACTCTGCCAGTGTTGTCATGTGTATTTTTCCTATAGACTAATCTTCCTTTTGTTCTAGGCCTACCTTTCCACATGTCAATACATGACCAACCAGGCCATGATCAGACCCTATGAAGCTGCCTGAACCTAGTTTTGTCATCCCCCACTATGGTTCATTTCACCCCCATTCAAACTCCAGTTACAACACAAAGAGAGGTTCGCATGAAAATATCAAACTATTCTCATTTTTATAGCCTGCTTTTCTGGAGCTGACAGTAAAATCTTTTAAAGCATTGCCTGAAAAGACTAAAAGGTAAAGGAAATTAACATTACTATCTGTTGTCAATTAAAGTAATGAAGCTTCAAATGACTGAATGATCCACTGTATAAACATACTTTAGATTAGACTCTTCTTTCCACAATGATCATCATTCTTGATCAATTAACAACTGAAAACATATGGTAAAAAAGGGTTTTTTTTTGACATTTTGACATTGTCTGCCCTACCACAAAGCAGGCTCTGTATCAGTGTCTCCTCAAACAGTACATTTCATTTGGCATTTAAACATTCATCGTCTTTTAACCTCGGAAATTAAAAAAAAAAAAAAAGCATATGTCTTTGCACACTCCAACCACCTCTAAAAATGAACTTAAACTCAAAGTTGTCACACCCATTAGAATGGCTACTGTAAAACAAACAAACAAAAACAGCAGGGTTAAAGTAGATGGTGGGTATGCTGCAGAGGAACCGCAACCCCTGTGCACTGTGGGTGGAAATGTAAAATGGTAACACTGGTATGGGAAACAGTATGCTGGCGCCTCAAAAATTAAAAAGAATTAAAAGCAAGGTCTCAAAGAGACGTTTACACACCATTTTTAATAGCATCATTACTCACAATAGCCAGAAATTAGAAGCAACCCAAGTATTCATCAACAGATGGATGAATAAACAAAATATGGTGTACACACACACACACACACACACACACACACACATAATGGAATATTATTCAGCCTTAAAAATTCTAACACATGCTACAACATGGACAAACACTGAAGACATTATGCTAAGTGAAAAAGGCCAGTCATAAAAGAGAATCATACACTGTATGATTCCACTTATGTGAAGTACCTAGAGTAGTCAAACTCATAGCAACCGAAAGTAAAATGATGGCTCTGTCAGGGGTTGGTGGGTGGGGAAATGGGGAGTTGTTTAATGGGTATAAACTTTCAGTTTTGCAAAACTTTCAGTTTTGCAAAAGTTCTGAAGATTGGTTGTACGACAATGTGAAAAAACTTACTATGAAGCTACACTTAAAAATGGGTTAGTTTGTAAGTTATATGTGTATTTTACTATGGTTTAAAAAACCACATGTTGTTAATATATAATGTCATTTCTAGGTATTTTTTTGGAATCATTAGCTAAAATTCTCTACATATTTACAATTTTGTCAATTATACCTCATCACTTTACTCTTGCTCACTGCAGAATCTCATCCAACCTCAAAAGTAGATTTAAATACCATCTATACATTGATGATTTCCAAATTTCTTTTTCCAGCCCTGATCTCTCCTGACTCCCACTCAGCAGTTCCAATTGACTGTCTAATACTTAACATGTCTGACATGGTATTCTTGAGAACACCCACCACACCTGTTTCCCCCATGATCACTCCATCTCAGGATCCCATCAGACCAAAACCCGGACATTAAAACACACCTACACCTACACCCCCGTCCACTATTTACCCTTTATCTTCCTTTTTCCAGAGCACTTATTATCATCTGATAATATATTTAGACTCTTACTTGGCATGTCTGTCTCTGCCAACTAGAAGACAGAAATACTTTTTGCCCATGGCTCTAGTCTCAGCTCCTGGAGAAAAGATCAATAATTATTTGTGTGGAATAAATGACTGCTATCTTTTCCAACTATTACGTAGAAAATTACATAAGTTCTGCTTTGTAAATAAAAACGAAACCATGTTATGCATACTAGTCTACCACCTACTTTGCTACAAAGGTATTCAAATTCTACAACTGACAGCTTTTCTCTTTCAATGTAAAGTATATGCGGAGTCTGGCTCAACCTAATCATTAACGTTTTTATTATATGAAGGTTCATCCTTCCTAAGAAATTGAAGCAAAATCTGATGGCTTCTAGGAATAGTTTTATTTTTTATTTATTTTTTTTAAATAAAAAGTCCATTAATGAGCCAATGACCCTGGAGGCTAGTCGTTATTGGCAATGTCCAGCAGAGTCACAGAAGCCAATTAAAATCGAAGGCATGTAAAGCATACATATCACCTACCCTGTAAATTCTCTAATTCCAGTAACTCTTACACTACTTCCATGATTTTGGCTATATCTTTCCTACATTTTTTCTAATAAATTGATCTACTTCTTTTACTAAGCTACCTAAAAGCAATAATTTCTGTTTAAATATGGAGTTGCTCTTTATCCAACACTCATTAAAATAAATATGGAACTATTAAAATGTAAGATATTCTTATAGTACTGAATATCTGACACATTGCTGGTGGTTTCCATTTTATAGCTGGGAAACACAGAACACTCTTCATTTATAAAAAAGAAAATGAAATCCCAAGAAGTTCAGGGCTTCACTTGATGTTAACAATTAATTGTAATCAAGGCTGTCCCAACTTTGTATTCTGGCTTCATGCTGACTATAGAAAATACATTTTATTTGCATCCCTTAAATAGTATTCTGTTATGTGTGATGAGCAGAAATTATACTGTGGGTGAAATATAAAGTGAACAAAATTAAAAGTCTCAGATCAGTGGGGATAATTTATTTTGCCATGAGAGATTTAAATAGAAACACGGTAATTACTATGTAGAACACTTTTCTGCCACCAAGGTTGTTAGATATGGTTATACACATGAAGAGTACATCAGTTTTTCAGACAGCAGTGTTTTTACTGAAAATATTGTAAAGACCCAAAGGTTTGGCAGGAAGTGTGGAAATATGGTTCAAGTAAGGTCTTCACAGGGTAACCGTATTTTCCAAGTAAAAAAGGGAAACACACTATCTTCAGGAGCAGCATGTGGTTTACCACTTCACTAGTAAAAAGTTAATCAAATTGCTGTAAGCTAGACTGTTACAGTAAATTCTCTTCTCTAGTATAGTGGGGGAAAAGAAGAATGTCGGTTAAATCATTCTTTTTAACTGACTCACTATATCGTTTTTCTATTTACTTCTTTAATATTTTAAAATAAAGCATTATAATTTTACATATAAAAGCCCCACACATTTTTTCGAGTTATTCTTAAGTACCTTATTTTTTTGTTACAATTTTTTGAGGTGGTATACATAAATTTATTAATATATACCAACCTGTCTAGAGTTATTATTTCTAATAAGTACTCTATAGTTTATTTAGGATTTTATATAGGAGAAAATTACGTCTTAGATCTTTTACACCTCTGGTTTTATTTTACTCCACAGATCAGAGACCCTCCAAAATGATATTAAATTTAAGCACTAATAGTACACATCCTTGTCTGATTCCTGATTTTTTTAATAAAGTGAATGTTTCTAATATCTGAAAAATGAATATAACATTTTCTAACTCCTGCAAAATTTCAGACAACTCACCATCATAGTCTTCTGTTCAAATGACAATGTTAACTGGAAATTTCTTAAGGCCATTACCATACTATAATAGACAAGAGTTGTGGTGATTATCCAAATCACAGTGATTCCCTTGTTTTTATAAAATGTGCTGATATTCAGAGAAACACAAGCAACATACTTTGTCCCCCTTGGTCTTAGGTGATGGGTCAAGGGTCTTTAAGTAACCTTTGCTGGGTCAATCAGAGCCCTTTTTAGAGTTTTGTGTATTTTATATTTTTGTTTTTTAAGTTTACCATGGGAAAGTAGACAGGTTCCCTCCAGAAACAATTTCTATCAAGTATGGTGCCAATGTTTATGACTTGCCAAATGGAAAAAGCCAACGAAGAGAATGAAGGAATAAGCAAATGAAAAGCAGAGACAAAAAGCCTCTTAGAGGCCTCAGAGTTCATGATTCTGGCTGTTCCTCAATCCCATAGGCACTATGGCCCTCCCAACAGATAGGTGAGATGCCTCCCTGTCTTCCCAATCCATTTTCTGTTTGCCTTGCAAATGAATGTTCTGGTGACACACAAACAAATCACATAGTGAATTAACACAAGGTATCTTGATAAGAACCTATTAAGAGTTAAGACTTTAGTAAGTTTATGAATAATTTGTTAATATTAATTAGTATTACAACTAAAGTAACATGTTACCATTGGGAGAAACCCAGTAAGTAATACACAGGATATCCTGTATCATCCCTTAAAATTGTATGTGAATTTATAATTATCTCAAAACTTTTTAAAAAGTAAAATTTTAAAAGTTAATTCCCTTATCCTGATAGTAATTAAATTTGCAATTTCTTCAGCAGTGCATGAACAGTATGACCATGATTTAATCATAAAGACAAAAACCTTTTGCTCACTGAAGAATATCTTGGCCTCTTATTTCTGAATATCTGGTTGGTCAGCTGATATTTTCCAACCAACCATAGCTTTGTTACATTATTTAAAACCTTTCATAATATCTTTTACTGCTATTTATCTAGTCTACCTTATGTCTACTTATGTTTATTTTCTCTGCCCTTTAAAATTAAGTGCCCCATTTGGTCTTTAAAAACTTCTGGAGAATGATTAATAATGACTTTTTATATTTATATATATATATATATATATGTGTGTGTGTATATATATACACACACATATATATATGTGTGTGTGTATATATATATGTATATATATACACACACACACACATACACACATATATATATTTTTATTTATGATATCAAAGCATCTTTGTGCTTACTATAAAAAGACCCATAAAAATCCATCAAAGCAAGGTTTATAAATGTAGTAAAGATTAGAACATTCTCCACTGTACCAATTAAAAATGATGGCCAACACCACAGAATAAATGTATATTTGAAAATGCAAAGGTAAAATTGTAAAGATTTTAATATTCTGTACAATTATAAGACTCCAAAGTAAAGCCTATACAACTGGAATAAATGGCAAAGAAAGGAAAATAAAAGAACTTGAGATGGGAAGAAAGAGATGGAAAGCTGTGTTCAGTAGCAGGCTACTGCTGCTCATGTGAATATTTATAGCCATAAACTACAAAAACCTTAGCATCCAAAGATTCATACCAAAGTAGCAAACTGAAAAGGGCATTTCAATATAGTTTATTTCAATAGTTTTTTTTTTTTTAACCATGCAACAAAACCTTTATTAACATTTTCAACAGGTTCAGCTATTACTGAAACTGGTAATTTCTAAACTTAAATTAGGCGAGTGGCTAGAGTGCAGAGTAATGCCATCATTGGGCACTATGAATGCAAGACTAAAGAATTAACAGCCACCCCTCAAGATGCAGGACCAGGTGCAGGGTCACCTCTTTCTAAATGTTGTAATCAGAAAGAGTGCGGCCATCCTCCAGCTGTTCGCTTACAAAGATGAGCCTCTACTGGTCAAGGGGGATGACAGGAAAAAAAAAATCAAAATAATGTGAAAGTTCTTTATTCAAGTATCCTATTTTAAATTGCTTTTAAAATAGCACTACAATTTTTCTGGTGGAAAATTCTCTTTAAATTCTTCTGTACAGTCAAGGTTAATCTTAAAATAAAGGAGTCTTGGAAAACAGGAAAATATGAAGAGCAGATGTTTATTGTCACGTACGCATTTACAAATCTTTAAATCAAGCAATTTGATATATACCCATGAAATATCAGCTGTGAGAATGGGGTCCATCAAAAGAATAAAATTCATGTCCAAATGTTAAGGTAACCATTTTACCAAAACATAAACATATTTTACGATTAGTGCTGACTCAATTCCCTCTGCTAATAGCTAGCCATGAGAGCAGACCTTCCAATAGCATACAAACCTTGTTTTAACTAAGGAAAGTACAAACTTCTTTCCAAGTATTCTTTTGCAACAGCTAAGAAGCATGAGTCTCAGATTTTATCTTTTTTTCACCTTTCTTACAGTCTTGGGTAGAAGTATTAATGAGCAGTAAAATTACTAAAAGGCAACTGGCCAAGCTAGGCTTCACTGTCTGACTATTATATCTATTCTGAGATATGTTTAGAGTTTTGACAGATAGTTCTAGTTATTTAATATTAACGGTCCTTTTTCAGTTCTAGAATCAAAAGATAAAAGTTCACAAATATGAACACTTTGAAGTATTTTCTGAAATCCTAATATTACCCTATTCATGTCCTTCATACTATATTAATGAATTTTATTCAAAGAAAGTTTATTTCTCTATTTGACTTAACCATAATGCACTAAGTCAAACTAAGAAATGATAAATAGGAAGCTGTTATAACTCTCAACAACTACCTGTGATTTTTCTGTATGCATGACTAAATACTATACTAAATTGTGGACAACAAAGATGGTTTTCTGAACACCAAACACATATACAAGAAAAAAAAATACAGAAGAGATTAGGCCTCTACCCTCTCAGAGTTTAAAATTTAAATGAAAAAGGGAAGACATAGGATCTAGCAAAACAGTGAGCTGAAAGTCCTTCCAAAGACCCGACACTGAGTCCTACATATTCAGCTGTCACTTACTAGTCGTATCTATTACCTTGATAATTCATTTTCAGTCTGAGCTCAGTTTCAGATTGTTGTAAAGATCAAATAAAAATGTATATAAAAGCATTTTGCACTCTTTAAAAATACAAATGAGTTCTGGGACTACTATCTATAAAAAATAAAATCCACTGTGGTCGTGGTCATGAGGAATTACGTGATCTGTCACCTCTCAATTCTACCTTAATATTCCACCAGATAACTGGAATTCAGAAAAATCATGGGAAGCCTCTACAATTCAATAATGTGAAAATCCAAACTTTGTACATTGAGATGGTTTATCTTTTTTAATTTATTTTTTATTTTTTATTTTTCATTTTTTAATTTTTTACGCCTACAACACCTGGTCTTCCTAGGTGGTCTCCCATCCAACTACTAACCAGGCCCGATCCTGCTTAGCTTCTGAGATCATATGGGATTGGGCTTGTTCAGGGTGGCATGGTTGTAGACTGAGATGGTTTATTTTTTAATTTCAGGTGCAATCACTGTACAAAAAAATACAATGTTGGTATGTAAGCCAGCATACCTAAAGTTTGCTTCTTTACTCTAACACATACCAAAAATATAACACATACTAATGCAAGTGGAATGTTAACATATCATGCTTCATTTATCTGAAAAAAGAAAAGAAACTGGATTACTTCGTGGATTATTGGACTGAAGTGTGTAACAACATCAATGCCACAAGCTCAGATTAATCAATATCACCTACTAATGCTATATATGCATTGAAAAAACGTATGACAAAGATTAAACAAGGAAAATCTTTCAAGGTAAATAGAGATATGCAATTTTCTCAATATTTAAAATATTCTCCAATTTCATGAATCCTTGTTCAAGAAGAGGGGGAGAGACTTAAAATAGATTTACTAACATTTTTGGCTCTCACATGCCAAAATTTGATGTCGGAATTTTCAATAGATTGATGGATTAAATTTTTGCTGAAATATGTGCCCGTTTAAATATGATAAAGATATAGCTAAAAAAAAAATTACATTGCCCCCTCCACACACACACACACACACACACACACACACACCCAAGGTTAAGAACTGAAAGGACCCAGAAAGTGAGTGAGAGGCCTCCAGGCAGGGGTAGAGGAGTAGCATAGAACAGATCAGATCATTTGGACCTTCTTTCCTGAAGAACTCTGCAGACACTGGGTCCACATTCTTTAAGTTTCTATTTATTATTGTCCTACATCCCTAGTATAGCCAAGTGAATAAATGGGACACTGAATAAGCTGTCCAAACAGCTTTCTCCGGGTTCTCCTCCTGATCTACATCTCCTTTATTTTACCTCATCTGACCAAACTCTGAACTCAGTGCATCCAGGGCTCAATCGTCCCACCTCTTCTCTTCTGTCTACACACTGAGTGATTTCATACATTCCCATAGCTTTAAATATCCTCTACATGCTGTCAACTTCTAAATTTTTATCTCTCATACCATCTGCTGCCTTGAACTCCAGATCCATATATCCAGCTGCTCCCTAGACAGGGCTACTGAGATATCCAGTAGGTAGCAAAATGTATTCAAAGTTTAAATATTTCTTCCCCCATCTTCTTTATCTCAACAAATGGCAACATCTACCAGCTGCATTGTTTTTCTTTTAGTACTTTGCACCATGAGAAATAATTTGTTTAATGTCTGTTTTTCCCTAGCAGAATGCAAGCTGCATGCACAAGTATTTCTGTCACAAAATATGAAAACTAAAGGGACTAATTTGGGCTGTATGTGAAATGCAGGCCCCTGCGGGAGAACCATGGGGTAAAGTCTGAATGATAAGATGCAGCCAATGAGAAGACATGGATCAGGATGTTCAAGGCAGAGGAAATTACAAATGCAAAGGTTTAAGTCCAAAAGAAGTCTGTAGTGACATTAGGAAAAACAAATACCCCTGGGCCTGAAGAAAAGAAACAAGAGGGAGGATACGGAGAAGAGAGGATTGAGGGGATAGAGTATGGTTCCAGGGGCTTAGGGAGAGGAAATGTCAAGTCCAACCACCTGGACACAAGAGAGTCAAGCTCAGTATTTCAATACAAATAACAAAGAAAAAGTGACCAAGATCTCTTCAAGAAGGCCTCATTTGAGCATTTCATACTTCCTTAGAGGATTCTCTTGGTATGTTAGTATTTGTTTAATTAATTTTGAACAGTCTGCTCTGCCATGTCAGTTGTGATCCGAGGTCAAATAAGAGTGGTTCTACGGTGGCATAGAAACAGAAGAGACCTTCCCACAGAGTTTACGTGGCTTAGAAACCCCTCTTTGCACTGGGGACAGTCTCAGAATCTACCTACCAGGACATTTCATCTAAAACATACCTAATCAAAATCATTTAAGTGCTGCATTCTGTGGGGGGAAATTCTAACATTTCCAATACAGATGTACTTTAAAAAACCTATGTCACTAGTCAATACCATGTCCTAACTAAATACTAAGCATTTAACTAAGGTCATTACAAAGAGCTATTCAATTATTTCCAGTATTTGTGTCCTTAAAAGGCTGTTCTGGCATAGCCACATGATGGCAGGTATCAATCACCATCTTGGAAAATGCTGCATCATGGAAGATGTTTTTTCCAGCAAGAAGTATGAGACAGGATAAATTATACCCTTCAAAGTTTCCGAAACAAATATTTCCTATTACTTTCTCTGAGTCACCTTTTCGTTGTATTAAAATTGTACATTTTTAGTTGGCTTTAGCAGAATTTTTTAAACAAACAACAAGCAATACTTAAAGTTAATAAAAAGCTAAAAGAAAGTCCCATTTCTAAAAAAAAAAAAAAAAAATTGATATACCTTTGGGCTCTTTTTCTGCAAATAGCCAGATGATATATTCATCTTACTAAGTATGGTAAATCATTGAAAACTAGAAAATTCGTTTAAACTGTTAAGTGTCCTCTTTCATCTTCTTGAGCTTTTATTTATGTTAGTCACTGTTGTGGTCAAAATATACTTAGGTTTTGGTCAAATTCAGTTAATATATAATAAGCCAAAATTTATCACTGAAAAAAATAAAATGATTAAATGTCTTTATAATGAATTACAGAACTCCTTTACACTTCCCCAGTATGTACTTAAAAAATTCTGCTTCCTAAATGAAGCACTAATTTTTAAAATACAAATTCTTTAGCACATCTTCGCACAAAATCTGCTACCAGCTATACCTTCAGTTGTAGTAACATCATGTGACTAGAAATGTTGATTAATCACTCCAATATTCAGAGTTGTATTTAATTACTACTTTTACAGAATCTTTGTAAAAATGTAATCCGTTAGGCTTTTATCTATAGAGATTTTTCTTCATTATATTGCATTCTTTACTTCAGACCTTCTCTGAAATGATAGGAAAAGCAATCAGAACCCACAATATGACTTCACTCATGGATGCAGAATTTCCTCCTTGCCCCAGCATGAGAAACATGGCTGATGATCTTTGAAACACTATCAGCTGATGGTCCGATCTCCATCTCCATTGTTTATAAGGCAATAACCCATTCTTCAGCCATTTCTTCTCCTTGGTCTTTGTGTTTTAGCCTGTCATCATATTGGATGTCTCAAGATTCTGCTCATAAAACATCCAAACCTCAGCCTTCTTGATTTCTCAGGTCTGACTTCCTGCTCAGCCACATCTTAACTTCACTATCTGGACCAACTATGCTGTCAACTTCAATACATTTCAACTCTCACTTCTTATCACAACTCCCATGTCCTCTCTTAGAATCTCCTTTGTCTCTCGTGAACCTTCAACATAACTAAGTAGTCATACCTGTCCTCTGCCTTCTAAGGATATCAGCACCCTCTTGCCTCAGCTATCGCTATACTCCATCAGGACCCATTTTCATATTTCACAAATCCATGTCCCTTTAATACAGCACCATGTCTTCTGTGCCAACCACCAACGTGAATCTGTCTTTCCAACTCTTCTTACTGCTCACAGTTCAAGGCTCTGAGTATTATGAGAAAAACTTATGAAAGCATGGTCATTACTCTTTTCTTTATGTATTTAGGATGTCTAACTTCAGTGGCTCTTTATTGCTGACCAGTAGTCCCTTTTCTCTTGTATAACCGTCTCCTGGTCATTCTAAATTATATCTACCAACTCCTCTCACAGCAGATAACCAATCCTTCCCAACACTATTATCATCCACCTGTCCAACTAACCCCTTTATACTGTACAATGTTCTGTTGTTTAGCCAATCCTCTCTTCCTTTTTTCCCAGCTCTGAAGGAGAGCTTTCCTACTGGTACCTACAGGTTCCCTCAGTGCTGTAAAAATATTCTGTTGGCTCTTTTATCTCCTGCAACACACTTTTCTATAATCTTCAAACTAATACATCCTCTAAAATTATAGCCCATGCTAGTTGGCTTATTGCTCTTCTAATTATTTGCACAGAGTTTAAATCACAGCTTCATTCAATCCATTTCCAACTCAATTCTCATATATCTCTAACCATTCTTTCCCCATTTCTGTCATCAGATCCTCTTCTGGGCCATAAGTACACATTACCCACATCTCCCCATGGAACTTGGACTTCTATTGTGTAACCTCAAAGAGGTGGAGTAAGGATTATGCATAAAGCACTTAGAAGTGTTCCATTTAGCCTAAAAGACTCCAAACAAAGTTACCTCCACAGAAAAGCTTTCTCTGACCTTCCCAGAATGAGTCTATCTCTCATAATGACATATATATGATGACTATACTCAGAGCCTTGATGACTATATCTATTATATATATATTATATATATATATATATATATAATATATATATATATATATGTCATTATGAGATATATATATAAAATAGATATAGTACAGGTCCCACTGTATGGCTGTCTCTCTGATACTGGACCAGATCTATGGTAGGCTGATGTTTCATAAGAAAATATGGTCACTCGTCTTCCCAATATTTCTTCCCCACCTTACTGGCCACTAAATCTCTCCTAACTCCCATATCGACGCTCTCATTTTCTTTTCAAAACTTCTAGCAATTATCCCATTGCCTATAACACACACAACTTCTTAGCCCAGATCTTTATCCCCACATATGGCTAAAATTACCCATCGATCTTCTTCTACTAAACCTTTGGAAAACCAACTGCCTTATTCTACAAATATATACAGTACTTTCCCCCACCTTGTAGCCTCCGCTCAGGCTCATTTATATGACTGCCACATCCTAGATGTGTGATTCTTCCCTGGCTCAGGCAATGGTTCCTGTGAGTCAAGGTCACCTTAAAGGTAAACACCTCAAATTGCTCTTCCTTATCCATTCAGCAAAATGACACCAAACTGTGCTGCATTTCTAGCACATTTAATCCACACTTGCATTTATTTATGTGTATATATAATTCCTCAGCAGGATGGTAAAGTATAGTGATATCAAAGCTGATGTTTTAACCAAGTCTATAACCCTCACTGTAACTGACAATATCTTCATCACCATCAACATTACTATGTACCACATGCTGCTACAAATGCTTTACAAGAATCTTGTGGGGTACATCAAACTATTTTTCCCATATACAAATGAGAAGACTGGGTCATAGACAGGGGGCCATCACAGAAATGTAAACACAAGGGGTATAAAATTATATTTGTGAACGGACAAATGTATTACAAATAACTGAACATTGATACTGTTACATAAATTAATCCATCAACCCAGAATGCTTTCTCCTTTCTTCTCAGCTCAGCAAAACTCTCCCAGGCTTCAAGATCCAAATCTACTATAACCTTTTCAAAAAAAAAAGTCTCCTGCTAACACCTTGGCAAAACATTAGTTACTTCTTCTATGAACGGTCTTTGATACTTCCAATATGTTTTTATTATAAACACTAAGGTTACTTAGATGCTTTCTCAATTAGAATAGATTTCTTAATGGTAGTTTGTTCAATATTTTTAATATGCAGAAACAGTAACTGGAAAGCAAAATGAATGTAATTTACATCTGCTGAACATATGAAATAAATACAAATGGCTTATCTTATTAACAAAATTTGATAATCACACAATTTTTTTCTGTGGCATTTAGTGGATGTATCAAATTATAACATTTGGTATAGCTAAGTCTAATTCAGAAGGTCTCTATTCTTTCTTTTATTTTATCCAAATGGAGCATTATTCTTAAGAAACGGGTAACAGACTTACCAGTCTTCTCCTTTCTTCTTCTACCGTGATGAGTAGTCTTGCAAATTCTTTTAGTGACTGAGCTATTTAGAAAATAAATTTTAAAAAGAAGCATTAATCTTTTTTCATTGCTAATATCTAAATGCACAGGAATAAACATTACAATGCAGTTAGTTATAACTTAGTATACATTATGTGGTTTTATGTTTTTATAAGCACAAAATAGTATATACATTAGGATCTCAATGACTAACAGCTATAGGTCAGAGAATGTCTGTGCTGAGAACTGAAGTTAAGCATGTGTCAAGTGTAATGTTTTTTCTTCAAAGACACCAGGGGAATACAATTTATATACTTAATATATAAAACTTATATATTAATAAATAAAAGTATAGTACTAGAATCACTTCTAAACAGGATAATGAAAAATATATTAAATCTATAAGAAGCAATAAATCCAGTACTCTTACATGTACTTAGTAGGAGTCAGTAACACAAGGTGTCCCACTGACTTCTTCTTAGAAATTCAACAGTTACAGATACTTAAAAGACAGATTCTGTATTCCTCTTATATCCAAGATAATTTAGACCTTTGCTAGTCAGTGTGGTGGAACAGCATTGTGAGAACTTGTTAGAAATATAGTCCCCACCCCAGAATCTACATTTAATGAGATCTCTGGGTGACCTATTTCAGATAAAAGTTGAGAAACACTTTTTGATCTGAACCTATGTTGCTGTGGCATGGGAAAAGGATGAAGTAAGTACTCAGAAA
Source organism: Eidolon dupreanum (assembly GCA_028627145.1). Lineage (NCBI taxonomy): Eukaryota > Metazoa > Chordata > Mammalia > Chiroptera > Pteropodidae > Eidolon > Eidolon dupreanum. The sequence continues at coordinate 58,656,084 of CM053510.1, read as the reverse complement.
CATTAAAAGAACGAACCAAAAATAACAGGAAGTTACAGTGGCATATTCTTCATGCATAGTCCCAAATGGTGACTGTGAAAGAATAATTCATCCACATCAATTTTTATATCCTATACTTAATATAAATTATTAACTAAAGGTGAAACATTTCATTACAATACCAACAAAATAAATAAGATGAATGCAAAATGTTCTTACTTAAGCTTTGAACCTTCCCTCCTATGATTTCTTTTTTAGAATCCCCTGTTCCATTCCTTCACCCATACTAACACTGAAAACATTCTGTGAGACCAGAAGTCTAGTAATAAGTCTGGCATAAAACACATAATAAAGGTAAATAAGTGAGGAAAACAAATCAAGAGTCACATCAACAGACATTATTAAGAAAGAATGTTTTCAAGAATTTAAAATTCCAATCTAAGATTTTTTCCCCTCTTTTTTTTCCCCCCCCCAGAACTGCTAAGCTTACACTAAATTAAGCTGGTTTAAAATGCTATCCCTATGATTACTTCACATTGGGTTTTATTCAGTTGCCAAAACAGAAATCAAAGGATTGCCTGGGAGATTTAGATTAATCTGATAAACACATTAATGGCCTCAGAGTAAGAATAACTTTTTAAGAAGTTTTAACTTCTGCAAAAATAATTATCAATACTACAGTATGACCCAGTTTTAACAACAAGAAGTTGAACAGAAAAACATTTTACAAATACATAGGTTTTAACTGGAGTGTGTAATAGCATATTATATTTTTGTATTTTTGATAAAGAAAGTATTCCATCATCATGCTGGAGGCTACCTACTGTCACTGAAGATCTCTGTGAGTGAGCCTGAAGAAAATGTCAACAAAACTTTGGATGATGGAAGGCAATGTAAACATGCCTAAAGAGAAAGAAGCCTAGGGATAAATCACTTTGGGATACAGGAATTGGAGGCAGCAGGTACTCCTAAAGGTGAGAACACAAGAGGTATAAATGAAAGAGTAGTTGAAAGTCTGTATAAGAAACACTTTAACCCCAGATTCTAACTCAATTCCTCCCAAACTTTTTAATTAAAAAAAAAAAAAAAATCTTACCTGCATATTTTTTTTTTAATTCGGAAGCTGTTGGATTACACACAATAACAAATAACAAAACATGAGACTAAAAACATGAGACTAAATGAAGAGAAGATATGGAATCTAGAAATAGATGGTCCAATATAGAAAAGAAGCAAATGGAATTCTCAAGACAACACACATATCTATTCTAGGATAACAATTGTGCAAAAGGCCCAGAGAGGATCTTGTCTAGACCAGAGCAATAGGTAAGTGGCTCCAGGTAATGTCCCCGGAGAAAGGAAAATAGAGCTGATCAATACCCCAATGTGTCAGTGTAAAGAGAAGATATTTATACTCCTTTTTTAAAAGAAAATTCAAAGGCAATTATTAACTTCTGGGATAACAATGTTATATACAAACAACAATCATAATCAATGAAATAGCTGAGTTGTGAGTAAAATGTACAAAGCCACTGTAATATAAACATTAAAAATTGATTTTAGCAAAATTAAGCTTTTACTATTGAGAGAATAGTGTAAAGGAACATGTAAGATAGTATGAACTCAAGACATAGCGTGACAATAGTATGAAGTAAAAAGATGATATCTAAAACTCAAAAGAAAAATCAAGAAGTAGCAAGATACTCATGATCTTTAAAGAAACAGAAGAAATGGTTCAAAGTTCAAAACAATCTTTCTGGGAAGTTAAGTGGTAGGGACTGGTAAGATAGGAGAGTGCTAGTTTTTGCTAAGTTTAATAAATATCTATAAATTTTTAAATAAAGAATGAAAATAAAACATGTTATTAATGTTTATTTTCCTACTAATCTAAGTTCTACAAGGGCATAGATCACACATTAACTTTCCCAAGGGGTTAAATAAATAGCTAGCAAATAGAAGCCTGTCAACATTTGGGGAATAAATGAAAATATTAACTTGATTATACAATGGCAGAGGTACACTAGAACCTCCCACTTGGTCAACCCAGAAAATAGTCACTGACTTACCCTAAAAGTCCCAGACAGTATTTTACAATGATGACTGTGTGAGTCCACAGGCTTCCCTCAGATTGCTACTAATCTAAGAGTAAATTGTGGAATTGCCTCAAATCAGATTTTGATTACAAGTCAGGAAATTCAGGTTCTCAAAGTGCCGTTGTACCCCTGTCCAAAAATTAGTTACTGTTTTCTGCTTTACTTGGTTTTCTGGTCTATTTCCACTATAAATACTATTTATATTATAGACTCTGGACAATAATAATTATAATGAGAATGTCGGAGAAAAATTTTAATATGCAAAAACAATTACATGTCTGGTTCCTCACAATAGAAACTACTCTTCTTGTAGCAGTTTTCTGAGTCTGCTTCAATTTATCAAGTTTTGTTCCCTTTTTTTTCCTTTGGTTGATTTGTCAGGGAAATGACTTCAAAAAACTATGATTTTTCTTTTTAAGTATTATAATCTCATTTCCATAAAAGTACACGTTTCTTGGTCCAAATGAAGATATTCATGTTTGTCATTTGTTCCATAAAAACAAAAACAAGCAAAACAAAACAAAACAAAAACAGCCAGGAACACTAAATATTTCATTAATTAGTGACAGTGGCCTACTAACTTTTTAAACCCATATCTAACATTTTCCTCTAATTTTCTTATTTATAATGATGTCAAAGTATTGCATTAATAACTTATTAATAAGCACAAGGTAACACAAAGAAAATAGTAATTAACAATCCTATAAAGCAGATATAAAATAGTTCCAGTTATTATCTTGTAAATTGGGTTTTAGGATTAAGGGCTGAAAAATGGTCAGGCCCTTCTTTGCCTGCCCACGCTCAAAGTCACAGGAACCTCTGACACAAGTCAGACAGAGATCCAAGCTGCCTAGTGTACCGCAAAAGCTCTCTAGAGATGAAAAGCCAGTATTAGAATCTTTGGCACATGGGACCCACAAGTGCCATAAAGAGACCATGAAAACTGGAGAAAGTCTATTCTCCAGCAGATGTTGGGTAGAAAATGTATACAAAATGACTCCACCAGCACCCATCACAGTGCCTCCTATGAAACAGCTATTGATTTTGTGACTGCTTGAGCCATTTCTTCTAAGACTTTACCTAAGCAAAATCAGAAAATGTTTACTACATGCAAATTTCTAATACCTAAAAACTTTTTTATAAGCAAGTTATTTGTGACATTACATATTTTATTTAGCAATATTTACACAAATAACCATCTAATTATCAGATTTTGGAGGTCCAGGCTAACTTCAAATATCACAGCTCATCCTGCAGTTACAGATTTTGACCATACCTAGGTGATATTACAGGAAGTTGATTTAGTGAGAACAATATTCCAAAAACAATACCTAATACACAGTGGGCTTTCAATAGATGACCATTAAATGAATTAATGGGTTTAACAATACATTCCCACAGCCTATTTGCTCTATAAGCAGAAACATACCAACTCTTATTTTAGGCTTCATAAAATATTATGAAAAAATAAAAAAGCCAGATACTTTGGGAAACTATGTTAACTATCCACATTCTTGCCACCTGCCTGAAACTTTCCTGGCTGTGTTCACCACTAATAATCTTTCCTCTTCCTGACCATCTGGACCACGAGATTACTGGAGAGCAACCAAAATATAGTTTCATATATAATCTTAACTTTCCAACAAATTATTGAAGTGCTATGGGCTTCCTTTTTATCTCTCCAATGTGATATTGGAAAAATACTTTTGGAACAAAAGAAATCATTTAGGTGTATTTATGATAGGCCCTGAGAGTATAAACATTTACAAGATAACAGCTGGATTATACCTAGAGAGTGAGAAGTATGATAATAGCTTCTATATCATAAATTCTGAAACATTCCTGAACTGTCTAAAATACCTATTTCTTAACAATCTTTTCAGCAGGCTTAAATACACCCTACCATTTTTGACTGCGGAAAACCTATTTAGTGTCTGGAAGTAGGAATGAGAGAGAAGAAAGACAATTACTTCATGTACATTGGTGAAATCACTCCACTACCTGAAGTAGTAAGCATTATACTATTAAATGTTTCAACAATTGATCAGCTTGGGCTTTACAGATTTTACAACTAGAAGGAAAATTGAGAAAGCAGATCTCTCTTGTATTCAACCAAGTCTTTCCTCAAATCTAAATGGCATAAATACATACTCAAACAAAAGTGTAGATCACAAATTCATGACATTTACAATTCTGTCAACAATACATTTTTTTCACCTTCTTTGAATGAGCAAATCACTTATGACATTCAAGAATGCTGATGAATAGAGGAGGACTGGGTTAGCAGTAGGATTTAGACCTGATTAAATCTCAAAGAAAACATTAAAACCTGTAAAAGTCAGACTAAACCAATGCAAAAATCACATTTTTATAAGTCCAGATGATGGCCCAACAGTCACTTTAGTTTTCTATTTAAGTGTGAGATGTAGGCTCTGTCACGCTTTCTTAAAATCTTTTTTGCACTGACTTTTCATCAAGAGTAGGAAAAAGGCAATACCATCAACACTTAAATGAAGATATGAACCAGAGCAGGCAAATCTGTCGTATCTTTCTAAATTTGGCCATATTGAGAAAAATAAGAATAGAATCCACATACATAGCCAAGTAACACCCAGCACTACACTACAAAGCATGCAACGATCTACCAGGGGTCACCATCAACAGTTCATGCCTGGAACTCCCACTGGGGGAGTTTTAATTTGAGCATTTAAAAGATCAAAGGTATCATACTGCCTGAAGTATCCAAGGGAAAGTTTGGGTTCAGGAACAGTTTAACCCATAAAGCAAGAAGCATGGTCAGCTTGTGATATGCCTGAATAATAAATACTATGTCTGCGAAACAGAATGATATAAAAACTGACACCAATTCTCCCACCAGATATTCTACGTTTGGCGAAAATTAACACCCCCACTGACAGTCTGTCCACTAGGTCTGCAATACTGGCATTATTTGCAACCACAGACTCTAGTTATTATTTTCTGGGAACCGCAACATCAAATAAGATTTTTCCACTCCATTAGTGGCTTTAAGCTCCACAGATGCCTAGTTGTAAAAGCCAATAAATTGCTTCCTAAACCAACAGAAAAAAAAAAACTCACAGGGCACTGTTGAACGCTGGCAGATCACTGCAGTACACCCTACTACTGATAGGTGCTCATCTTTCTAACACCTCACAGCCCCCTAGAATCCAGGGTCTCATGAAAAACACATGGAAATCTAGTTACCTTTGAGGCAACTAAACCAGATTCTCCACAATGTCCACCTGGTGGTCAGAATTATTTTTAATTGTCAAACATAAATCAAAAGGAGAGATTAATCTTGAAAACAAGTCCCTGAAAACATGCACTTAAATTCTTCTTTTATATGCTACCAATGCATCCTTGTGCGGCTTTGCACTGCATTCAGGTGAATTATGTTTCAGCAATTATGACATGTGCCAAGTTGGAAAAGTGTATTAGATATCATTTTAGTAATAAAAAGTTATTTAATATTATAGCATAGTTTACTAATTGAGCATTAAAGAATTAGTGCACAGCCTATAAATGAAAAGTCATAAAATTAACTTTTATCAAGTGAATCGGGTACTCTGCATAGAGTTGGAAACTGCCTCATTTCTTCATTACTTGTCTAACACCATCAACTGTGCCATATCTGGCCTGTCCGGTACTCAGATGCCAATACAAACTCTGAAGAGAATTTCTTTCTGCTTTCTCTTGTTCCTGTTTATACTCTAACCATATGACCCAGACCCTTTGCAGGAGTTATGACCAGTAATCCAGTTTCTTTTTAAATTCCCAACTCCTATGTCTACTGCCTCCCTCCACACCTGGGTTCTGAAATTCCATGGGACCCCAGGCCCTAACCTGTGCTACACTTTAATCTGCTTTATCAATGTAGGTCTCAACATTGCTCAATGCTGCACATGTGGGCTGAGACTCAGAACTTGTGGCCAAATTATCAATCTTTCACTCTTGTCTAACTGAATACTCAGTCTGGTTTCTATCCTTACTGGTATAACAACTGGACTCAAAAGAAGACTCATTCTGTAAGTCAGGAACTTCACTTGTAAAAGACAGCTCCTCCTGCTGCTGCAGATTAGTTAGGATTCCCTATTAAAATTGAGAATTATTACTACGAGATGAAAGTCACAATGGATGCACATAAATAATTCCAGACTATATATCGGATGGTGTTTCCTTGAAATTGCCAAACTATGAGGTATTTCAAGAGTTCTAGTATACTCATCACACACACACACACACACACACACACACACACACACACACACACACACACAGAGGGCTTATGTTATATAATATATACATATAATTTACATAAGTCCAAATTTTGATAAATACATGCAAATATAGAAAGACAGTCTGTGAATTTCACACAATTTCAAAACTTGATTCCAGCTGGTCTCTCCCCAGACTTCATCACACCATTGCATTACTTCAAGTGAAATTCATCTGAATTCCAGCAAAGATCTTTTCCTATGAGATTTCATGTTAAGGCAATAAGAACTTTGCATTACACAGGTTGTCACATATATTTACTTTGTTTTCTTTCCAATTATACGTGTTATAAAATAAAGAACCGTGCTATTCTGATGCTGCCTTATTTTAGCGTTTTCGTGTTGCTCTAGTGATGCTTGACCTGTTTCCCAAAGCCAAAACAACCCACAATTTAGAAACCATTTTCCCAGAGTGTAGACCTCTCGCACATTGGAGCACCTCTACCAAGAGGTAGAGATGTTACCTATACTATCTCATTTAATGTCCACACAATGATAGGAGGTGCTAAAGTAGGTATTACCCACATTGTGCAGATGAGCAAAGGAAGACCAATCAGTGGGAGAAGCTTGCCCCATGATCTCCCAGCTAGTAAGTGGAGAAGCAGGTATTTAAATTTGATTGTTTGATATCAAAGTCTATTGTCTTCCAGCAAACCAGTATCACCAAGGCAGGGTGGGGTGGGAGGAGGGACAGGAGAACAGCGCCAGCTTACAACCCTACTGCATTACAGAAAAGAACAGGCCTATCGTCTTTAAAGGCAACCAGTGGCAGAGCTGTTTGTGTTCCAAGGGCAATCAGGCGCCAAGTATCCTGCCTTAAAAGGAACAATCAGTAATTTGTTGCTGACAAACAACCACTTACACCAAGTAGCCCCCCCACCTCATTTTTACTACCATCGGGAACTGACCTCCCGGCACTCCTTCACATTCCACAAAGATTGAAGCACTCCATTCATACTCCTCCTCTGCACCCAATCCTCCTGCCACCACCCTATGAAACGTCAACATCCGCTTCCAGATCCAGTATCCAGCTTCTCTTTTCCACAACCTCCAATGACCTTCTCCCTCTGCGATTCACACACCCACAAGGACACTGAGAGTTCAAGCTATCTAACCCCGTGGCTTTTGCTTTCTGGCAATCCTTTCATTCAACTCTAGTTTACTCCTAATCTTATTTCCCACAGTGGCTATCTAAAAAGAATTTTCTCCTTTCTCGAGAACCCAGCCCCACACTTCCCCTCACGGGTACCAGATGGCCCAGCCTTCTGCATCTCTGAGAGAAGTTCAAGACCCACTGACCAACACTATCTTTATTCATTCCCTTCAACTTGCTTGTTTCAGAAAAGGGGCCATCTTCCTCTCAAAAACTAATAACTCATCGTGAAGCTTCTAATCTCACCCTTCCCACCTCTAGCTACATTTTTCTCTTTCTCTCTCTCATTTCCATCGTACCTCTTCTCTCCATGCCAGCTATTTCTCCTTGCCCTAGGTCTGCACACTTCAGTGTCCTCCTAATCTCAAGAAGGACAAGCAGGAAGACACAGGGTGGGAGGAAGAGGTTTATTCAATACATGCACCAGCGCTGTACACAGCTTGTTAACCCTCACACTACCTCACAAGGAGGTCACAAGTAAAACACCGAAATCTTCCCTCACCATTTCCTTATTTTTTAAATAATAAAACTGAACTGCAAAGGTTACATAAGATGCAGCACAGTCACAGAGCTAATGACTTGCAGAGCTAAACTTTGAACCCATATTAGCTCACCTGAAATTTATATACTTTCCTACTACTCTAGGCACATTCCCAGAGCCTCAACTCACTATTCTAAATTTAACAAATCCAATTACCTCCTGGGAATTTCTATGAGGGATTTTATCTGCATCTGGAAACTTAACATGTGTCAAATCTTAACTCACAATTCCGATCCACCTCCAAGTATTCTGGCCACATATAAACACGTAAATGGGTTCATAACCCACGCCCCCAGCAACTCAAGTGATGGATTAATCCTCAATCCTTCCTTCCATATAGCCACTCATCAAATGCTGCTGACTCCTTTCCTCTGCTCTTGTGTATCCATGTAAAGATATCGCTTCATCTCTGCTGTTTTAATACAGCAGCCTAGTTATTGGTTTCCCAGCTTCTATGACTCAATTCATTGTATGTACTTATGGTCAGAATAAAATTCCTAAAAGGCACCTTTGATTATGTCACTATCCCACTCGAAAGCCTTGAATTGGTAGATAAAATCCAAACTCCACACCGCAAGCAATTTGGGGCTCCCGTGATGTGGCCAGAAGTACTTTTCCAAGTATCTTGGCCTGAGATGTTACTATTTCTAATCGCTAACTTAGCACTTTGAAACTACTAGACATTATAAGAGTTTCCCATTTAGACATCTTTCCTTTACCTGCACTTCCTAAGCTATATCTTATCTACCCATTAGGATCCAGCATGAATAACCTCCTCAGTTTGAGCATCTTCTAACATCCCCACCCAGGAGTCCCTTCTCCACCTTTGGTGCTCTCACAGCATTTTGGTTCTTACTATATCTAGAACACACCCAGCACATTCTCCTTAGTATTACCGTGAGTGTATCATAAAGCTATATTTTTTATTCCTTATATTTTATTAGCCTAATAAGGAGCAAGAAGATTTTATTCATGTCTGAATATACTAAATTATCCATAAGGTTCTTTGCACTCAGAAGATATTATTGGTAGAGAATTCTAGAGAATCTAAAGTCTGTATCAGCATGAATTAAACCACACCGTGTGACTTTAATTTGAAAAGGGTGATTTTTTTTTCACCCCTGGGAAATTTGCACAGTATCTACACTGGCCCATGAACACCATCTCTCATTCTCAGGGTATATATCAATTTGTTCTCCATAAACCAAAACATTTTTTTCAGGCTGTGAAGGACAATGTGTCAATAAATGACCAGGTTTCCCTACAAAAAGATGGCTTCTACAGCTTTAGCGGCTCCAGGTTCGGTGAAACACTGGGCATCAGGGATCTGGTGATCAAAAAAGCACACTTCTGGAACAGACTTTTTCCCTGTGTTAATACCCTCCCCAGTTATGCCTCCCTCAGTAGAAATCACAACTATATTGTTCAGAGTAGTGGTTTCCCACAGGCTGCATCAGACACCAAGAATCTCCATAAAACTAAAGGCTCCTACAATCTCAACCCAGAGGTTTCCACCTTAGTTCAGGACTTGGGTGGGGTCCAGGAATCAAAATTTTAAGGTTCCCTAGTGTTGATTCTGATACTAGGCAGTTTGGCAACTACTGACTTGGGAAAGTGGGGGTGGGAGGGATGCATGCTTCGTGTAGGAAATTAAGAATTCAAACTACATTTAAATAAGAAACAGTATGTATTTTAACAAAATCTAAAAGTATCACCTCTACTTCCCTGCTTGAAGCTAATCTGTACTTTCAATGGCAAAAGAAGTACTCTTGGCCCTTGTGGTTATGGAGGAAACAAGACATTATCTCTGAGTCCCAAGAATCAAGCATGACCCAAAGATCTTCTCTCCAAAGCCCTCTGAATTATGACTCCACAACTATCTTGAAATCTGGCAGAGAAATTACTCAGAATTAGCTTTTTTCCCCCTGGCACATATTCCTAGATAACTATACAAGGCAAGCTTTTCATTTTTAGGCCTATTATTCAACTCTTGTTTCTTTTCAACTTTTTCTGTATTCTGTTCCTCCAGCCAATCCCCAAGTCTCTCTTCATTCCTCATATGCCCATCCTTGCCTTTTGCCAGTGAGTTTCCCTTCAATCTCTGGGTGCCCATGTCCTTCCTGCCTCTTGACTCATTACAGACAGTCTCCAGGACAATTGCTTTTCTGGTCCAAACATTTTATATAAAAATTGAAACTGTATTTTTATTATTTCATTCACACTTAGAAATGTTTTCTTGGTTCATAAAAGATTTGGTGATGAAGGCATCTTTGACTCATTCTGAACTGGCAAAGACTCTTATGCTACAATTCATCATATATACTGATGCCAGAATAAACCTCTTAAAGGGCAACTTCAATCAAAAGCCTCAAGTGTCTCCTGAGAGCATGCAAAATAAACTTCAGATTATATGGCAAAGCCTTTTATAATTATAATTATTCTCTGGCTCTCAATCCTTGTACTCCAACTAAGAGGATATCAAATGTTAGTTTTCTTCAGTATTGCACAGATCAAGACAATGAATGTTCAAACGCATAGAGTAAATACGCCCAAGCAAGGGAAGAAGTCTAATAGTCTAGAGAAGAAGAATGCAGTGGTCAAATACAGAATTGGAGAAATGCTTCAACATTCTAAATGCTTCAGAAAAAAATCCAGTGTAGTTATAGTCAGCAGGCTTAAGAAGTATTAACTACCTTTATGGCTTTTGTATCAAATGGTTTCAAGCCAGAAATAGAGTCAGTTTACATGGTAATGTAAATGATTGATTACACAGGAAATAGAGGATAAAACAAGGTTCAGTTTAGAAGGAGTTTGCAGTAATACCACTGTCTTAAAATTAGATACCTGTACATAAAAAAAATACTAAAGAAAAATTTAAAATAGTTTCCCTTCTTTTTATATCTAAACACTTGTCACAATCTAATTTAACATATAATGAACTTACGTATTTCAAAATCAAACTCCTTTGACAAATGCAAACACATTGGGGTGGTTTTTTTTTCCCTACTTTGCACACTGATGAGTCTTCAGTAGCCAAAAGTAGCTGACAAATCACAGCTACCTGATAAAATTTTACTAAATAAATGAACAGATAAACTCAAAGTTCATAACCTAAAAACCTGGTGATCAAGGTTCTAACACTGATGTGATTTATCTGTGTCTAAAGCAAAATGACAGTTAGCTTCCATGTTCTCCAAGGTCTCTTTCTACTCTTAAGATGCTCAGCTTAGCATTCTAAGAGGCCACGCCAACATTTCTGAGTCAGAAGTAGTATTTTCTGATAATTAAAAATAACAAAACAAAAAATAATAGCCTGAGCAACGCTTCAAGTACATGATGAAGGAATGATAATTATCCTAAAAGAAATGCAATTCCCAGATACAAAGATATAAACTACTCTACACCAAGAAAGTAACCATGATCCAATACCATCTGAAAAGATGTTTTCAAAGCAGATACAAGCTTTATATTATATTCAACATGGGTGGATAAAGTAGAATTTACCAACAAAAGTGTAAACTATGCACCTAACACCACGCCGGACACCACTTACCTTGTTGGTGCCTAATGTTTACCAACAGGCAATAAAACACTTCTGTTATTACACCAAAAATTATGACAAAATTCTCATCAGGAGTATGTCATGGTTCAGGCTTGAAATTACAACCCAACCATGAGATTCCAATTTTATTAAGACTACTTTATTCATACATAGAAGAGATGTAGTCTAACTGTGGTTCTGTGGGTCAACACAAGTTTATTAGAAAAAAAACCACAGGTTACATTATAAAGTCAGGCTACTTGTGCCCCATTTTCTCTTACGCACAAATCCAAAGAAACAGCCAAATAAAACATTTTTTAAGAAAAATTCATCTCGGGGGGCCTTCTTAAATCTTCCATGAGACAGTCAGGTTAACCTTTTTAAAATGTGAATACAACACCATTTCTCTAATTAATGTGCTACAATGGCTTCTCACTCAGTGCCTGTAGGTTAAAACTCCACATCCCTGACAGAGCCTATTAGGTCTTATCTACAAGCCCATAAACTTCACACATGCCATCTTCCCCTTGACAATCTCCTTTCCTCTTCAAGGCCTCCATTCATCCCCTACCTAGATCTGGAATGTTCTCCCTACTTCTCCTTCACCACCCACTTCTCCACACCTGATTTAAATACCCCTTCCTCTGAATGGCCTTCTCTCATCTAGACCTGGCCTATCTTGAATATGTTCTCTTAGCAGAACAAACTTTGCTTTTGCAGCCTTCAACACAACTGTGACTTAATTGAAAGTAGTGGGTTAATGTTAGTTACCCAATGAAAATGTAAATATAAATCACTTAAGCCATTGATGGTACCTTAGACCTGGTTGGTACTGAAGTACCTATAGAATAAATAAGTTTTAACAACAGGAAATACAGGCATAGACAGAAAGAGTGGAAGAATGCTAACAATAGCAAGTTCCTGACTCTAATCTCTGGTCCTTCTGCTTGTGAAAATAACCAGGTTACACCCATGCCCAAGATGGAGACACTCCTGCTAAACCCCAAATAAACAAACCAAAGCTTAAGTTTCTATGCTGGCTCGCCCAAAAAAGGCAGGCCTAGGTCAATTTATCACCTCTTGCTTGCTCAGCACAAGTTACCTAACCCAGCTCCAGAACCTCTCTTTGCTCTATGTGAGGACAGTATCCCTGCTTTAACCAATCAGCTAACACCCAGTATAACTTCCTTGTCCCTGCTCACTTTGGTCGAAAAAGCTCTTGCCTTGTCCAGCTCTTCAGCATTGCTATCTGCTAGATTAGAGGCTGTCCAATTAAGGAATTGCTGAATAAACCCAGTAAGATTTTTAAACTTATTCAGTTAAATTTTGTTAACACTTTAGCCTACTGCTCTTTTAGAAGAGCAAAAGACTATTGTATTAGTGTTCAACAAATCACAGCTGTCTCACTGCATCAACCTTCCAACAGTAGGTCTTCCATTAAGTTAGGCAACTCAACCTTTTCACCTATGAAAGACCACGAAAACATCAGGTATACTGATTTTGTGAACATCGATAAATTGTAGAGTAGGCAAATTCACAAATGCAGAATTTGTGAATAGTGAGGATCACTGCATTTTCCTGCATCCCAAGTTATTCTAGATCATGGCATTTACTTCACTGTCTAATCATTTTGTTGGGATTTTTGAGCCATCATACGTCACTAACCACAGATAAAAGTTCTCCTTCATTCCCTATCCACTCACCTTGAAATAAGACTTCTTTAGTTTACGTTATTCTAAAAGGAGAATATTGCTACCATCTTATCCTTCAGTTTGTACACTCTGTAAGGGCAAAGGCTTTAACTACTCTTTGTATCACCAGGTCCCCAGGGATTGGCACAGTGCTTGTCATCTAACAAGTAGTCAATGAAAACTGAATAAATTAAAAGATAGAAAAATCTTTAGCTCCAGTTTGAAATATGTACAAATATTAAGAAGTTTGTTCTAAATGATTCTCAACTACATGAAAAGTTATCTACACATGTGTATGTGTTTGAATGTTTGTATGTAATTATATAAATTATTTCCCTCTCAAAATTTAGTTTATTGCCGTATTGAAAAGAATCATGCTAGACATAGCCAAAAATATACATATTTTATTTTATGTTTTAACATATGACCCCAATTCTATTTATGTACCTTAAGGCGATTCATTTCTACATAAAAGTTTACTAGATTTTGCAGGGAGACTATTTATGCAACAAATATTTACTAAGCCTCTGCTACAATAAAGCTCTAAAGTACTATGCAGAAATAAAAATGTGAGTAAAACTTTCTAACCTCAAAAAGCAAAAAATTGCTGGAGGAGATAAGAGACTGTATTCTCTGTGAAAAAGATCGAACTACTTTTTGTCTGGCACAACAAATCGCAAAAGAAATAAAGGGGTTTCAGAAGATTATCGTATATTAATAAATTAAGACAATTTTTTTTGAGACATGTGACTTGTGACATAAGTTTCAAATTGTTTGTCAGAGCTTGAAATTAAAAAACCTAAGCCTTTGAATCTCAAACTAAATCAGTTTACATTCTCTGAAATACAGAGCTAATATGATGAAAAGATCTCATAAGTGGTATGTTTTTTTCAAAGAGAGGAACTCCACCTGAAATGTGCAACTTTTCCAGCTGTTCTGATCCTTAATTGTGGGTGGTTTCCGTGTGGGTGCAAAAATAAGGGTGGTTAAAAAAATGGAAAACAATAATTCAATTGTCCAAGAGTCATTAAAAAGTAAAATATGCATCCTCTACAGAGTTCAAAAGAAAATGTTATTTGTATAAACAATTTAGGCATTTGGAAAGATTCTATTTTAATAGAGGATTTCCTGATTTATATAACCACGTTTAAGTGGGTTGTAATGACGGTTTGTAATAACTAATAGATGTTCTTTTGGTTCAGCAAATGAGAAGGTAATTTGTTTTGTAGAATTTAATAAAAATCACAGGTCTCTTTTCCAGGATTTCACTTGTGGTTGGTAATGGTATTGTTTCTCGTTTGCAAAACTTTTTCCTAAGAAATGCTCAAGAAGAATTTCATGGCCACACTCCACATTTATGCATCACAATATCATTAGGCAATTATTAGAAATCTCTACTAATCTGGGTGTTTGTAGCTCATAAGCAAATTCAGAGAAAATCTTTACAGAAGCATTAAATAATTTAAAAGCTTAATAGTTGATAGTTGAGTTTTATTAGCTTAAGTTGAAAAAAATGGGTTCTCTTTTAGCTAAAATCATTTATGATCTTTTCAGTGTATTTCCTGGGTTTATAAATACATCACTTTTTTTTTTTTTGCCTGAAATACAGGTTACCATCTCTCAAAATGTTTTTAGACTATAATAAGAATTGAGTCAAAATACACAAAGCAAGCTGTTTGCCATACCTCCCACCCTATACGATATTCCTAATTTATCACTTGGAAAACTGGACCAAATAATACCTTTCCATCAGACCTGACAGATGTATCCTAAAAGTGAATGGATTTATTTGGCAAAAGATTTATGTATTTTCCCTCATTATGTAATTTCTCTAACAAGAAAAATGAAGGCACTTTTTCCAACCACTCGCTTAAAAACTTTCTTCTACTTCGTACCCTCTGAACAGGCATCAGTGATTACTCTCAGGCTTCTATCTACAAAATGAGATGATTTCAGGCTCAGGGTTAAGTCACTTTACCACTGTATCACACTAATACACACCCAGCTCCCGACAGGTAATCAAACAACATATATTTGCACCTGGGCAAATAACTACTTGCTTAGGAGATACAAATTTCCTGTGACTCGAAATGTGACTATTTTAAATTTGTTTCCTGTAGTCTCACCTATCAACATATTCTCTTAAAGACAGAACAGAAAAGAATTCAAAATGTACGGCACACTCCAGACAACACAGTATTCGAAACTTGGACTGGATACGACTTAGCATCTATCAGTCTGCACACATATAGTTTGTACGCAGATTTCCAAATAAAAGTGTTTAAGATGTAACATGCTCTTCATTTAAAGAACTATTAAGTACCAACCATCAATATTGCTATATCTGCATATCTACATTCAAACAGAGTAAGTACCTGAACAGGAATACATTAGTTATATCAAAAACATCTGGGCAATTATTATGAAACGTATTTTGATCTGAATGACCTAATTGATGGCCTCGTTTCTCCCCTCGGCATTGGAGCCATAACCTTAGCTGACAAATGGTTGTGTGTTGTCTGTCTCTACCACAGGAATTTTCTGTTTAGGTATGTCTAAAGGAATGAAGTCCTCACCTAAAATATTTACTAGCAAACTGACTCTCCTTCTTGGTAAATGTTTAATCTCTTGAGTGCAAGGTTCACATTGTCCAAGACTTTCCTGAGAGTTAACATAGTCCATCACAGAAACTGTTTATGTACAACTGCAACTGGATTTTCCAGTGGTTTCCAAAATTACACAGAATGAACAAGATTTGCTTCTTATCAATGACGAATATTTTTATTGGCACTAGTTCAGCTTGATTAAAATATCTGATTTTTTTAAAATCTAGAATTAAGACTTAGTTAAAAGTAATTTCGAATTATAGACACTAAATACAGGAACAAAACACAGTAACTTGCATGGCCCAGCTTTGGTCTGGACATAATTTCTGAATGCGACACACTATAGTTTATAGCCTTTTATTATTCTACATTCCCTTGTGCTAAATTAACCTAGCAAAACAATCCATTTCATGGCAGATTCACAAAAATATCTTTGAGGTTCTATTTAAATAAACCACTATAAACTGTTTTCAAAGGAACAGTTTTTTATTTTTGGTGGCCATCGCCTTTTATTTCCTACTAGTGAGATTTTAAGTCTAGGCGCATGACTTACTTTGAAAATTATTGATTCCCATGCATGGGCATGCACCACGGCTGTTCAGTAGATACTGGCTTTTTGCATTTACATACATATTACTGTGCAATTACAGTTAAATAATGGTACATTTTGTATCTAGTTTTCCCACATAATTATTGGAGAAAGACTGAATCTTCCCAAGTGTCCAAGCCGCACAGCTCCTAACTTACTCCTAACTCCATGTCTTTATTCAGTTTAAAAAACTGAAGCAGTATAAAAAGTGGCCAATTAGAGTAGCTGTTGGAAGTTAAATTGGATGGACTCAACAAGTTGCTTCCCCCTAGGCCAGTGTTGCAGTGGGCAGATAAAAGGGAGCCATCAAAGCTCACCTGCAGCTCATTCATTCTTAGAAAAGGAAGGAGCAATGGCACCTTGCTGCTCTTGAATGGACAGGAGCATGCTAAAGGGAGAGTACGAGATGCTGCCCTGCTTGGGACTTTATTTCTGGAAACAACTAACCTGCTCCCCGAGCCACAGGAATTCCTCACCGCATCCGAGACAATTATTCTCATTTTGCTTCCTTCCAAGTCAGCAATGTCTCACCAGTTCCAAAAAAGCAACCGAAAAGTCAGCAAGCACAAGGCCAAAAAGGTGAGAGCAGAAGGGGACAGCTGAAGAGTGGGGCCAACTTACAGGCCTACGTGTCTAAAAAGCTCCTGGAACAGCTTCCACTAATTAGGTAATCATGTTGCTATAGTAATTGCACCTTCTTTTCCTTTGCTCAGAATCTGTTTTTCACCCTATTCCACCGTAAGCACATTGAAAGCAGACATCTTATTCATCTTCCTACTGCCCTCCGACCCATTCGCACCACCATAACTTACAGAAAGTCTGCAAGTGTCTTGATTTTATGAGTTATTTTGCACTGACATTGCTCGCTTATAAAAGATGAGTTCTGTCTTGTAGGTCACCATTTTTAGTGGTGACACTGGTGAAGTCTCAAGACTACTACTCTGGCTGAGAGGGTTGTGGCTATTACTCAAAGCTCAAGGTCACAGCTGTCCCTTCTTCATTCCTCTTATTAAAATCAGAGGAAAACAGAAGCTGAAACTGGGGCTTCAACAAGCTACTTTAAAGATGACTGAAACTTTGTACCTTCTCATGCAGAACTAAAGGTGATGAAGGTGGGTAAGATTGGTCTTGCCCTCCATCCATGTCAGCCTTACCCTTTAGTCTCAGGGACGCTGTCCTTTGTACAACAGCTTGTGATATACTCATAAGCCCTCTATGTTAGAGATGATTATTCGAAGTCTCCTACTGCTTTATTACGTAGTTATTTTTAACTGTTTAGACTGCACTTGGGGCTCAGGAAAAGGATGAAAGTGTTGGATGGGAAGAAATCTATATCTTAGTTGTTATAGAAATAATTTGTTTATAAATCTTTTTACTCTAAGTTAGGTTTTCCTAACAAAGCATTGTTGTTCAAGTCAGCTTCCTAGTAACAGGAGCTAAGTGAGTGTCCTGATTTAAAAGTAGCAAACAATATTACACCTACCCCTATATATAGTATTCATCTTAATCTAACTCCTCAAAGCCTTCTAAGCATTAGAATTTAATATTCATTGCATATAAGCCTTCACCTACTGATCAATTCACACCTTTCAAATCAAATTTATAAGAGCCACAGCAACATCCACTTCACCTAAGTGGAAAGAGACAAACAGACCAATGTTGAGATATCAAGTTCACTACAAGCTCGGAAAATCACCAGACATCTGCCTGAAACAACATATAGCATATTAATTAAAAAACTCTACTTCTGCCATTACTACATGTGACTTCGAGAAGGTATTTTAAGTAAGAAGCATAATGGAAATTAAGAGGAATATGCAGAAATGTTCACTGTTAATAACAAGTAAAAGACCATCTACGAGCAACCTGAATATACTATAAAGATTCTTTAGTAAATTTGTATATGTGAATCTGACAAAATTATTAAAAATTATAATATTTATGAAAACCCATTAGCATTTGCTATAATCCTCTTTACAAAGAAAAAAATTATATGCACACATATATAATCTTATTAGAAATATATATGTGTGTGTGTGTGTGTGTGTGTGTATATATATGTGTATATATATATATATATATGTATATAAGTGAAAAAAAGTTAATAAGGAAAACTGTCATTTATTCAACAACTGAGGGTCTACCATAAGTCAGACCCTGGATCAGGCACAAAAGCTAAAATGGTTTTTAAAAAAAGATCTGACCTCTGCCTTTTGAGAATTTACAGGTTTCATTACTAAGTCAAAATATCTACAGTTATGTGAGTATGTGGGTGTCCTTTTTCTAAATAATAATGCTAATCTATTAATATTTTAGTAATAGAATCTAGGCTTTTGTCTGGCTAGGTATGTGTTACAAAGCCTACGTTGGGGTCTAGACATTTATGACAAATGTCAAGAATGGCACACGAAATGACAATTATTGTTCCAAATGTCAGTGGTGCATGATCACTGCTGTTGCCCTTTCCCTTTCATCCTGTAAAGAGAAAGAAGCCATGCTGTTTGAGGCCCCTGTGGCAATCCTCTCCCTTCTTCCCAAAGACTCCCTAACTACTCCTTAGTCAAGGACAGACACGGCTCAGCCACCTTTCATCACAGAACTGAGAGTAGGAGCCACTCACAATCCCAAGAGACCAGCCACCTCCACACCCCACCTCTTCAGAGTAACTAATGCCCCTAAAGGAGTAAGCACCTGGTACGGCTCCTCAGGACTTGTAATGATGCACATGCATAATGCAAATCCCATAGGCAGAAACGGCTTGTCTAAGGACTCTGCACTCCGCCCAATGATTTCTCCAGGAGAAACTTTCATGAATATAAGCAAACTAAATAATGCCATTTCATCAGAAATTCATTCAGGTTATCTTCTCCTCAGACCCTTTCCTCCGTGGAGATAATATTGCCTTTTCCTTGCACAGCTAGGTTTGGACTTGCTACTTCAGTTTTCAAAAAAATAAAAATATATTTCTTAAAAATGCATATAACAGAAAACTATAAAAGAAATGGTTGTGGAGAGGCACGTGAGAGATCACATATCTGCTACTCAAAGTGTGGCCCAAGGACCAGCAGAGTCAACATCACTTTTGAGTCTGGTGGAAATGCAGAATTGAACAGAGATCTTCTGAATCAGAATTTGCATTAAATAAGATCCTCAGGTGTTTCATATGCACATTAATGTCTGAGAGTCACTGTTCTAAATACTTGTAATATTCTACTTTTATACCTAGAAGGTGAGTACACTTAGTATTATTCTCTAAAATGTGTACTCATATTTTATAGTCTTCTGATTATATGGCATGTCTCTAACCCAGCCTACAAATGGAATGCACGTCTACAAACTGACAAGCAGAGATTGTTAAAACATGGAAGAATGTTACATAAATCTGATCTTTAAAGAGTAAAAACTCAGATACAGATAATACTTCAGAGATCACATAACCTAACCTATTCACTTTATGGAAAATGAAACCATGTGATTCAGGAAGAGGCATGCCTTCCTTCCCTAGGGTCAGATTGCTAAATTACTGTGGCAAAGTCTGATTAGAGCTCAAGTCTCCTGGTGTCCGTAATGTTCTGTGTCCTACAATAATAGTGGTTTCATACGTCATGAATGATTTTTTTCCTACGTAAACAAACACTCATGTTAAAAGAGAAATCAGTATTAAGTTAAAAAAAAATTCTTTAAACCAGTATCCTGCATATTTAATAACAGATGCCCAGTATCTACTAGCTTGAATGAATGATTAACTTTGAGACAGAGACGAACACTGTTATCCACATCTTCTCAAAGCCCTGAGCTGAATTATAGAATGATTAAGTAATTTCCTTACGAAGAAACCACAGAGCTCAATTTCAAAACAATTAATACTACTCTCTTCTACAGCAATCAAAAATCACCCTATACTTTTTATCAACGTCTGAATATTTTACACATTTAATACTTGGGTGCATGAATTTATTTTGATTTCAATGAAATCAATATTGGAAGCAGAACTTTTAAAATTATTACTTAGGATAGTGAAGAACTGTGGTACTCACCAATACTAATTTCATCATCTGTTTCAGCATCACCAATACATTCAAACTGGAAATCTTGCAGTGACTGGGAAAATTTCTGTACTGCCATAGACAGATCTGTAATTAAAAGTTAAATGTTATGAGTTAAAGGTATCATGGAATACTCGAGTTTCCACATGTAATATTATATACCTTTGATGTTAATATTACATTAGCCAGAGCCTTTAAAACACCAGTTTGACAAATATAAGCAGAATTTAAAGAGACTACTAAAGATATATTTTAGGAACTGGATCTGCTCTGCTCAAGGGGATCTGTCTTTTTAAGAAAGTGTTGGTGCCAGTCTTATTATCTGGAAGCCAACTTCCCAAAGCCTTTATCAAGGAATTACTATTCATTCCTTACAAACGAAGCATAAAAAATAAATAAAAAGGAATGTTTTTGAGGTTGCCAGTGGGGAAAAAAGGAAAAAGTAGCCAACCTTTGATTAGACAGGGTCACTGATGTTATTCTATATAGACAGTGGAGCATGAGAAAATGTTTTTACCAATAAACTGCTGGTTTTGATCTCCTAAAGTGAAAGTCTACCTGAAAGGTTGTTTATAAATAATCTTGTGATTTATAGGAGACCTCAAGCTAAATGGACTCTTCAATCTTGGCTTTGGTCTGAACAAAGTCCAGAGTGTGATTAAGTCCCGAAGATTAATTCTTCTTTATTCCTGGGGAGAATAAAGAAAAGCCCAGAATAATGAGAACTAAATCCTCGGGACACAAAAGCCTGGGATGCGACCTCACAGAGCGACTAAGAATGCAGACTCTGGAGCCAGGCTGCCAGGGCTGAAATCCAAGTCCCGTCACGTACCGGCTACATGACCTTGGCCAAACTACTGAACAACTCTCGGACTCTGTTTCCTCACGTGTAAAAAGTGAGTAGCAAAGGCATGACCACCTCAGAGTTGTTCTGAGGATTGAGTAAATTAATATTTGCAAAGGGTTTAGAACAGAACTTGGGACTTAAACATTATTTAAGTTTATTAAATAAAATTTAAAATAAATTTAAATAAATCAATCTGATAGTGCAGCATCAGGGAAGTTTTCAAGGTCGCACCTCTCAGAGCTACTCTGATCATCCATGCCAACCCTTCCACAGAAGTCTGCACCAGCAGGCAAACTTATTTTTCTGGAATCCACTCTACACTTCACTGAATGGTCTCTCCCATGGGTTCAAATCCAATACCTGAACCCTGACATTTAATTCAAGCAATAGGATCTGACAGAGACTCTCTCCTTGACCAACCTTTAGTCAGGCTTTTCTGAGCCCTCTTTTTGACTAGACCCTCTACCCTGGTTCTCCTTCCTCACTGGGCCTGCATATATAGCCCTGTCAAATCAATTTAAAGAGAATCCCCACCCTGGCTATCTGATCAGATTCCTCATCCCCCACTCCCATGTTTGATGCATAAGTCCTAGGCCTTCCTTCACCGAAATCCTCCTCCAACCTCTCCTCTTAGTAATTTTCCATCTGCCTACACTCAGCCTCACAATCTGCTCCTTGCTATAAATCTCCACTTGTTCTTGTTGCGTTGAGTTGAGCCTGATCTCTCTCCCATATTGTGATACTCTTGACACCTATAGCCATAGTCCTGAATAAAGTCTTCTTTACCATTTTAACAAGTGTCAGAACATTTTTTTTAAAGAGAACAACTGTGGCCCCATGCCTAGACATGACCCCAAGAATTATTATAGTAACTCCCCATTCACGAAACTCCAAGCCCAAGCACTTATCAATGCAAGCACTCATGAGCAAATAGGTCTCCAAACATGAAGGTCATTTTTTGCACCACTGTGACCCAAGAACTCACTAATGTCCTCATACCAAGGACAATTCTGAAGACCACAGGCCTCAAGCCTCAGAGAGGTTTTTGAACAAAAATACAAATACATAAGAGACTGAGTTTTTGTTTTTTAATCTTATTTTAAAAAAATAAATCATGCTCTGGAAAGAAGTTACTACTTACAGATTAAAACCTCTTCCTATAAGAGGGATAAAATTTGGGGATCAGTTCATACTCTACTTGACAGGTCCTTTCAATTTAAGAGAGTGGAAAGGTCTAACAGCTTAAGAATGGTTCTGCTCTGGCCTTTCAGGAAGAAAGATGAAGAGAGCCTCCTTAGTGAATTATTAGTCAATGAGAAAAGCAAAGGCTTCATCAGAGCTAGATTTCACCAATTAGCTGTAAGGCCTTGGCCAATCACTCATCCTTCCCAAGAACCAAATAATTAATAACCTCACAGGATTGTTAAAAGACTAAATGAGGATGTGCCTGGTATACACTAGGTAACTCAATAAATGATTTTAATTATTGTCATTCAAGTACAGCTCATAAAGTTAGAAAAGTTGACTGGCCTTCCAGACAAAGGAGGCATTTATCTGAGAGTGCCCAGCTCTGGCTAAGGGTAGAGAAATCATAACACCTATATCAAATGTTATGAGAAGACAAAGACAGAAAGCAGACCTGTAGGATAAGGTTAAGCCAAGGTAAATGCAGGTACTCTCCCCAAGACTTAGGGAAAAGCATTCCATTTAACACCCCTTTATTTTTCTACAT
This sequence comes from Eidolon dupreanum, assembly GCA_028627145.1. Lineage (NCBI taxonomy): Eukaryota > Metazoa > Chordata > Mammalia > Chiroptera > Pteropodidae > Eidolon > Eidolon dupreanum. The sequence continues at coordinate 58,632,971 of CM053510.1, read as the reverse complement.
ACAGTATATAAAGGCCTTATGCTAAGCTGGATTTGAAGGCACAGATACAATTCCTACACAGCAGAGTTGAGAAAGGGGGTTGGTTTATACAGTGGATCAGGATGCTTAGGTACCCTGTAACAGATATCCTTCCTCTGAGTTTCTATCTGGAAGCTTTGTCCTAGGGAACTCTTGACAACCCCCCACAATCAACCATTTCTTCCTAGGCCATTTTTTGCTTCCCATGGCCTTGGTCCTTGACTGAGAGAGGTAAGCTGCCTTGTCCTTTCACAGAGGTCACAGTGAATGCACTGTAATTTCCATCCCCAAACAAGAACACAGTAGCCCACTTTGTAAGCTATCCTTGTCAATACAGCCAACTGAGAGTAGCCTGCTCTAGTGGCAGATTATCTGGGTTAAGCGTCCTACATCCACCAATCAGTGGCATGACTCTGGGCAAGTTCCATAACCTCTCTGTACATCAGCATCCTTATCTATTCATGGAACAGAACTCATCTCTCAGGATTAATGTGAGGGGTTGATGAGTTAATACAAATGAAGCATTGGAACAGTGTCTGACATACGGTTAAACACTTAAAATATGTTGGCAATTTCCATACTGAACATCTCAAAAAAGAAAAAGGTAAAATTTCAGGAACAAAAGTGGCAGCTGTTAGAACCTAGACATCCCTCCTCAAAAAGAACTCAAGAAAACGGTCTGTTGATAGCAATTTCAAATTCTTCCCTAGTGCACTGCAATCATACGGTGACAGAGACAACCTGATTAGGCAGTATTCCTGTGTTAAGAAAGAGATATCTATTTCAATCCTGGATGGAATCGAGAATGCTTGAATGATCGCTTCACAGTCCTTTTGGGAGCATAATGAAAAAGGATTATGCAAAAAATATGGTTCTCAACTAGTTTAGATGATAATTCCAAAAACTAAAGGGGAAGTTCGAAGTATAATTTATTTTCAACTTCGAGTGTCTGGGTTCTTGATTTTCCTTTTATTTGTACTCATTTAAAAAAAAAAAAAAGTAATGATGAGGTCGAAAGTATTATTGAAGCAAGGAACTTATATTTTCTGACAGTAATATACATCAAACTGCAAAATGAGGAATCCAGCTCATGCTTTTATCTTGGCTCCATCTCTTACCAAGTGCGCAATTCTGAACTGGAAAACTCAACACCTTCCACTAACTTAAAAACCACATGAAACACACTATTCCCTAATTGTCTACAGTTTCTAAGCAGTGACCAGATGCACAAAATCAATGTACTGGTTTTAAAACCTTTTAAATAAAGTTGATTCACATGTGATTATATAGACCTTAAATTTTAAAACTAAGTTTTTAAAGTTTATTGTTGGATTTTAAAGTATCAAATTGTGTGATGATAAACAACATTTCTCTTAAACGCAAAAAGAAAGGTCAGGTGAATAAAACATTATAAGCAAGATATCTAGTTTAGGCAAGGGTGTCTCCATTTCTACCCAATTATTAGAAATTGCAGAAAAACAAGAAAAAGATCCCAGTCAGAGCCACCATGGCCATATTCTACGGTGATGGTAAAGGAAGAGCATTTACTAGAGAGCAAGGTTGTCCAAAGTAAAGATGCTGCAAGTACCACCCACATCATATCCTTTCCACTTGCCTAAACTGCAAGGTAAGCATAACATGTCTTCACATGTATTCACATTATAACTTGCAAGAAATTACACTGGGTTTTACTTAGCAATGTTTTTATATCAAAGAATTAACCTGTAGCACCCATAATTAAATAATGCTAATGAAACACTAAAAGTTCATTTCATTAGAGAAATTCGAAACAGTAACTATTTAATTACAACTCCTCTTACACACAGACTTAAGAGCTGGAGTCTACCTGTTACTTTAGAAGTGTTAACAGAATTACTTTTACAATGTCAGTTATGGAAGTGAGCTATATTTATGTCAGAACAAGCACAACCAGCCACTCCACTGGTATAAGGTAGTCCTTCCTGAAATCCAGTGGCTCTGGGAATTAAATTTAAGCAAGAGTCACAGGGGAAATATATCCAGACATACTGTTGAAGAACTACTGTCTTCACACTACTATGCAAAAGGCAGACAGTACAAAGCAATGGGAATACAAAGGTAAAAATAGGTAAAATATGTAAAAACAGGTAAAAAAAGGTAAAAATCCTACCCCCCAAAAGGACAGAGTCCAGTAGGGGCATGAGGCATATAAACAAATCATATCACAAGTCAATGAATAACTCTCCAACAGAGGTTAATAACACTATCACCACAGATAGGACCTACCATGTGCAGACACTTTTCCATGCTCTTAATGTAAATCAAACTATTAATCCTCATGACAGCCACATAAATTAATTATCATCCCTCCCATTTTACAGATGAAGAAAATGATGCACAGAGGTTAAGTGACTTCCCCAAGGCCACACAAGCTGGTAAATAACAAAGCCAGAATTTCAACAGCCTGTTTCCAGAATCCCCACTTAACCACACTGCCATACTGCTCTACACGTAGAGACGGCAACTAAGAAGACAAAATCAGTTCTCCTTGAGCATGTAGGGAAAGGTTCTCATTGGAATGAATGAAATGACAATGCACTAGGCAAGACCAAATAAAGAAAATGTTAGAATCAGCCAAAAAAGTAGCTTTTCTATCTACATATCCAACCACATCTATCCAGGCACACCAAGCTGAGATACTGGGTACTACCAGTAACAAACTATCCAGTCTCTTGTACCTATATTTATATTGTTATTCCAACTCTTCAGACACACTCTTCTCCCACATTCTTTCAACATCTCTCTGCAGCCCCCATTTCCTCCAAAAGGCCTTCCTAATCCCTTCCAATTTGGCATTATTTCCTCATTTATACATACCGCTGTATGCTATAAATCTCTTGATTTACTTTCTTTTACCTTTGATCCAGTTATCCATACACCTAGTTTATTCATTTTTTAAAAAAAAAAAAACATAGTGTATTAAAGGTAGGAAACTACCATCTATGAATACTTCTCAAGTATCCTGCATCGCATGTTGTATACAGCAGGAACTCAATTGTTGAAACTATAAATTTCTACAAGGTGGGTAAACAGTCCAACCTTCCAGATGCCTGTCACCTTTTCTTCTTCCCGTTTGCACTCTTGCAAGCCCTTAATGTGGCTGATCAGCCACTTGTAAAACATGGGTTATTCAATTTCCAAAACAATAAGGGTGTTTTACTATTTACGAGAAGCTTTGATATACATTTACAATAACGATAGTAATAGTGTTGGTAAGATGTTTTACTATTTCAAAGTTCCTACATACTTTTCTTAATTCTCACACAAAGCTATGAGGGCTGAAGCTCTGAAAAAGTTAAATAAATTAATTTGACAAGAGTCTAAGAGCTGCACTACAACCTGGATAGGTCTTCTGCTTCTCAAAGGGGATGCTCTAATGTACACCATAGCTAATTCCCCCCAAAATAACAAGCATTAAAACCAGGGAGGGTATAACTTTAGACAACAGCTACCTAATCCTTTACCTGCTGGGTAAAAATTCTAAGACCATAGGACTCCATTATTAGACTATATGAGAGAGAGCTAACTATGCTCATTAGCATGCAATAAGCTAGCAGCAAACATATATTAGATAGTCATTATGAAACACCATGCCAAGTCAAAGGAAACACATATTCATTCTGTACTTTCTCATTTCACAAAACAGCTGAATAATGTTCTAGGTGTTAAGTTTCCTGAAGATAGGTATATATTTTTCACCTCTCTTTGCCCTTAATGCCCAACAGAAAGCAAACATATAAGAGTGAAGAGAAGGAATGTATAAAATGAAATCACTTTAACCAAACTGCTAAAATTATTAGCATTATATAGCTTGAGAAATGAAAAAAGACTCCATTCTTGTTCTAACTAACCTGGGACCTTAAACTTTTTTGAACTTTCCAGTCCTGTGTGAATGCCTGGATATACCTGGACCTTCACGTAACCCTGTAATTATCCCCTGAAGATCCATGCCACCTGATTACCTCAGAAAGACTCACATATACATCCACCTGACACCCCTTATTCAGACCACCAGGACCTAACCAGACCTCCCACAGTCATCATCCTGACTGTCTGACATCTGACTGATAGCCATTCTGGACCAATCTAGGACTAAGAATGCAAGACAGATAAATTTCTTATAGAAAAAAGTACATTCTTGAGAATTAACTTTTTTTTATTCTTTGGAACACTTCTAGGTTTTCCCCTAGTCTGCAAACTCCAAGACCCTTGAATAAATCTCTATCATTTATTTCTTTTGAAACCTCCAGACCCTTGAGTTCGTTCAACACACACACGAAACCAGAGACCAGAAAAATGTTTATGCCAACTACCAACACATTTATAACGCAAGAATCCACTATAAATTATTGAAGAGCTTATGATACTGAGAACTACATGTGTGTAACTGCGAACCTTAATAAAAAAAAAAAATACTGTACTTTACACTGCAGAATGTCAAGGAATTACAAAATAAGCCTTGGTTCTTAATAGCTGCAGTTTGGCAGTTATTTATTTATTTATTTTAGAGTTCTCTCAGAGAACTACAAATGTCAGATTGCTAGATGGAGAAGTAAGAGGAAAAAAACACTGAGTGTGGCAAAGTATAAGAAAAACACAATGAGAACTGCTTGTCAATAAAAATCATTTCTATGGCTCTTCTGTTAAAATGCCCACTTTGTTCTTTTCTGTTTTACATAAATGGCTAGAAAATAACAGTTGTCCGATATTAACAATTAAAGAAAAGTCTTCATGAAGAAGGCCCAGGACAAAGCGTGGTACTAGTAATCGATGAATAAATGTAAGTTGGGCTGAAGTGAAATTAACTGGCTTATAGTAATGGAATCAAGAAATTCTCTTTCCTTGGAGGCCTCGAGAAACACTGCCATGCAGCAACAGCTATGTCCAGAGGAGGTCACTGGAGACAGAATTACCAGAGGACAATGGTTCTAATGCTGTTTTTTGTGCTCCTGGAAATGAAAAAAAGCATGGACTACTCTGGGCCACTAAATTGCCTTGCTGTAGTCTTGGTTGTAACAACATAGTTGTTTTGTCACTGGAAAGTTGGTCAAACAAATAAGTCTATCTTTAGATAGCCTCATTCATTTCTATACCAGATATGTATTCAGGTTCTTATATCTGCATCCTGTTTTGCAGTGGTACATTCACCCTTCTAAGCAGGCAGTGTAAGTCAAAGAGTCTGTTTCCAGTGATGAACAAAAGTCTTATGTGATGAACGTGCTCAGATCCAGGACCAAGTCCTTCTTTAGAATCAATCCTTTTTTTGGTTTCATGGACTAAGTTCGCATTAGAGTCAGACATGTACATCAATCCAATGGCCACCACTTACTGCAGTGTCTTAGAGCAAGCTCTTAGCTTCTCTGAATCCCAGGTTCCTCACACAAAAGGAAGATACTAATTCCTTGCGAGACTGTTATGAAATTTCATCACATACAATGGGCTTAATGCAATGTCTAATACAAAACAGAAACTTGAAATACTGGTTCTCAACAAATGTTAACTATTAAACCACGATTTATTATGATGGTAAATGCAGAATTTGAAATGTTTTTATTTTAAGTATAACATATTTAATCTATGTATTAAATTACTATCTTCAGGAGAGCTTCAGTAAAAGTAAATAGTGGGCTGACCTCTAATGAAGACCAAACAGTTTGCAATCCCATAAATGATATGTCTGGCAAGCAGCTCCAGAATATTCTGGCCTAAAAACAACAAAACAGGAACCAACATTTGGCCAGATTTTATCCAGTTTCTATAAAGATACAAATTCCATAAAAATTAAAAACAAAACAAAAAAAAAACCCACAAAGACTTCACTATTGCTACAACTCAAGTTAAAAATAGAAAGTTCAAAGGATGAAATAAACCACCCATCTTCCTACCCTAGGGAAAAAACTTAAAAAGGGGGTGGGGGTGAGGGAGAGTAAGGAAACAGTGGCGCACTGCAGTTTCTTCAGATTCTCTTCCTGCCTCTAAAAGCATGCCTTTGCTGCCTCCTTTGAGACTTCTCTTCCTTGTACTTTCCCTCAGAGGGGTTTGTCTTTAGCCACACCTTGATATACCTCAATACTTGTCCTCTTTTAAAAAGCCTTATCTGTATCTATATGCAGGCAACTCCTAAGTGGTGGTTTCAGTTTGGATGCTGGAATACCAAGCAAACTTTCCTAAACCATCCTCCTCACCTTTTCTCGATTTAACTAGGAAATACTGAGTTACTCAACATGAAAGAGGACTATGCAATTTCCCCAAGCTTTCCAGCAACACAGGGATGACTCGCCGTGTATTCCTGGGCTTCCTGGTCTACCTTCCCGAACCTATGACCTCTTCCCATAGTCCACTCACTCATTTTCCATTGTTTGCCAGGAATCTAAAACTTACACTCTTATGAATAGATTCGGCAAGGGAAGATATATTTAGCATACTAGCCTCCTTTCCGACACATTTTCCTCCTGACTACTGGAAGTACCTATCTAATCAAGATGACTACTCTGGAAGGAAGAGCATTTGGTGTTACGTTATCTTTCATGTCATATATCAGCCTATTGCAAACTCTTAAAACTTCCTTTTTCTATCATCCCTTCTTGGTATCCTATGCCAACCACATTTGTGGTTAAAACATGATTTGACTAGTTTACTTTCCTTTGTAAAGCACCATACTAAGTTGTTACCTACTAGGCGATTCAAGCTTATCACCTTTCCCCTATTTTTTAGGTCTTTTTCTCACTGTCCTTTGCATCCTCAATATTCCAGCCAAATCAATCTAAACTTCAACTCTCTCAAAATCCATTTTGTGATTCCCCATGTAGGACACAGCCCTTTGTCTCTGCTGTGACCTTTACATGTCTTCAAATAAATAAATATTCACAGTGTCACTGTGAAAGTGCATCATCTCTTACAAGAGCAGCTGGCTATACTTGAACATGATGCATGCAGCTTCCTTTAATCCTTTTAGAGACTTTAAGACCTGCCTCTCTACATCAATCTGAAAGCCACCCTAAATAATCCCACCAGGGCATCTGCTGATTTTCAGATACTGAACACCGATTTATCGTACACAGCAGTGTGCCAAGGGTTCAGAAAGCCATGGATACTTTTAGTGTACCTCCCTGGTACTACAAGTTTTATTAGAAAATTGGGGAAAAGGAAGCCAAGTAGTTTTCACCTGTTTTACATTTTTTAAAATACACATTTTGTGGGTAAAGCTGAATTCATATTAATTTATATCTTGTTACTTCCACTGAGGCAGCCAGTTTGGTCCATGTCCAATTTCTTCTCCTTTGACAAAAAATTTTGAGGAATATTACATTACTGTAATCTACCTCTTTTTTGAATGTCTACTGATATACCCTACATTTTTTTTATATTATTAATTGTGTCTAAGTCCCATAACCCTCACCAGACATTAAAGCCCATGGAGGAGAGAGAACCTCTTCAGTCTTTCTCGCATCCAGCACAGGGCCTTGAAAACAGGACGCTGTCCATAAACAAAACAGAATGCAGGAATTCAGAGTATGTATTTAGGAAAGGTAAACCAAGGCCTTTCCAGGACTTGCAAAGAGCAATCCTCAGAGATAAGTCGTCAAGTGGTTAGAGGCTAACTTGCCCACTCAACAAACATACCTAGTGATATGGACATCAAATCAAGTAGATGAAATCTGAGGCGGCAGAAAGAATGGTAGAAGAGTCTTTAAGATCTTTTGGCAAGCTGGGCAAAAAGCAAAGCAATGGAAGCTGACAAAAGCAGCCCAGATATTTTAGGTACTGACCTAAAATCTCAGCATTGCTTTAGTAGAAATCTAACTCTAAAAATGATTCTGGTGATCTAATCAAGTTTGATGGGAAGAACAGTCAGTTAAAAAAAAAAATTTAAAGTTCCACAAACTTAAATTAGAGAGAGTTAGTGTGGATTTTATTTCCTTACATCATCCTCTAATACAAAGAAATCCCATTAAAAAATGATACAAGTAAGGATTTTGGTGTCAGACTACTAGTTAAACACTCAGTTTTGCTACGTGGACAAGTTACTTAAACTCTTCAAGTTTCAATATACCTATCTGTAAAATGAATATTAATATAAGTACTTCATAGGATTGTTGTAACGATCAAATGAAATCAGCATAGCACACAGTAAAAGCTTGATAAACTATCGCAATTATAGCTACTAGTATTTTTCAGGAGGAAATCACTCACTAGAACATGTTATTCTTGGCTCTCGGTTACTAGACCTATGTCAAGCTTACCTCTCAGGACTGAAAAAGATAACTGACATCATATGATGGCAGCAAATTTAATGCAGATAAAGTGCCTGTCAACTAACGCTGACAACAAACATCATTACAGTCAAACTGTCTATTCCAGAAGGAAGTTCACCGTTTACTTAAGTGCATTTTCCTATTATTGTTTAGCATCACACATTAAAGTGCTACAATACTCATTTTGCCTCTGATTGAGATTATTTCTAATGCTTTGAAGCATCATCTCAGCCCTTAATAAATAATCTTCATTCCACCATTCCTTAACACATTCCTAGACCCCATAATGAAATCTGTTTAACCAAGCAAAGAAAAAATCTAATGTACACAAACTTCCAAAATTTTCCCAAGCACCATTTAAAGGGAATGACTAGCTCAGAATATGGGTACAGCTTAAGAAGCTCGCTATGTTTTTGTGACAACAATATTTAGGTTTTCACTATCATATTTTTATTGATTTTCTATGGCCAAATGAAAGAATATAGTAATCATGTAATATCATAGCTATACATGAACAGTATGGTTATGGCAAAAGAATTTTTTCAGATAGCAACGTGACTAACATCCTCTTAAGGACTGAAAGTATTTTATAATAAATAGTAATTGAAAGGCAAATACATAAGCCTCTTTCTTGGAAGAGATGTGAAGTATGCTGGCATCATGCCTCATTCCTCCAAAAAGAAACAAAAGAATGACACTGTCAAACAGGGTTGAGACTGGGCTGCCAGGGAGTAAGTGCACAAAGATCATTATTCTCCATTTACACAATGTTTTTGTAAGTTGTTTTCAATAAACTCGTTATCCCACATGTTTAAAGACTTCATTTTACTGCTGCCCTAACCCATTTTAAGACACTAAAGCAATTTTTCAGACTATTTCAGGAAAATTGCATTTTAACATTATAGATTTCATTGTGCACCTTTAGTGCCAACTCCTCACCCCATCTTTAAGTTATCACGATAGAGATGAAGATTTCGGCGAGATTTTATTACTTTTTGTTCTAATTTAAATTCTAAGTATCCTGCTTTCAATAAGTTGACTGATTACAGCCATCTCACGACCTTAAAAACACAAGATGTGATTTTTCAATTCGTATTTACACCCCGTATCTCACTGGAACCCCACTGGCAAAACAGACTGAGTAGATCATTATTTCCATTTTACATATAAGGAAACAAAAGCCCAAGGTTAACTAATTTATCCAATCAACATAATCAAGGCTGGAATCTGAATCTCCAGGTCAACGCTTTCTATGCCACTTAAAATAAATATTCCTCTTACATATTGGGCTTAGCTCAGTAGTAACTAAAAATTTTACCAGATCATATACAATCTTCTTTTTGTTATTTATCATTTTCCCACTTAAAAAAAAAATCCCTCATTCTTATGGATCTTTATCTCCATGTAACTATTTTAACTGCTAGTGTATAATATATTTACACGAATGGTCATTATAAAAATGCATAAGTGGCTTTGAAGATACACATCATATGGTTAAAGGATTATTATTTTGGGGTGGTTATATTTATCAGAAAAAAAGATAAATACCAATCTTTTATTCCAAAAACTGAAACTCATTCGCATAAATGCCGATGCTGTTCGAGTTGCCAACACACATGCACTTCCATGATCTGTACAGTCAGCAACTGCCCGCTGTGCTTCTGAACCACTAAGATGTATTTAAGCAACCAGAAATGAGAATTCCAACTGTGTCACCTGCGCAACTAGTCTGGCTTTATTGCTTTCCACACTCTGAAAGGTATCTTGTCTCTAATTATTTTATTGCTTCAAATAAAAGGACTTTTCATACAAATGATATACACAATTTATGTCAGGCTTTTATTAGACAGTATGAAGCCAACCTGTGATTAAGTCACCATTCAATTCAAAAGCTTAAATATACGTGGTTTTCAGTTCTTATTTTTGGCTTACTTCAAAATTTTATATTAGTTCTCCAACTATTAAAATTGTGAGGTGCTGTTAATTTTTATTTACCATAGCTCATACAATCTAAATTGTAAGAAAGATGCCTCCCCAATTTTAGAGATACTACAATATAAAAACTGTACAATTTTGGAACCATGAGTATCTTTATATTTTATACCTCACTGATATTGAACAATGACATTTTTTGGAAAAAATGACACTGTCAAGAACAGAATTATCCCTAATTTCAAGGAGCTAATAACCTAACGAAACAAATAGCACAGTACAGGGCCTCAACCACCTTTCCTCTATTTAAATGCCACAGAACCTAACATTATGAAAATTCTATTCTGAAAATATTCCATCTCTGATGGTGGGAAATAAAAAATTAGTTCTCTCTAGCTCGGCTTTTCATTCTTGGGTATATAAAGGGCCTGAAGACTTCAAACCTTCCAGGCTTGTCTCTGGCAGAGACTCTGAGCTTAGAACAAAAACTGAAGGGGGCTACCAGCAGCTGTGTGCTAGTGTAAGCCACTTGAGCCCCCTAGAAATGCCAAAACAGTGGGACTGTGGGTGATATTTTAACAAGAGCTCTCCAGATAATGAATGGGATAGTCAGGTACTGTAGTCTTCTGTATTTTCTGGATGAAGATTCATCAGAAAAGACATAAAACTGAGAAATAAAATCATGTATATTATTTGCTACACATGTTCCCAAGTATAGAAAATTCTCTAGAAGATTCACATTCAGTTTTGATGCTGTGCAGTGAAGAAGTCAGCTGTTGTGATTCAAGGGCAGCGACTTTTCTGGTAAATGAAGTAAAGTTTGTGCACTAGTTGCCACAGGTCTGGTGGCAGGGGGCAGCGGGGAGTGGGTAAGGGTAAGCACTCTCTTCAGCTAATTTAGTAATTTAAGATACATCAGAACAGTGAAGGGTACACCTGGACCTCTCTATGAGAATCCCTAGAAATCATGCTGTGAGTGACTACTATATCCTATAATAGCAACACTACAAAATGTTACACTAAACATCAGACTATCTTAACATCTAAATTAGATCATTTCAATGAAATTAAATGATGTGTTTCTTTAATCACAATGCCTCCAACCAGGGGAGAAAAGAAGTATTAACGACAGAGAAGTCCTTGGGGTTTTAGCTTCACTGAGTAGCAAACCTGATATATAATCAACATATCACTTACATGTAAATAGTAGTTTCTAAATGGCTTGAGAGATTTTCTTTCTGAATACTTTGACTGTTATCCTGCAAACAAATCTTTGTGCTATGAACTTGCACTATCTGTGGAGAAATAATTTGCTTATTCAGAGTAAATTTTAACCCTGCATCAGTTCCAACTGCAATAAATCCTAAAACAGGTAAGTACAAATTAATGAGTTTCTTATTGAAAATGTTACAGTGAAAGATGAAAAAATTAACAAAGTTCATTTTATCAAAACTTTCCCACATAAGGTTCATTTAATCAGCCTAAAGGTATGCATTAACTTCCCTATCTATGCAATTTTGATGTTGCTCTGTCAAGGAAGATCCCACTTCCTATTATCCAGACATTTTGGTAAGTGAGAAGCAGAGTGAACGTGGAATGTCAGAACACTTGATGACTACTAGAAATGAGTGGAGAACAAACCTTGCAAAATTAAAGACATTGAAGATAGTACTTTCGCCAATCCCCATCAAGTAGATCTGAGGAGTTTGTCAATTTGTCAAACCACTTAATTTAGAACCTCCAGATTGCTCAAAGGCAGTGCAAGATGAGTGATAATAATAGCAGCTAGTTAAACAGCACTAAAGTAGGTGAGGATTTATTCAAAATGAAATATTTTTCCAAGAAATTGTTACTTGAATTATCTAAATATAGACAACTATTCAAAACCATAGCAACTCCTATAGAACACACACATGCACATACTTATACATAACCTCCACTCGTTCATTTTTCTCAATAGCGTTTAAAATCATCTGACCTATGACACATTTTATTCATTAATTTGTTTCCCCCAAATAGAATATAATTTCTATGAAACACACATTTTTGCCTGTTTTGTTCACTGTTCACAAACAGATCTGGTCCTGAAACATAAAAGGCATTTTAGTTTGATAAACAGAAGAATGAGACTAAAAGTGTATCCTTTTTTAAGATCCTTTAATAATTACCTTCTCAAAATGGGATATGTATACCCTGTAATGGACTAACAGAATAATCATAGCATTCATTATTTTTATAGGAAAACAAAAACATTATGGAATATTATGGAATAATGTTTTAAAAGCTCTCAAAAGAAATTTTGGTTTGTGGTAGGCAGAATGGAGCTGTACAGTGAATAATCATATAGAGAAATAGGAGTAAGTGTGTAGAATGGGATTTGTGCTTCCTCTCCTTGGTTAAGGGTAATTTTTTAAGCTGTCTAGAAAGTAACATCTCAGAACCAAAACGTCAACAGAAACGATCACATTGTTTTAAATATACCTAAAAAAAATAATAAATGTTTCCCAGTCATGCAGTCCTCTGTTAAGCAATCTTCATTAACACTAACCTGAATCAAGTAATCAAAGACTGAAGTTTTCAGTTTATTTACTACAAATGTGAAATAAAGAGAAAGGAGATAGTGAGAAATCCACATAAAGATGGGTATGGCCTGAAATCAAAATTCCTTAAAGTACCAGCTGGTTTCTGAGATGAAGACAGTACCTTTTTTAAAACCATAAAGTTAGTACTTGTTACATGAAAGATGTGTTATTTAGCTCTTTCCTTCCCCACTAGAACTTAAACATGTCTGATTACGAAGTTAGTGCTCAGTATTTCAATTCCAAATTGAGGAAGAGTTCTTTCATGCCCCTCCAAATCTACTAGTGCCCTTGTTTACAATGACCAGTAAAAACCTACATTGATTCATATGGTTAAGTGAGCCAGGAATCTCAACAATTTGATAAGAAAGATTTTTTTGATAATCTCCCAAAGTAACCAGTTTAAATTTTATTTATACTCATTATATCATGTGGTTATAAGTAGTTCTAAAAAGTAATTAGCTCGAAGTTAAAGATTTAGAATTCAAATGCTCATCGAACCTAACATTTGTGCCTCGTACGACTTAAAAATATGTAAACTTTGGGTTGCTGCACATTACTGGACAGAAAGTCAGAAGCGAAGGGTTAGAGTCCCAGTTCCACTGGCATTACATGATTTTATCAGCGGTCCTCAACCTTTCTGGTACCAGGGACCAGTGATCCTATGAGAATTTAATTCCTAATGATTTGAGGTGAAGCTGAAGTGGTGATGCTAACGCTGGGGAGCAGCTGCAACTACAGATGAAGCTTCACTCGCTATCCCACCGCTCACCTCCTGCTGTGTGGTCTGGTTCTTAACAGGCCACAGGCTGGTACTGGTCTGAGGCCTGGGGGATGGGGACTCCTACCCTATATGACAAATTACTAAGTGATGACTTGTCTGGGATGCAGGAGGTGGACCGTACCTGTTATTTATGGTTCTTTCAAAAAGGCCATCACCAGCAGAGTGCCTAGCATGTAACAATAAGCGCTCAGTAATTTGACCAAGAAAGCTTTCTAGTTAATAGAATCTGTTGCTTCAATTTATAAAACCCTTTTCTTCCTAAGGAACCACTTTTCAAAGAACTACAAATATATTACCATCAGCAACCACAGGTTCAGAGCACTGAGAAGTGAAACCCTTAGAATCGCACACTCACTACTCCTACATTGTGTTTCTGCAGGACAATCAACTAGGAGCTATGGTCACTGAATGAGACATTGTGGCCTAGGGTTAGCTTCCTTTAAAGTTTCAAAGGAAAAGAAGGAAAACACTGATTCTAGTTTCACAACAATAATCTCTTAACATTATAATACAAAGGCCTACCTATGTGTTATACAGAAAAAAAAAAAAAAAAAAAAAAAAAACAAGACCTTCTCTCTCATCTAGGAGTTAAAAGCCTAGTAGGGAATAAATGGATTTTGTTCATCAGTAGGATCCAGTGCCGTGATGGTATCTGATCCATAGTGAGAAAGAGGCAGGAGATGGTCTGAAGCATGAGTAGGAGCCACCTTAGGGGAAAAAAAGGGACAACTACTAGCTGCAGCACCATTCAGAACAGCTGCTCTTCGTTTTTTGTTTCCTGAAGAGATCACTGAGTTCCTCTATTTTTTTTTTAAATCCACAAAATTGAAATAGACAGGTAGGAAGCCTCAGGTAAAAGCAGGGCACCTCAGGGACTTTCCTCTAAGCCTGAGCATGCCAGATCCACACACTGCAGTCACCAGTACAAAAGGAAAGGAATGCTTGCTCTAAACTTAGTTAAGGATGAAATAATTTTCAGATTAAAATAAGTACTTCTCATACTAAGTTATTTTACCAAAATTAATCTCTACTTTCACAATGGAACACCATGAGAAAAGTCTTCCACACAGAGAAATCTGCTTCCCAGGCAACATTTCAGTAACATGGGTTCTAACACTTTCATTTAGGCTTACGCAGTTAACTGATGTGCCCTAATTCAGATTTCTAGTAACTGGACAGGTCAAGGAAGCTAGGCCTTCAGGGTTCTTCAGTCTAGACTAGGGCCTGCAGAGAGAAGTCAAGGGATATGTAAAGGTCAGTTACAGGAAATGGTCCATAGTGGCGTTTCCTTCATCCCACACTCCTCGACTCACATACACTTAACCTTCAGGCTTCGCAGTGGCATCACAGCTCACTAAGAACAAGGCTCCCTCTTTACCTCACATAACATGAACTCTGCAAATCTGTCTGCTGTTCTACCCAAATCCATGAGACTAGAATGAGATCTCATGTCCTAGCTCCAGGAATAACTAAGCTTCATACATAACCCTGCCAGCTTTTGTCACCTCAGGACAGGAGAAATCAAGAACAATCATTAAGTACCCCTTTTGCTCTCTCTCTATATATTTAAAGAATCCAGTAAGTAAAGGTCCAAAGCTTCCTCCAACCCTGTGTCAAACGACAGCAGTGGTGGAACCTTCCCTGGAGTAGCAAAGCCTGACACTGGACCATAGGAAGAAACACAAGGGGCAGCCAGCTACCAGGAGTAGCATATCTGCCCAACTCTTTATCTTGCATTTTCTGGCCCAGGCGTCCTTCACTTTCAGGAAGCCGTGCCATATAAATCCCTACCTTCTAGGCACTTTTCCTCCAGCCCTCCATTCTCTTTCCTCACTAGACCATAAAGTCCTGGTTAGTGTTCACAGCTTAGACAGTATTATCATCGGGTGGCAAATAAGAGACACAGGTTTAAATCCTAGTTCCATGAATAACTAGTTTTTCGTTTCCTTGAGAAAATTACTTAACCTCTTCCTCACAGTCAAAATTTTTTATATATAAAAGAATGCTATTGCTTCCTTCAGCATTGGTGGAAAGATTAGAGAAATACAGAGCCCTAGTGTTTAAGTTAATGTTTCTTTCCCCTCTATTCCAGAGAAAAAAGTGAATGCATCACATAAGAATGGGGGAGGGGTCTACAGCCATGCCACCCTGAACAAGCCTGATCCTATCTGATCTTGGAAGCTAAGCAGGGTCAAGCCTGGTTAGTACCTAGATGGGAGATCACCTAGGAAGACCAGGTGCTATAGGAGTTAAAAAAAAAAAAATAAGGGATTGTAAGCTGACAAGATCCTTGCAATCTGTGAGGACAAACAAAATTTATTTATATTTAAATAAATTTTTTAAAAAAAAGAATGGAGGAGGAGGGAGTTTGGATAGTGACCAGCATAACCTGGTCTTTTAAAAACTTATATTCGTGATAAAAGTCATGGAACAAGGAAATTTAAAGTATGTTTTAGCATTTTAGATTTCATTGTCACAGGAAAAGTTCCAGAAATCATACAAAAAGAATGAACATACACACATATGTACTAGCTTTAGTGAGTCCAAAATTAGAAGGGGAAAAAAAAACCCACCACCACACTAAATAACTTTTAGCTTTCAGGATGACACCAAGTAACTCTGAATCTTAAAAACAAAATTCTATACACATGCAACACATCACATACACAATCTTTCCATGGATATTCACTACTCTAGGTAAAAGCCTTCACCAGTAGTGTTTTAAAAAGCTGCAGCTGGACTGTGGGTCAGATGGCACTCAGCAGTTTTGTGTGTGTTGGGGGTGGGGTGTGTCAGGAATGAATGTGGTTATCAAGGCATTTCCAAGTAGGGAACCCTTGGAACAACATTAGAGTAAGGGTCATGGGAAAAGAAGTTTTGCTCACCCTACTTCCTGGCGGCATTTTCAGTACACAAGCCATAAGCAACCCATGTTTACAAAATGGAAGGAGAAAAGAGGGGCTTATTAGATAAAAGGGGACAGGGGAAATCACCTATACATACACACGGATTATACATTACATTTTTAAATTTTTTATTTAAAAACCATGAATAGTTTATAAGACTTGGATAACACACTTCACTGTGCAAAGTATAATCCTTACTGTTTTAATAAATTGAATTAGGTTAGAGTATTTTTATTAAAGTCTATCACATGAATGAAACTCAATTAGGAAAGAAAACAATCATGATATATCTACTTCATCCTCCTTGGGGAAAAATTTGTGCAATTTGAAGTTTTTTTCATTCATAGAAAAAGTATTTCTCAGGATTTCATACTTTCAAATCTATAGTTCTTTGTGTTAAAACAAGATTGTTTAAGAATTAGGTGAATGTATTCTGCTGGACTTGAGGTAAAAGCCAAGGGCATTTTAGCTACCATAGGTCAACAGTTCCTCATATTTTGTTTTGCTAAAACTCAGACTAAAGATAATCGGGTAACAAATCTGAAATTATACAAGTAATACAGGCTACTTCTTTTTTAAAAAGAAAACTCTAAGATAATTCAACCTCAGGGAGTAAAAAACAATTGCCAAACCATTACATTTCTATTTCGTGTTTCCTTGTTTTAATCCTGGAATTCTGGGAAATTATAAGCACTTTTCAAAAAGATCTCAAACTAGGTCTGGGTTTAAACAGCTTTTTCTTAAGTTCTGCAGTACATTCTTTATAACTATAGATTTACCAATGATTGCCTCTGTGCCGGAACGTTATTAAATTAAACAGGCAGACAAAATATGGAGAACTGACCTTGGCATGGAATGCAACAGGCATAGCTTCTTTTCCCCCTGCTTCTTCTTAAACAAAAAGAAAACAAAATGTTCGAACTCGAAATGTAATAATAAATAGATTTTCCATATGTTCACTTTATTTGTAACATAACATTTTTACTCTTCACTTATCTTTAGTAGTTAGTAGTAGAAGTAATTCTGAAACAGATTTGATCACTTTGTGTAGATGAATATGAGCTTAACACACATACAAATCATAATCTCTCCCCATGCAAAAATAGGTAAGATGCCAACAAGAAATGTTCTGATTGAACTGCAAAATGGGAAAAAAATACACATCAGAATTTCTAAGTATGTCTTTAAGCACATGTCACATCCTTCACATAGATACTCTTTAAATCTAAAACAAAGATAGCACTTAGCTGTTAGATTCAGACCTACTCACTAATCACAGTACTTAGAAGTTTTGAACAGCCTGCATCTCTGAAACAGCAGCATCAAGCCTTCCCTGGTTATTTCAATGAATTTCGGCTTCTTCTTGAATGCCAAATCTACATTAAAGATATGTCCCTTTCCCACTCACCCCCAATCATTACTATTCAAGAGGAAGAACATATGTAAATAATTGCCTCTGAAGTATACTAATTATATTATTATCAAATAATATTTGACAGCTATAAATTACAGGATTCCATGCTATATAACTGTTTCTCTAATTACTTTAGAAAAATCATCTCTTACACCAAATAATCTCCCAGCTCCTCCACTTATTAAAAAATCCAAAAACATTTCAGGTACAAAAATGGTCTTTTTTTGATATCTAGTAACTGACTACTATATGCAAAATATTATAAGGCATTCTAATATTTCTTTCTTTCTCACCTTATAAAGAGGTTACAATGTGATGAGAAAGAAATGGCAACATGAGTACTTTCTGAGGTATAAAGAGGAGCCTGACTGTGGGCAATGAGTGAAATACTGAGAGAAATACAGAAACTAGCATCAACCACGGTGCTGGAGGATGGGCCCATTTTAAATCCTCTCCCAGCAGGTTAGTCAGTAAGTCTGTTACCATTCTGTACCAGTAAGAAATGTTTCAATAAAGATTTATTTTCTGCTATAAATTTGAGAGAGAAAAATCCATTCAACAAATAATTAAGTGTCTACTCAGGGCAGTCTATACTACTGAGGTTGGAACAAAACTAGGTGCTGAGAGTAAATGGTAAACAAGGCTAAGATGGGCCAGGTGTCTAAGCCTAGTGGAGCAGGCCACCTAGGATAACTGTCAACAATGACTGACACGACACCAAGATGATCACCAACAGAAAAGGGAAATAAAAGTTTTAAAGAACAAGCTAGCATTAGAATTAAAATACATAAAATTCATAATAGTAATTATGATAGCAAATAACAAAATATGATCGCTGGCCAGACTCTGTGCTAATATTATCTCATTCTATCATGTCAACCCTACAAAATCCTCCACAAGAATCACTTTCATTTTATAAATGTACAAACTGACCTTGTATGAGGTTAAAAAGACTTGGCCTCATTTCTATGCATCAGGTACTGGGGTTGAGGGGAACATTTTTTACATAACCATAAGGCTATTATCACTTGTAATAAAATTAATAATTCTTTAATATCAAAAGCTAGTCTACAGATTTCCCCATTTACCTTTAATATTTATTTTCTAGTTGTTCACAAATAAGAACCCTAGCAAAATCTACTTATTGCATTCATTTATATCTCCTATATCTCAAGTCCCTTTCAATATAGAATAGTTTCCTATTCCTCTGTTCCTTCTTTTCCCAAGCCACCAACTCATCAGCCAGACTGGTTCAGCTGTTTTATAGGGTATCCCAATTTCTGGATTTGGCCGAGTGCTTCTTCCAAGTGTTGTAGAACCTGCTCCTCTATTCCTGCTGTTTCCTGGAGTCAGGAAGTGATGTGTGAAGGCTTGATCAAAGGTAGGGGGAAAACCAGAATAAATGTTTCTCCTGTCCCTTTTTTGACAGAAAATAACTGTTATATATGGCAAATTGACATAACATTTTTTATCTAGAAAAGACATACTGCTTAGCTTATTGTAGCAATCAAACGTCGAGTTCCTTTAAGAGGAATTAATCTGTACTCTTTGGGTCTAAGTGTTTAAAATCATTCTATTTCCTACAAAAGGCACTACTACTACACACACACACCCCTCCCGAGCTGCATCTCCATCTCTACAATCCAGTCTCAGTTCATCGCATTTGATATAATGGTGGTAGCGACCTCATGATCTGTCTGCCAGGCATTGTGTGTGTGCAAAGCCCCACGATTTCTTAATCCAGGTTTATTCCAAGAAGGCAGCTCAAGGGGATTTCCAAGAAGGTTTCCCTCTCACCAGAGCCATCCTCCAGTGATAATCGGGAAGCCCCCGGCAAGGATCCACAAGGAGGAAACTTTGAGGATACAGTGGAAAATGGAGAAGTCAAAGAACTAAAAAAGCTCAGCAAGCTTCACAAAATGGTGAGAGTTCTCTATCCCTGTTCCTTGCTCAAACCCACTAGGCTCCAAGTTTCAAAAAAAAAAAAACAAAACATAGGTTCACTACAGCATGCCCTCCCCCACCGCCCTGCTCTCCATGGTTCCCAGTAGAAACACTTGGGCCATGGCTTTATAGAAAAATATGTCCCAGGTCTGAAAATTAACCTTTCCTTTTGTTGTTGTTTTTTAACTTTCTGCACACTGTATGTGGAAACTGTATGTTTCCACATTACCTGTGGAAACAAAGACAGCCACTCAATAGTACATGAAAAAACATTTAAATACTTAAATGGTATAAAAGAAATATTGTCATATCACTGACCTTTACCAATTCCTGACCTCTACACAGTTCTTTCATATTTCTAACTCTTAAAAACCTCTGTAAGACTGGAATTTAGGCAGATTGCTCCCCAAGTAAACAATGAAAAATGACATAGAGTGACTTTGCTATTAGAGTCATTTTTGGCATTTCCTCTTCGAGTTTAGCAATCCTCTTAAGAAAGAGGCCACAGACAAAAGGGGGGATTCCGCTCACTAAGAGAAACTTAAGTAGAACAGGCAGAAATTCATTTGGCCTGGCACTGACTTAGCATTAAACTTCAAACACATAAAATGAAAGGAATCGCAAAAAATATTTATAAAAGAAAATCAGAGCAATATGGGAAATCAGATATTGTTTTGCAGGTCTAACTCTTCACCTCACAGTGAGGATATGGAGCCCCCAAAGGGGTCAAAATGAAAGCTTTATAGCCAGTGGCCTTTTTCTAAAGTATTTCACACTGTCCTTAAAGTGCATTTCAATTTCACTTCTGTATCTTTTATTGCTGTGAGACAACTACCTCTTTACACTCATGAACTCAATACATTGATACATCAAATGAAAAGTTTCTATCTTTCTGTTTCATAGCATATTTAGAAACCTGCAAAAATCAGAAAACTGAAAACTTCAGTCTATTCTGCTACAATGTCTTTCTGTAATGTGAATTAAGTCATTCATTAGAAGACAGGGTATAACATGAAAGTCACATTGGTGAGAGTGAGATTTTTTTTTTCCAACAGACTGACATTTAATGAAGCCATAGGGGCCATCAGGGACAAGCCTTTTCACAATTCAGAAGTGTCTTACCTATAGAAAAGGACTTTAAGAAAAATGCTGAAAATCCTGAAGAGCTTTCTTTAGCATAAGAAGTGGCTAATTTAGTGTATTCAACATCCACTACACTTTACACAGCATTAAGCTATTTGGTAAAGCTTCACATGCAGACTCTGGGTATTTATATTAAAAACAAAATAATTAAGTCAACATATGGAGCAGATTTTCCCAAAGGACACAAGGGCCGTGGAGTTTAAGGCTGCAAGAGATCTACCGGTGCCAGATACAAATGACAATGGAGTTTTAACTCTACTGGTGTTTTTACCAGAACTGTTTGTTTGTTCGTTTGTTTTGATGATCTAGTTGAAGCTGATGAGGTTTTTAATTATTTGTCCTTAACCCTACTCATTCCCAGTAAGTCTTGATATTTGTGTATGTTATGTGCAATATCTGAAGGTAACCTTTTTCAGGAATATATCTCTCGTTATAGCAGAAACACCTGTGTGTTTTAAAAAGCAAAAGTAATAAAAGGATATATCCGTGTTTTTCATGGATCCATCAAAAGTATGCAAAATCGAACTATCTTTTTGCACTGCACATCCTCTTGAGAACTATTTACGGTCCTGAACTTGCTCTTTTTGATGTAGTCTGTGTGCTTTCAGACTTTAATGTGTATTTGAATCACCAGGGAGATCTTCTTAAATGCAGGTTCTGATTCTATAGTCCTGCAGCAGATACTGATGAGTTCAATATATTCAGTGGGAGCTAACAGGTAATTAAGATGCTGCTGGCCCATGCACCACACTTTGAGAAGCAAGATTCTAGAATATACACTACCTTTCATCGGCACTAAGTTGATGTCAGGCTGCGTGGCTTACCTCTTTTTTTGAAAAATTGGGGGCAGACCACTTTCTGAACATTTCTTCTAATGTACACCACCAGAGGAGAGAGGGGACAAGGGGGAGAGAGATAATTAAAGCAAAAGTACATTTTACCAATTGATCCAATTTTGGCAGCATATTAAAGAAGAATTTGTTGAATCAAGGAAACATTTTAGTAGACAATTTTATGTCTACACTATTAGAAAATCTATTTTATCTTCCATAAACAAATTATATACTATTTGATAAATCCTTCTGAAATTTAAGTTTTCTAGTTTAGAGTATAACAAAATGCTATAAGATATTCCAGTCATGGTCAAAATTCCAACAAAATAAACAGATAGTAATATTTACTAATGTGTTTTTAAAACAGACCTTTCATGAGGACTGATGCTAGACTCTTAAGACAACCCCACAGACCCCACTAATTTTACACGAGCTTACTGTTCATGAAATTGGGCTCAGTGATAATTTTAAATATTAAGAATTGAGGTGTCATCTAATTCCTTCATTTTCATACATTATCCTATTGAATAAAAACCACTGTATGTAGCTACTACTTAAAGAAGTCATTATACTTATATAATAGTGCAGATAACTCATGGAATTTGATACGCTTTAAAAATAAATGCTTCCTTGATCAAGTATGTGTGTGACACAAAGAGGAAGAGGCGGACAGACAAGAGAGGAAACAGACATTGAGAGAAGCTATATCCACATTTTTATGACTTCAAAAGTATACAAGCCTGTTACTTTAAAACCAGAAAACACAGCTCTATGAATTTTTTTTTACTATCCTCCTAGTCTCAACAGAGGTGATTTAAAAAATAAAATCAGATAGATAGCAAAGTAAAGCAATCCAGATGGCATTAAATCCTTTGGTTTAATGACAAAGTTCATTTAAAGAAAAAACAATCCTAAAACCTTTGCTTTTGCTGGAATAATTTTTTTACTAAAAGGACTTCTAGAAGCCACTGTATGCATCTAATTTCTGTAAATAACGTTTAAATGGACAATGAGAGCTAGATCTCTTAAGATTTTTGTCCTTAATCTCAGCCTATGGCACCTCACTCAGCAATCCATTCATAACCCAAGTATGTACTTAGAATTCAGAATGACAAGTCTTTTTCCTTTTTTAACTCTACAGTGCTACAGACACTCAAAATCTTTGACAAATGAAGTTAAGCTAACATTTACTGAGCACTTACTATGTGATAAGCACTTTGCCAAGGGCTTTAATAAAAAAAACTTACATAATCCTCACACAAGCCTATAAATACTTTTACATTTCATAGATAAGGAAACTGAGACTTGGATATACTAAGTAACTTGCCATAAATCATCCAGCTAGTGAGACTACGCACCTAAATCTGAACCCAGCAGTCAAACTACAGAATCAGAGTTCTTAAGCATTCTTTCGACACTTGGTTTGCATAAATTGGGTGCATGCTAAATCACTTTACATGCCTAAGTGTTACATTGCATTTATGGTGATTTATTTTAAACACTTCATTATGAGTAGTATGAAGTATGTGAATAAATTAATCTGACTCAATATTTTAGGGTTGGCTAATTAACGTAAGTGTCCTAAGTGAATAAACATCTTGATGTTAGATAATTAGTATGTAACACATCAAGATTTTAGGGCTGGCTAAGTAGCATAATAAGGATTAGAGATCATTTTTCCATTGGTAACATTACTGCTTAAGGTAAGTGATTTGCTGAAGAGTAACTGCTCTGCGTCCTTATACGAGTAAGGCATAAAACACTCTGTGCCACAGACCCAGCTCTCCACATTTAGAGCCTCTTGGCCTTTCTCCACTTCAGAGGTTCTGGCTGCCTGAACTGATCACAGTCCCACTGCAAAGAATATCCTAGCATGTGCTTTAGAGCAGGGGTCCCCAACCTTCCGGCCACAAACAGGTACCAGTCTGTGGCCTATTTGGAACTGGGTCACAAAGCAGGAAGTGAGCAGCAGGCCAGCCAGCGAAGCTTCATCTGTATTTGCAGCTGCTTCCCAGTGCTAGCATCACCACTTCAAATAAGGCATAAGATTCTCATAGGAGTACTGCTTCCTGGTACCAAAAAGGTTGGAGACTACTGTACTAGAGACAGACTCACCCAAGAAGCGTGACACTGTAACTGAGGACCTAGAGAAGGAATTCTCCCAGTCAAACATGGCTGTTTGCACTTACTTGCAATTAAAAACCCACATTTTTGCTAAATTTGGTCTGAGGCAATGTACCTCCTAGTACCAGTTTATACAGAGTGGACACTATAGACTCCACCTCTTCTAACCAGTGAAAGCTACTCGTCAGCATTTGTTCAACATTAACTGACTATCCTACTAGGATTCAACAGTAAACAAGAGGTAAACCCCCTGCCCTCATGGTATTCGCCTTCCAGTGGAAAGAGACACAGAAATAAAATACATAAGAGCAATACAAGAAGAGGGGGGGCAGGGGGAGCCGTTCAACTTTAAGATGGGGGAAGGTCTCTGAGAAAGTGACTTTTGAACCAAGTCCTGATGGAAGTACAACATTCACTAAATAGAAAGCAGGCATTCACATAACTGCTAATCTAATTGGGCAGCAGAGTTCACGGGGACTCTTCTTGCAGTGTATTTAGAGCTGCATCAATAGCTAGCCCAATGCACTCGACAGCCCAGACAACTCCCACCCAGCCTTGCACACAGGGCCCCCAGAACGGCCCACAAAAGCCAGTCTCACCAAGCTCAAGAATCCACTTCCCAACAACAGCACCTTCCATTGACAAGAGCTGGACACCCAGTAAAATAAAAAGATATGTTTATTTAGAATCACTAGAATAAAATCCTTTATAGTCTAAACTTCAAAAACCTTTAAAAGAGCACAAGGATGTAAATTTAGGTTATACTGTAAGGCGGCAAAGCATCATTCCTTATGTTAAAGATTAAAAAAGTCATTTTATTGAAAAGTAAACAAAATACCAAAAGACTGCACAAAATTATACAGCAAAAAAAAAAAAGAGTGAGGACACCACTCCACTTCAAGGAAAATAATGTAATTCAAATTTTCCAATTTATTTGACGTGGCCTACATCCATATCTGCATGAGGCTTAATCAAAGACATATGCCATTCTGATAGTCCTTGACAGTAAAGGAATTCAAGCTTTGATGTGCACATTCAGTGTTTCTGAAAAATCACACTGTGAGAAAGCAGCACTGGCTTTCCAGCTGTGATTAAATTCCAGCCTGAAGAGGCCATCCTTGGTCAGAGGCTATCTCTGCACTCACTCACACTCCCAGACAGCATTAGTACACAAGGTTTAACTGCCATGCGTACTGCTGAGGTCAAATGTGAGCCAATTGATTTTCTTCTAAAGAGACTTCAGCTGCTGATGCTGAGCAGAGTAGAAAGATGAACTGGTAGAGAACAAACTCATGATGCAGTTCAAGCTTCTATTCCCACTGAAATTTAGATGACAAGCTCAATAACCTGGAACTTTATAGTCTTTATAAACCCTGAGTCTTGATAATTAACAAATGTTAATGATTAACAAAGTTTCATAAAGGTAAAAGTTGCCTGCACTCACTGTATGAAAGGAGGGGAAAATTAACCTCAATGAAATGCCAGTTGAAAAACTCCTGGTATTTACCCTAAAAATATCTCTACCTCTGATTAGTCAATATAAAGTGAAAACTGCATTTTTTTTCTGCAGTATGAGTGTCAGCCCAAAGTACACCTGGCAACAGAGTTAACTCCAAACAACAAGAAAACAGTAAGCAATTGGGTGGAGGAACTATAGTGGGCTCCGAGGCTCGGGGAAAGGGTTCCTTGGGTAACGGGCTTCCCAAGACCTCTGTTGCCTGTCTGCATAAAACAGTATTGCGTGATGGTCATCATGCTCCCACCAGTGAGAAACGAGATGCCACACATTCAACTGACTCCTCTTTAGCTAACATGGACCCAAGTAATCCATTTCGGGAGTGTTTTTAAAATTCCTACTTTTTGAAATTTAGCTTTATCTATAAAATTCAGGTACATGGACACTTTGTTTCTTATCAGTGATGAATAAACTAACATGAAGCATAGCAGAATAGCTCTTAAGACTGAAAATGTAAACTCTAATCCCTCAGTCTAATCCTTCCCCTTACTACATGAACACCCAGCATATTCTCTCAAACCAGGCCAAATTCATAAAAGGGGCACAATCTCAACCGGTCATATATCCATAATTTTTTATCCTTTCATTTTCAACTTTTTTGATGCACAGGTTTCCTTTTGTCACATGAACTCTACAGATATTAAAGAATATATCATTACTAACATTTATTAGGGGGTTATACCTACTCAGTGAGTTTCTAATGTCATCTAAAAGTTATCAGACATCCTTCGGCCACTATATTAATTAAATACAAGTCTATATTTTTTACTCAGGTTAGCATACAATTAAATAGTTTAACTAAGAGAAGCCCCAACATTTTATTTTCTGACTCTGGAGGAAGAAAAAATATAGACAGCAAAGAAAATTACTCAAATAATTTTATTCAAAATGTATTTAGACCTACTATGTGCCAAACACTGTTTCATGCTAAAGATAGTTCTCTACTCCTATGGGGCGTACAGTGAGGAAAACTTAAAAGCAAAGAATTACAAAGCACAGAGTAGGAGCTACAACAAACCAGTACTCCTATAGAGAGGAAAGAGAAGCACACTTGAGGGTGAACCAGAGCCTCAGAAATTCTGAACTTGAGATGGCAACTCTGTATTCTTCAACGTTACTGTCTCTCTCTTAAGTCATCCTCATCCCTCTCAACAGAAGCCCTTCTAGTCACTGAATGTATGACTAAACCTGAAAACTCTGGAACTTTTACCCATGGGCCTCAACTTCTTTGCCCAATCACCGCCTAAGATGGGTTGCTGTGCCCCACCCCCACTGCAGGTGGGAGTGCAGGTGCAGCCTTTTCAACAGCCAATTGCATGATTAAGAAGCTTAAGTCCTAGCAGGCTTGTTGAGAGAGGTATCGATACATGCTATGTCTTTCTTCTTAGAAAGGAGCAAAATTAATCAACTAAGACAATGTATATTTTAGTATTACTAGCATACATCAACCTGTGCAATAAATGTTAATGATGATTTTCCAGGTTTTCTGCAGAAAATTGTTTCAAATCAAATTGTTTGTTAGAAAAACATAAAGAAAAACTTTTTAGAATAAGACAATAATTTCCTCAGAGCTTTCCTTCCTTTCATCTATGGCTCTTCAAACATATAACAGCAAGCAGGAACTCATTCTCACTGATCCCTATGAGGAACAGAGGAATTATAACCAATATGCTCTTAAATCATTCCCCTAAAATCAACAAAACAATTCTGCGGCATTCCTCAACTTTTAGCCCCCTAGGATCACCTCACCTCCCGAATGGAACAATGATTTCAAATTGAGCAAGGTCCGATGAATCCAAATGAAGCCCAGCTGGCACAGACATAATCCCAATGAAAAGTACCAGAGAAGTTTAGCCAGTAAAGAGGAAGTAATTCCAACCATCTTCACAATAACAGATGGCAGCTGCTCAATAATCCACTGAAGGAGCTAAAATATATAAGGCTTCCCTTATGAGGTCCTATAATGACTCTATGGTAGTTTCATGTGAATTACAGATGTAGAAATGCAGCTCCCCAAATATAATTGCTTTCTGTTGCAAATAAATTCCATATTCCTTAAGAGTAAAAAAAGTTTTGGTCCTTTTTTCATTTGCATTACATAGTAGTTCTACACAAAATAGCTGCCATTGTACTAATTAGCTTACATTCATTTTGAAAATGTACAAAAAGATATATTTTATTTAGAACAATTATATGGCATACAGGTGAATTTGTGTTTTATTGCCACTATTGAATAGTAGTGACCATTTAATGAGTAGTTGCTATGTGACACTGACTTGATTACTTTACTGCCATCATCTCACTTAATCAAGCTAACTCATCAGCATCATCAATATCTTCACATTTAATAAAGAACTGAGCCAGGATCCAAACATAGATGGATTATATTCCAATTCCCTTCCCTTAACCATAAGGCTTGGGGTATACTTTCTCAAGTGGGCAGAATCAAAAAGCTTGCTCACTGCTCTAAGATCTCTTCTTTCCTCCGGGGTACATCCTTTAATCTATCATGTGAGAAGCTTTTATTTTTATCCCTTAACTCAGCCTGCAGTTAATCCTGTTATATTAAGCCATCAATAATTAATCAATCTTTTGGTCAACTACTTGGACAAGTTTGGAAAACTGGGGGTAGACAGGCTGGTCAGTTATTAGCACTCGGATACTGTGGTAAGTTTCCCTGACTTAGGGTCTCTCAATTTTGTCTATAGAGACCAACTCTACTTCCTGCCTTCAAAGCCCACTCCAGTACCCCAAAATAATCTACTCACCTTCTCAATTCATATGTCCCACTATTTCTCTAACCCAGCCATTAACTCTTGACAGTGATATCCCTTATTTTTCTATTTATGTTTACTCAACTTATCTATCGTGCCTTAACTTTTCATTTATACCTCAGTTTTTCTCACACCACAACAATCATCTGGCACTCATACATTTGATTTGACTCTCCTATTAATTTCTATATCATGATTCTGTTTATACTTTATAATGGAGGATTCAATGATATACTTTTACATTGTTTTGAAAATGAAACATGTACATAATAGTTTAAAGAGAATTACTTAAATCTATAATATCCAGTGGGATATATACTAAATAAGAAATAGATATGCATTTACACATAGAACACATTCAGAAATGAAACACTGCAAAAAAAAAAATGTTAAGCAGCAAAAACTTGGGCACATCAAAGGGCTGCATTTCATTATGCGATCCCTCTCAATACTACTCAGGGTAAATAAAGTAATGGACAAGAAAATGTTCCATCTTTACTGTATTTCCACTATTTCTATTTGGATACCATATTGTTATGTGGAAGAATGACTGCATAAACAATACACGGACAAAATTTCATCTATAAGTAAAAAGGAAAAAGCCAGCTAAATGCTCATGTACATCATGCTGATAAAAGCATAGCACTCAACCAATTTAACTATTATTATATAAAAACCAGTGAATTATCCTATTGTCTGTATACTCTTGGTATCCATTATCTGCAAAATAAATTCAATAAAAATGGTGATCAATATTCCTTCAAGGCCTAAAAATGTTCAAACTGTGAGTCTGATAAGGAAAGACAAAAACAAGGACACTAGAGAAAAGTGAAGTCCATGGCTACTACAGTTACAGCAAATATTAAACACACACTAGCCCTTAACTCAATTAGCATAACATCTCCTACTAAAAGCCTAATTACCTCAGTTCCTATTACCTGATACAGCATGTTCACCTTTCAACTAAAAATTGCAAGGCATACTAAAAGACAAGAAAAAACAGTCTGAAGAGACAAAGAATCAGACCCAGGCTCAGATGTGACACAGATTTTGGAAGTATCAGGTAGGGAATTTATAGTACCTATAACTAATATGTTAAGGGCTCTATTTTAAAAAAGCAGATAACATTCCAGAACAAATAGATAGTAAAAAGAAAGACAAAAACTCTAAAAAAGAATTAAAAAGAAATGACAGAAATCAAAAACACTCTATTACATGAACTCATCAGTAGACTAGATGTGGCCATGGTAAAAGGAATCAGTGAGCTTGAAGACATATCAATAAAAATTTCCCAAATTAAAATGCAAAGAAAAAAAAGAATTAAAAAAAAACCAGACAATCCAAAAACTGTAAGAAAATCACAAAGAGTGATACATGCAACATACATGTAATTGGAATACCAGAAGGATCTTAAGAGAGAGAAGAGCAAAAGAAATATTTGAAGTAATAATGACTGCGGATTTGCCGAACTTAATGGCAGACACCAAACCACAGATCCGGAAAGCTCAGAGAACACCAAGCAAGATAAATTCCAAAAAACTACACCTAAGCATGCCATATCTAAACTGCAGAAAATAAAAAATATTTTTTTCAAAGAAGCCAAAGGAAAATTAAATCTTACTGTAAAAGAACAAGAATTTCATTATGTCTCTTCAGAAACCATATAAGCAAAAGCAGAGTGAAATATTTAAAGTGTTTGAAGAAAAAGACCACTAAACTAGAATTCTGAATTCAGTGAAATTATCCTTCAAAAGTGAAACAGAAATAAAGACTTTTTCAAACAGACAAAAACAGAGATTATGTCATCAGTGGATCTGCCTCTCAAAAAATTTTAAAAGTTCTTTAGTCTTACATAAAAAAAGGAAAAAAAAAAAAAACAGAAGTAAACATAAAATAAAATTTTATTCTTCTTTTTCCTAAGTTACCTGATAACAATTTGTTCAAACCAAAAAAGAAAAAAAAAAAAACATATTGAATATTTATAGCACATAGATAAATGAAATGAAACACAGCAATATTATAAAGATGGAAGGGAAGAATTGGGAATACTCAGATAAGCTAATTGCACTACTATTAATGTGGTATATTGTTATTTGAAAATAGACTTAGATTAGTTGTAAATGTACATTGCAAATTCCATAGCAACCACTTTACAAATATTAGAAAGAAGTATAATAGTTACATAAGGAGAGAAAATAGAATCACATAAAATATTTGAAGACCAAAAGACACATTTGTAAATAACATGAGTCATAGAAGTCACTAGAGAAATTTTAAAATATTTCCAACTAAATGAAAATAAAAATACAACTTATTAAAAATTATAGACTGCAACAAAAACAATGTTTTCAAGGAAATTTATAGCATTAAATACAAATATTAAAAAAAAGATCTCAAACCAATAATATAAGTCTCCACCTTAAGAAACTAGAGAAAGAACAATAGAAGGCTAAAGCAAGCAGAAGACAAGAAGTAATAAAAATTATAACAGAAACCAATAAATTTAGAAACAGGAAATCAATAGAGAAAAATATTAACAATGAAAACCTGTTTGTTTTTTTTTTTTAAAAAAGGATCAATAAAACTACGAGAGGGAGAAAAAGGAAGTGAGAGAGGGGATAAAACATAAATTACCATGTCAGAAATTTAAAAAAAGGCCATCAATACTAATAACATAGACATCTAAAAAATAATGAAGCAAGATTATGAATAACTCTTTGCTTATAAAACCTGATAATTAGATGAGATTCACCAATTCCTTGAAAGACAAAGTACCAAAACTCACAGGATGAGAAATAGATAATACATCTCATAAATGTACACATACTAAAATAAAATTGAATCAATAATTTAAAATCTACCAAAAAAAAAAAAAAAGCACCACATTTATGCAGTTTCACTAGTAGACGGTGGATTCTACTAAATATTTTAGAAAGAAATAATAATAACTCTCTATAAGTACTTCCGGAAAATAGAAGCTGAGAGAATACTTCCTCAGTTGTTCCAGGAAGCCAACACGACCCTAAATACAAAACCAAAGACAGAGCAAAAAAAGGAAAACTACTCACCAAGATCTCTCATGATTATAGATGGAAAAATCCTCAAAAAATATTAGAAAATTAAATCCAACAATTATAAAACAAACATTTAAGATTATAAAGATGGTTCAACATTTGAAAATCAATTAATGTAAACCATCACATCAACACTCTAAAAATGAAAATTATATGATCATACCAATAGAGGGAGAAAAAGCATGTGACAAAGTCCAATACACATTCATAATAAAAACTCTCAGTAAACTTCAACTTGATAAAGAACACCTACAAAGAAACTACAGCTAACATCACACTTAATGGCATGAACCTAGTGGTTTTCTCCCTAAGACTGGGAATAAGGCAAGGATGATCCCTCTCACCACTCTTCAATATTATACTGGAAATCCTAGCTAATGCAGTAAGACAAGAAATAAAATAAAAGGTATACAGATTGGGAAGGAAGAAATAAAACTAAAACAGATGGTATAATGGTCTGTGTAGAATTTCTCAAAGAATGGGGTGGCTCCATAGTGTAGTGGTTACCATGTCTGCTTTGCACGCAGAAGGTCCTGGGTTCACGCCCCAGTGGAGCTATAGGACCATACCCTGGGTGCACCAAGCCCCGCGTACATGCCGGGAGTGTGTTTGTGATAGGGCCGCCCCATCTTCAGAGATACAGTTCTTAAGAGGAAATGGCAACATTCATGGGTCAGGTGTGGAAGTGAGAGGAGGGGAATTAAAGGGGGGGGGATCAATTGTTTCTCCTATACCAGCAATAAACAATTAGAATTTGAAATTTAAAACATAATATCTACATTAGCACAAAAAAATGAAACACTGAGTTTTAAATCTAGTAAAATATGAACAAGATCTAAATGAAGAAGACTACAAAACTATGATAAAAGACGCCAAAGATCTTTAAAAAAAAATGGAGATATTCCATGTTCATAGGTAGGAAGACTCAACATTGCCAAGATGTCAGTTCTTCCTAACGATCTACAGTTTCAATTCAATCCTAATCAAAATCTCGGCAACCAGTTGTGTGGATATTGGCAAACTGATTCTAAAGTTTATAATGGAAAGGCAACAGACCTAAAATTATACTCAACAAAATACCAAAAGAGAAGAACAAAGACAGAGGATTGGCACTACCTAACTTCATATAAAGCTACAGTAATCAAGACAGTATGGTATTGGAAAAAGATAAATAGATCAATGGAACAGAATAGCAAGCCAAAAGAGATCTATATAAAGAAACTTAAGTAATATTTGACAAAGGTGCAAGGGCAATTCAATGGAGAAAGGATAGTCTTTTCAACAAATGATATTCAAAAAAATGGACATCCCTATGCAAAAAAAAAAAAAAAAGTGAATCTAGACACATCTTACATTTTTTGTAAACACTAACTCAAAAGAGATCATAGACCTAAATGTAAAGTGTAAAACTGTAAAACTCATTGAAGATAACATAGAGGAGAAAATATAGGTAACCTTTGCTTTGGCAATGATGTTTTAGATCTAACACCAAAAGCACAATCCATGAAAAAAAAAAAAACTGGTAAGTTGAACTTTATTAAAATGTAAAACTGCTCTGTAAAAGACACTGTTAGGAGATTGAAATGATAAGTCATAGAATAGGAGAAAATATTTGCAAAACACATATCTAATAAAGAACTGATATCTAAAATACATAAAGAACTCTTAATACTCAATGATAAGAAAATAACCCTGTTAAAAATGAGCCCAAGACCAAAGAAGATATACAAAAGGCAAATAAGCACATGAAAAGTTGCTCCACATCATACATCATAGGAAACAGCAAATTACAGCAATGAGATATCGCTGCACACCTATTAGAATGGCCAAAATCCAAAACACTGACAACATCAGATGCTGTAGAGAATGTGAAGAAAGAGGAACACTCAATCATTAGTGATAGAAACACACAATGGTACAGCTACTTTGGAAGACAGTTTGGCTCGTTCTTATACAACTAAACATATTCCTACCATACGATCCAGCAATCACACTCTGGTATTTACCTAAGGGAGGTGAAAACTTATGTCCACACAAAAACCTGCACATGCATGTTTACATCAGCTTTACTCATAACTGCCAAATCTTAGAAGCAACCAAGATGTCCTTAGGTAGGAATGGATAAACTGTAGTGAATTCATGCAATAGTATATTATTCAGAAAAAGAAAAAAAAAGAGCTATCCAGCCACAAATAAAACATGGAAGAAACTTAAATGCTTATTGGTAAGTGAAAGAAGCCAATCTGAAAAGGCTATATATAACATTCTGCAAAAAGCAAAACTACAGGGGCGGTAAAAAGATCAGTGGTTGCCAGAGGTTTAGGAGAAAAGGAGAGAGGGTTATTAGGTGATGAGTAGGGTATACTTTAGGGCTGTGAAACTATTCTGCTTGATACTACAATGGTGGGTAAATGACATTATGTAAGCCTATGAACCACACAACATAAAGAGTGAACTCCAGTGTAAACTATGGGCTTTACGTAATAATATCAATATTGGTTTGTTCATTCTAACAAATGTATCACACAAATACAAGATGTCAATAATAGGGGAAATTACATATGTGTACATATGTCAGAGAAGGGAGAAAAACATAGGAACTCTGTACTGTATGCTCAAATTTTTTGAAGAAGCTTTTTAAAAAAATCTGAATAGAACCTGAATGAGAAGTATGTGGTGGTTGATTATAATATCCTATTTTTGAGTGTACCTGAAATGTTTATGGTAAAATTATTGCAACTTTTTAAAAAAATAAAATCCTAGTTAGAAGACTATATTTATATTTTACATTGTTAAAAGAAGTATGTGCTCAATGAATATTAGATAGCAATATTAGGCTTTTCAAAAAATAAACAATGTTACTTCAAACAATATAGTCAATAAAATTAATATTAAAAGTCCTCATTTTAAGGTTTTTGGGGTTTTTTTGTTTGTTTTTGGAAAATTCTTCAAGATCAAGAATCTAGGCATGTTTTTACTTTTATAAATCTGGAATTTTCATCTTGGCCTTTTTTCCCCATGAGAACAAAACTAGTTCTGTTATTAAAAACTATTACTATTACACTAACAACACTGAAACATTAGTGAAAGATGGGGGAAAGAAATGAAAATCACTAAATCCCCACCACCAGAACAGTCATTTGTATGAATCATCTTCCAATTTTTTTGCAGTGTTATTAACAATCATTACGCAGAAACAACTTAAACACAGACTCCCTTATGGTCAACCTAAACTTTCCATTCACTTCAAGTCCTGAGCAAAATAATCAATTTAATTTTGTCAGATCATCTAGTTTCTGAGTAATCAGTAAAGGCTGGTGAACTGAATTAAGGGGTGATTTGTTTGGATTTCCCAGTCTCTCACACACTAGGTCATCTCCCCATGTGGACAGCAACCATGATGTGACTTCAAGGGTAGGTTCCCAGCACGGGCAGAATCCCAGTGTAGGAAAGCCATGCTCTTAGAGCCCATCACAACCAGAGCATGGAGACCACACCCCTCCCAGAAACACAGATGAGGAACAATGGCTTCAAGGCTATAAATGCTGTCAATAGTGGCAGGCCAACTGGGGCATGATGACTCAGCCAACAGCAGGAACTGCACCAGCCAAGTTCATCATAAGAGGCAAGGCTGCAGGTGAAATTATGGCCTGGAATAGTGACCGGGATACAGAAATAACAAGTAGCAGTGTTGATATACTTTCTCTAATTCCCTTCTTCTCTTTAAAAGCACCTGTCTCTGTGAATTTGAGGGACAACTTTATTTTTTTCTTTGCAAAATAAAAGACTTAGGATGTGCAATATCTGAATGACAGGCAGAGCTGGTATAGCCAAGTGTCCCTTTGCTGCCAGTTTTACCATCTGTTATTCTGAGCCAATGAGCATGCACATGCACACACGCGCGCGCGCGCGCGCACACACACACACACACACACACACACACACACAATCTTCTAAGAGGAGAAAGGAGGCAGAGATGGGTGAGACTTCCTGACTGTGATCCCCTATACCAGAACCTGAAGGCAAATAGCTTTGTTTGCAACACAAGTCTGACCTCAACGCAAGCCTGCTGCAGACACACAAACTAAGGAAAATGCTTTATGCTGCCCAGAGAAGGCCAGATGCTAGCTCCTACTGGACTTGATCACTTAAATTATTCTCAATCCATCTGTTTATTTCCCTAGACTTTTTCTCCTTGTTACCATGGAGACTGATGTTAAATAATTATCGTGGCCAAAACTTCCAGCTGAGCTCGAAGTGGATACCTCCAGCAGTCATAGTCCTAGTCTGCAATAAAATCCATACCTAACAAGAAACTAACACTGAATATTCAATTGAATATTTCTGGTAATATTCAACATGCCCCGTATTTCATCAAAAAGAAAAGGACAGTATTAAGTGGTAGATAGAAAAGTAGTTTGGGAAGCAAGAAATCTGAGTTCATTTGGCTGTGCCCAGACATTTTTTAAGTTTATCCAGCACCAAGTACTTATTCTTACTTTTTCAATTAGTCCAAGGGTCTTTCCAATACTTTTTTCAGCAATATCCATTTTCTTTGAAAGATCTATAGTCCTCTCAATCTACTAAGGAATTGCTGTATTCAGTAAGCCACATAAGTAGAAAGTGTGTAGTGAAGCATCATGACTTCCAATCTCTCTGTCACAAACACCATTCATCAAATGACTTAAAGCTTTAATTAAGTAGCATAAGATCTATCAAATGCAATACACATTTAAATATGTTAGATGAAATACTGAGTCATTACTTGCCCAAGAAACTAATTTACATGACAGTTTATCCAATGTAGTATTCACTATTAGTCCACATTTTGGGGATAATCTGTGCATTTCATATAGAAGCATAATCCTAAATGAGTAATTATTATGCACCACCACATAGATGATTTCAGTTTTATCAAATTCTTGTTCTCTGGAGGATCATTTTTATTTTCTTCTTTGAAATTCATTTTTAAATATCCTTTCCATGTGTAACTTTAATTTTTCTACTCTTGAATGTTTAAAAGTATGTCTGATTTATTTATTATAACCTGCAAACCTTTTAAGATGATCTTCTTCCCTCTGTTTCAAACTTGCTTACTTAGATAAATCCTTTTTTTTCTAACAAGCAAGCTATGCTCCTCCAAAACTCTAAAATATTCTCAGTAGAACGAAATAAAGACATGGTTTCTTTCAGAAGTATAAGAGTTTGCACAGAAAATATCTGCTTTCAAAAACTAGATAAATTCTATTTCTTGACTTTAATGTCAGTTGCTAGATACAGTGGCTATGACCACTTTCAAGAAATAAGTACAGTGGAGCTGACCAGGATCTGCTTTGAAGAGTCTCACAGGACCCATGCTATGTACCACTTGCCAAGAACTCTGCCACCTCAAAACTTCTGTGGCACCAGAGAATTGCTCTTTTCCCAAAGCATCTGTCCACTTGCCTCCACAAAAAAGACTTAATACATGCTAAACAGATACAACTTAACTCATGAAACAGTGTGCTTCATCTTTGTTACATTTTTTGTAAAAACACTGTGACCTTTTTTTTACACTTTTGACTGACTCACAGTAAAAACTGCATTTTACAATCCAACATTATCTACTCGTTCATGTGTACTTACAAAACAAAAACAAGTTTCATTAAACAATAGTTCCCTTAATAATTCACTATCAACCTCATTTATTCTTTTTCCTAATACTAGCTCAACTCACTAAATGGATTTCAAGAACCCTCCAGGATCACAGACCACAGTTTGAAAACCATTGGAACATCTGAATACGTAATATTCTACATGAGTGAATCTGAGTGCCAGGGTAACACATGTAAAAAGTAAATACTAAATTCACATCAAATTCAAAGTAGTTTTCCTTCCCTCCTTGCATTAAACAAAACCAGGATTGCATCTCCATGGTTTCCTTTTTTGTACTTGTCCTCTACATAACCCAAAATCATCTTCAGATGATAAATGCTTACTGATATTTTTTATTCAACAGATGTCTAAGTGACTGAAATCCCCTATGAATACTTAATTCTGTAGCACTGAGTATCTTAACGAGCTCACCTGGAATTTTCCTCTTTGGTCCTACTTAAGTTCAGGGGCTGTGTACCAATATCTACTGTCTTTCTATCTTTGATTATTTAATACTTCTTTCTGTATTATTTAATCCTTCTTTTTGCTCCACATTCATTCTCAAAATGACCTTGAGACAGTTAAAAGGTGGGTGGGGGGAATGGGGGAGCTTTCTTATCCTGCCTGAAATTTCTCACAAGACTTATCTTACAGGGTGTGGCGGGGGGAAGTAACTTTGTTCTACTGACAAAATAAAACTGCTGAATTTCTATTTTTTGGTGCATTTTTATTATGAAACTCAGCTCACAGTCTAATAACATTATCTCCCCCTTAATGAAACATGCTTTAACCCCAAAGTATATAAAACCATAAAAATATAGTTCTATTTCTTATAATGGACATGTAAATCAAGAGAAAAAACGGATGCTTCAGAAAATGACAATTAGTAAATGCACGAACCAGAAAACTTCTACTGGTTATTTCTTGAGTCAAAAACTTCTACTGGTTATTGCTTAAGTCATGAATTTCATTAACTCCATTAACTGCCTATAGCATTTTATTGATCCAGGAATCACTAGCATTTTTTTATTTACTCATATATAATTAAATTCTGATTTCTTAATTATATAAGCTTAAAAATATCCCTTGCAATGAACCACAAATAGGTTTTAACTAAAATTCACACATTGAAAAAAATTTTTAAATAAAATACACACACTACTATAGGCTGGTTATGGCTCATATTCAACACACAATCACTCCACAACACCCACAGACCCAGCACAATTCGAGACACAGAAACCACAGTAGATCAAAATACAAGATAGGCTCAGGTCTCCAGTAGCTTACATCTAGTGGACTGTTAGTTTAGGCTAACTTTCAAAGGCATTCATAATACCCATTTCCCACTTCTCTTCTCATTTCTCATTTGTTAACTGCTTTAGTTAATACAAGAAATTGATTTGTAATCCCTGTCAAAGGTTGATTCATTTCTGCCTCAATGCTTTTG
Source organism: Eidolon dupreanum (assembly GCA_028627145.1). Taxonomy (NCBI): domain Eukaryota; kingdom Metazoa; phylum Chordata; class Mammalia; order Chiroptera; family Pteropodidae; genus Eidolon; species Eidolon dupreanum. The sequence continues at coordinate 58,594,552 of CM053510.1, read as the reverse complement.
CCCATGCTGTCCTACACTGCTAGATTCTCTTCCCAAGAAACTAGTCCAATCTGCGAACATCACCCTCCAAGATATGCCAATCGCAATTCCTCGAGTGACCTCTCAACCATTTAAAACCATCTACTTTCATTCTTTTCACATATCTGTGCTCTGCTTAGTTCGCAAGCTTTTCAAGAAAAGGGATCATTGCTTCCTGACTCCTACAAGGTCCCTAACAATTGATATAGTTGTATTTTTCATGGTAGATACTTGGGTAAACCCTATTGACATTTAGCTTTCCTTGTCTTGGTATTTTGTCATCTCTTTCAATTACGGTTTTAATTTTTTTTTAAAAAGAAAGAAAATGTTTTAATATGGCCACTAGTAGTGAAAATGAAAAGGTGACTATCTAATAAATCAGGATGAACATATACTCTAGAGCCATCGAGAACTGTACTCCTCACTCTTTTGTGATCATATTCAGATACATGTGTTCCCGAGCAGCAAGTTAAGTAGAACAGGAAATGAGATGGGGAGGGGACATCCCCTCAAAAGCAGATTATTACTTCTTGTCCCAGCCCCACACATTTAAAGATAGTAAAAGTAAAGTTAGTTTGTCCTTTTACTTTGGAACCCAAAGTAAAAGCTAAATAAGAATTATTCAGGTCCATCTGCTGTAGTTCAACATCACCAGAGGGGGAAAAAAATATGATGAGAAGCCTAGCCAGGCATCTCCTCTCTTCTCTTTCTGATGTTTACTACCTCTTCATCAGGCCCAAGAACAATCATTAGTATTAGAGGGCTGGCTGTCACATATGTTCAACAAAATTCCCATCGCACTAAAATTTTGGAATCCACTCTCCCCTTGGTAATAGAAGAAAGATAAAGGACCCCATCAACTCTGGAAGTAGGGGTTAGTGGGAATAGCTACTTCGGATGGCAGTGTTACCTCAAGTATCACATAGACAAAAACACATACAATTATTTGTAAGTTTTACATGTAAGTGGACATAAAATCCAATTCACTATTGATCCTTTGAAATGTTTATATAAAGTTTAGCAGATTTAGGAATGTGAACTGCCATTAACAAAAACATTTTCACATTGCACTTTTTAAGAATTGACTTCACAGGTAAATACAATTTAATCCTCTTTAAGCAAATAATTTCATAGCCTCTAGATCATTTAAAACTGCCTGCTAAAAAGACTGTGCCAATTTCCACAAAAACAGGATTTCAGAAATCTTTGCAACATTCTGCCCACTAGGTTACACATGATTTAAATAACAGAAAGCGCAGAATACTGATACTGTATTACAAAACCATACCTGTTCAGAGTGGCAAGAACCCATTAGCCAAATTCTTGCCTTATTCTTTCTTTTTCATTAAAAAAAAAAATAGATAAGACAGTTGTGGCATAACAATTTTGTTAAAAAGGATAAATAATGGATACAATAAAATTCAAACCACATTAAAAATACAAATCCATAGATTACCAAAGTAAACAGAACACCAACAAATTTGCTCAAATTTAAGCTTAGCATAGAAAGGCAATGAATGCAGCAGATCACTTATAGTAATACATCCAAAGGAACAAATTTTTGCTGATTCCCTAAAGAAATTCCTGAAGTATAGCCAATAAATAGCTGATGTTTTATTATATCAAATTCCTCTCAACTAAATGCTATAAAATTTCCAAGTATTTTTTAGCAGAAATTAAAGAGAAGCTAAGTTATCATTTTATAGAACCTTTAGAATACTACATTCCTAGCACAATACTTGATCCACAGTAAGTAATTAATATTTGTCTAACAAATGAATGGATTTAATTATCTAAATAAATCTATGTGGCAAAGATGGCTATCCCAAATTTAGAGTAAACAACCTCAGAGAGAGTGAAGGAGTCTCTCAAGGTTGTATATCGAGTCACATGATCAGGCTCAATTCTCAAATTGGTCTAAGTGATGCCAAATTTTACCAGATGGTAGAACTTCCATTTCATGATCTCTGAGTCTCAAGCTTTCTCCTTTTAATCCTGCCCCATCTGCCTCAATATCTGTTACCTCAAATATAATTAGGTCATATTTTCCTACGAGGAATTATCACAGGAACTAGATTTGCTTCTGATACTTTATAAAACATTACAAAGGAAATCAAACACAATAGGTTCCGTGCCTTAACTAACCCTTGCCAGAAATATATTCTCAACATCCTTAAAACCTAAATCTGTTTTCCAGGAGAACCCTTATGGTTATTAATACTAGTTATATTTTAACAGAACACCAGATATAATTAGTGGGTACATTAAAATGGTGTGCTTACTGCAACCAAACAAAACAGCCCAGACTTGAATATGTGTATTCTGTGATAACCTTGATATACCATTTCTAAGTGAATTAAAAAGGGAAACTGCTCAAAGAGAACTGGATAAGAGAAGAGAAAGCAAATTAAATAGCCAGAAATTGGGGGGTGGGAAAGCAAGTTGATAAAGGATGTGAAGACTATAAATTAAGGAAGTTGCTAACAAATTATTTACAGAGAATTGCTAATGGATTGGAAAGAAATGTAATTAACAAAGGACAAGAAAGACTATCTCAGTTTCTGCCTCATCAATTCAGTAATTGTTTGGAGTTTGAGAGCTCATGGCCTCCCAATCCACTCCTCTCCCTTCCCCCCACTGGAAAACAGTGAGTACACCTGGACTGACAGCTGCAAAACTGCAGGTAATGGGGTAGGGAAGGGTAAATAGCAAGACTCATTCTCCAACACCTCCCACTAGGTTCTCACTAACTTCCTTTACCCCACTACTTGGGGAGGGGTGGCGGGGGGGGGGGGCGGGTCTTTCTAATAACATCACCCTAGTGCAGTTACACACAGCATTCCATTTGGGTAGACTTTACTAAGTTTTTTCACAGGCATATTTTTTTTTCATATAATGACAAAAGCATGTACAAAATTCTGTACCCCACTTTTCTTTAACTTAGATTTATATCATAAGAGTTATGTTTAATTGCTTAGATAAGTAATTACTGTTACGATTTACTAAATTAGATAAGCCATTTCTAATTACTTTGTATTATAAATAAACTTTTAATTATTTTCATAGGTTGGGACCCAGTTCCCAAATTGCATGCAGTGACACAACAAACTCACATGAGTGGTTGTTGGTTATTTAAACTTGAGAGAAACACAGCTGAAGTCCTTTACATCTCCTTAGTTAAAACTGGGTCACCAGCAAGGGGTTACCACAAGTGACTCAACTAATTGGGATTTACCCCTGACCTTGAAGAAGGGCTGTGTTCCTGAACAAATTTAGAATTCTTATTGAAAGGATGAAAGGCACAGATGCTGGGTAGGAAATTGATATTAACTGCTGTAGAAGTAGCATAATTGAGATCATTGTATCAGTGCATATAAACTCTTTAAGGTTCTTAAAACACGTGACTAATTTATAATGCTTTCAGCAGCAGCATAATGAAAGGAAGTCTTAGACCTTGATAAGAAAAATGCATTTAAAAAAATCTTTTAATAGGGAAAAAAGTAAATTTTTATATTCATTTGCATTTCTCTGACTCCTGATAAAGGTTAACAACTGTATTTATCATTTGGTTACTCAACTGTATTGTGTCTAGTGCTCACTTACCTACTCTTCTTCTTCCCCTATTTATCTTATAGATGCTAACCATTTGGTAGTAAATATTCATCACCAACTTACCTCTACTGAGAAATGTTTCTCATTGGACAATATGAACACCTACATTCAAGAGGTAAAAAAATTCTGAAAGACTGAGAAGAAAAAGTTGGAAAGCTGATGAAAAGATTTATGTAAGAGAATATGACTTCACAGAAGCCAAGGGAGAAGCAGCTTCAGGAAGCAAGGAGTGGCCAACAGGGTCAAATACACAACCGTCCAGTAAATTGATAACCACAGTGTCCTTTAGATTTGACAAGTGGTCACTAGAGTCCTAAGCTTTAGAATATCTCTGTGCTAAATTTTCACAAACTCAACATAACCATGTATTCAACAGTTACCTGACAATAAATACATACCTGGCAGAGTACTAGACAAACAAAGAGACATAGAACATAGAGGAATGTGGGCTAGGCGTGTGTGCACATATATAATTTGAAAAAGCTGGAGCGGCAGGGTAACTAGAACAACTGAGTGCCTAAAACCAAAAGATGCTTTAAGGGTGTCGCTCCATAGTGTAGTGGTTAGCACCTTTGCTTTACATGCAGTAGGTCTGGATTCGCACCCCAGGTGGAGCCACGGACCATATCCCAGGTGTGCAAAGCCACCTGAGTGTGCTGGGGTGCCAGGCCCCGGGAGTGGGGGGTAGGAGGGGCGTGGTGAGCCCGAGGGAGGAGATTCACCAGAGATCCAGTTCTTAAAGGGAGAGGGCAACATCCTTAGGTCAGGGGTGGAAGTCAGGGGAAATTCAGGGGGTGGGGGGAGATTCTATAAGGGCCTAGTCTCCTCTCTGACTAAAAAGTAAATTCAGTTTTTATAATATATAAAAGATGAAATGATTTATAATTTGGTTTTTTATAAGTACAATTTTTATAATATATAAAAGATGAAGTGATTTATAATTCCTAAATACTAAGAAACATGCAAGAACTGTTATCCATGTTAAGAAAATGAAGCACTCTAAATATGTGAGCCTAAAAAAGCTTTAAAAATAGTTATTTCTGATTTCCAGTTAAGTTCAGTGGATGCTGCAGCTGCACTCCAATAACGGGATATGTTGGGGGTCCCGAAACTCTGTGTCACAATGTATATACCACAGGCTTCAACTCAGAATAAGGGATGAATGCAGATTTTAGGCAGGAAAAATCCTTTAAAAGATGAAAGTCTTTTTCGATCACATAGCTGATACATGATCCAATTTCCTTTTGGTGAACTGTAGCAAACTGCAGATGTTTCTTTACTCAAAATGTAACCCTCTCTGGCTTTACTTACATTTTGCATGTAGATTGCTTTAAATTACTTACATATAAGTACCACCTTCAATCTGAGAGCTGTTAGCCATAAATATGCTAATAATAAAAAATATGTCAAAGCAAGGAAAATATTTGATATAATGGTATAAATTTATATATGATATATATAATTGTATTTAAAGTGTGGTCATGTGGACATGGAAGCTTAAATGAAAAATAAAAGTTTAATATCACAGAAAGGCATAGAAAATGTTTCTCATTTTAAATATTTTTAATACTGAGGTTACTTCCTTTTTTCTGTTGAAAGATACAGTGTGATTATAATATTGACCAATTGCTGATTTTTATGTACCAGCAACTATGTTAGATACATCTCACAAGAAACTTAATCCTTATGAAAAATAGTATTATTATCTCCATTGTGAAAATAAGAAAACCAGGGCTTAAGGAGAATGACTTACTAAAGCCACTAAGTAAGCGGCCAATGCACACACGCACGCACACACACACACACGCACATACATAACACACACAGGCACATACATACATGCACATACATACACACACACACACACACACACACACACACACAATCTAGTACAGTGCTTGAAATGCAGTAGGTGATTCCTAACAGCTTCCTGAATAGATCTGAGTGGATGAAGAATGAATACTCACATTCTCATATGAGACCCCTAAACTATGTCGACGAATACAGAGGTATGTACAAGCTACTCTAGGAAAGAGAAAGGTCGTCTAGAGGAGATAAAGGGTGCACATGGTACCTACAAAGTCCTAACACCACGCAGTAACACACACATTATACAATATTAGCAGCACGCCCTCGGTAAATGTAAACTCAGAACTTGGCTCTGTCTGTTCTCTATTACCAAGGCCTAGAACAGTATTTGACATGTAGCAAGTGCTAAAAAACTATGCCAAATGAATATGTGAAGAAATATTCCATTCTCTTTTCCTTCTCCATCACATTTGTTCTTTGCACTTTCTCCTTGTTTTCTCCTCTCCATTCCTCCTGCCACTCTCTGCACATATGTAAAAATTGCTATTTTCCTATATTTACATTATGAAATAGTAAATACTTATCCGTTGATAATGAAAATGAAAAGTACATGGAAATGTTTCTACCTAAATCCACCAAGTAGTTGTTTTCTCAAAAAAATATAAAAGCCAAATCTGAATTTGTTATGGGAAGTTATAACTTGGCTTTAAATATACATTTAGCTCTCAAGGTGCTTCTCATCATAAAAAATGTAATGTAAATGCTTTTAAACCTATCAAGTTTCTGTTTATAATGCTGAGTTCCAACACAGAGTTACCATATGACCCAGCAATTCCATGCCTCCGGATATATCCAAGGAAATGAAAACATACAGCCATGCAAAATCAGGTACATCAATGTTTATAGCATTATTCATAATAGCAAAAAGAGAAAAGAAAATAACCAAACTATCCATCAAATCATAAATTGATAATAAAATGTGGTGTTATATCCACACAATTGAATATTTGGCAATAAAAAAATAAAGTACCAATATATGCTAAAATACAAATGAATCTTGAAAACATGCTAAGTGAAAGAAGTCAGTCACAGAAAACCACAGGCTGTATAATTCCATTTATACATAAAGTCCAAAATAGGCACATCTATAGAAATAGAAATGTTAGTAATAGTTGCCAGGGCTAGGGAAGAGAAAGAATGAGGATGACCACTAATGGGTACAGGATTTCTTTTAGGGCATTGAAAAACTACATAGTGATTCCAAAATATATAAAGAATGAACATAATTCAAAGCAAAACAAACAAAAAATCTTATTAAACATGGGCAGAGTACCAGGATAGACATTTTTCTAATGAAGACATACAAATGGCCAACAGGTACATTAAAAAAAAAAAAAAGAAAAGCTCAACATCACTAATCATCAGAAAAATGCAAATCAAACGCACAATGAGATATCACCTCACATCTGTTAGAATGGTGATCATCAAAAAAAAAAAATCAAGAAATACAAGTTTTGGCAAAAAAAGAAAAAAGTGTGAGCAAAGATATATAGAAAAGGGAACACTTGTGCACTGTTGGTGGGAATATAAATTGGTTTAGCTACCATGGAAAACAGTATGGAGGCTCCTCAAAAAAAATTAAAATTGAACTACCATATAATCCAGCAATCCTACTTCTGGGTATATATCCAAAGGAAATAAAAACAGGACATCAAACAATTATGTACAGGCCTACGTCCACTGCAGCATTATTCACAATAGCCAACATATGAAAACAACCTAAGTGTCCGTCAACAATAAATGATGAAGAACATGTGAGGAGATCTATATAATACATATATATAATGCAATATTATATACATAATGGAATATTATTCAGCCATGAAAAATAAGGAAAACCAGTCATTTGTGAAAACATGGATGGACCATGGGGGCATTATGCTAAGTGGAATAAGGCAAACTAAGACAGACAAATACTGCACTGGTGATTGCCAGGGGCTAAAGTACATAGGAAAAATAGGGAAAAGTTGGTAAAAGGTACAAACTTTCAGTTATAATATAAACAAGGAATGAGATAACACAAAGCATCATGACTACAGTTAATAACACTGCATTATATAACTGAAATTTGCTAAGAGTTGAAGTTAAATGTTCTCATCAAAAGAAAAAAAATATGTGAGGTAATGGATCTATTAATTAGCTAGCTGGTGGGACTTCTTTTCACAGTGTATTCGTATATCAAATCATGTTTCTGATTTACACTTTAAATATCTTAGAATTTTATTTGTCAATTATATCTCATTAAAGCTGAAAAAAAATTTTAAAGTAAAACTGGATGGTGGTGATAGTTGCACAACCCTATAAAAATATGAAAAAAACACTGAACTGTACATTTTTAAAAGAATGAATTTTATGGCAGTAAACTATATGCCTCAATAATGTTGCTTAAAAAATGAACAGCATTTTAAAAGAAGGCATTCCCACAAAATGAAAATCAGCACTCTGAAATGGTATAACATAAATGAAAATGACATAAATGAAATTGTACCAAATTCTCGCAAATCTACATAATACGCCACTGGCTTTTTCACTGATATTTGTCTTTGTATACAAAATTTCAGAACTGGTTCCAAAAACTAAGTGATTAGTGATAACCTAATCACTTCTGCATCTCCAAACATTAGTTGACACAACTTCCTATAAATCCAGTCATAAAGGACACTAACGAAAATGTATCATATATCTGGCTCCAGTGTCCCAGAGATTTGGTATCAACTCTTATGGAGCTAACTTGTCAGGGATAAAAACAGGCAAGTAATCAAATCATCAAAATAAAATGTGACAAATGCCATGTGTTTTTACAAAATCATAAAATCTCAAATGTTGAAAGATCCTTAACAAGAGAGCTAAATTATTCCACAGAAGCAATGGCTTACTCTCACCACAAGCCATGTTCATGATAGCAAGCAATGATACATGATCTACAGCTCTCATTTCAATGTTAAATATACTGCTCTCTCCATGTAAGGTGTACTTGTCCTGGTAAGGTAAAGATTTTGCTTAGAAAAGCCACCTCACATTCTTTTTTGAATAAAATATGGTGGTGGTTATTTTCTATAACTCCGGTCTAGTTTTGCTTCTTAGATCCAACATTATCTCAACATTGGATGAGAAAATTAATAGTTAATATCAAGTACCATCCATTGTGCTAGACACTTTACATGTTATCTTATTTAATTCTGCAAATATGCATATGAAATAAATATTACTCCAATGCCATAGACAAAGAATAACCACAAAAGAAGCCAAGTGACTTGCTCACAGCCATGTAGCTGGTCAGTGGCAGAACCGGGTTTGGAAAGCATTGTTCTGCTTCTGAAGCCCAGGCTCTTTCTCCTATACCAGGCTGGCTGCTGTAAATGTTAAATCTTCCATGAACCTACTTAACATTAAAGTGTTATAATGACTCAATATTACATTTTGCTAGATGATGCTAAACTAGCTACAGAGCAACTGTTGTTTCTCCTAGTCAGATTTAACGTTCAGATCATAAATTGGGATTAGCTTAAATTAATATATGTTCTGACAGAAGTGTAAAACACAATCTCAAAAAACCAAGTCAGTCTAAGCCATAACCTAAGAACTTAAAATAGGAAAAGTATCTTGCAACTGACTTCTTGCTTCTGCATCCTGTTTCATCCTCTCTCATCTCCTCTCATCAGTACATGCCAGCAAATATCACACTTAGCCAGCCTTGAATATCCATAGGATTCTAATTTCCATTAGAGCGGTATGGGGAACCAAGGCAATAATGGGAAGAAAAAAGACATGCACCCAACAGAGCTTAAAACTAACAACCCTAGTAGCTTTCACTCACTTGCTCCTATTCCTGTTCAGAGTTATTCAGGATTTGTGTTTTCTTTTGTTAACTGCTGAAGCTGGCCTTTTCCAACCCTTGATTCACTTTCAATACTGATCCAAAAATCCAGACTTATTGTTCATTGTTCCCTATTTTCTCCAGCATCAGGGAAGACTTCTCCTTAAGCTCACTCATATATTCCCTAAGAAATGTCTTTTTTCTTTTCTTTCTTTTTTTCTTAATTTTTTTTTAAATTTTTTTTTTCTACTAATCCGTTTTGTCTTTAGAGTATCATCCAAATATCCTCTCCTGATGATTCTGACACCAATACAATAAAACCACCTTCCCTGGATCAAATAGCTACTAGGCTCAGTTCAATTTTCTCACTGAGCCAACTGAATCTTCCTTCTCAATTCTTAATTAAATGTTCTTTTTTCCCATAATTCCCTGCTCCCAGACCCTCCAGCAATGCCCTACAGATCTTACCATTTTCTTTTCTCACCTCTCAACCTCTGGGATGATCTCACCTCAAGCATAATTACATCTAGAAAACATTTATGCAGCATAAAAAACATTTAGGACAGTGCTTTTTCTAAGCCACTGTATGCTTTCAATGCAGAAACCAACGGGGAAAAAAGATCTCTCATCTTCAGTTTGGCCTGTTATATTCTGTGAAACTGCCCACTCTGACAAGTTCAAGTTGTGACCATCATTTTTAATAACTTTTATAGACCACTAACCTGAGCCAGCATCATAGCTAAAGCACCACCTATGTCAATAAAGTCTCAAAATCTATGCTGCCTGTTCATAACACTAAATGCCAGCCTAATGCTTTCTTGGTTCCCAAATCATAGATTATTTACTTGTTTAAAAGAAAAAAGCTAAATCAAAACCATTCCACATTTTCTAATCATTTCCTACCAAATTGATTTTATTTGCAAGACAAGCCCATGCTTAACATACAATTAAAGTATTTTCACTTCAATAATCTTGTTTCTAAAGAATGATAATAACTTTAACAAGAACCTGTTAAAGTTAGGTCTTGAAAAAAGCTGAAATTATAAAAATTATAATGATCCTGCCTAAAGCAAATAAAAATGTTACATTTTTATACTGTTATGCATTTTTTTCCATTGGCCCAATACTATTCCCATTTTTGATGAAAATAGGGTCTGAGACAAATAACTTGTACCTATGCCACTGAAATTCTAAAGTCTTGATGCTGACTGCTGTCCCCTAGGTTACCCAGTTTTATCAGTACAACCAGGGCAAGGCAGTTACATATGAAGCCTGGTGGGATCCATATTAAAGTGCAAACCTGTAGTCCATTCCCTGACTCATTCACTCAGTAGACATTCAAAACCCTCCTTCATATCATGCTCTTCTTAGTAAAACATAGATTGGTTCATGTTCAGCAATTACTAAGTGTCCGTGATTCAGAGCTGATTAGAATACAGATATCCTTGACACCTAGAAGTTTATATTCAAAAGAATAAGTAAAAACTAACAAACAGAAACACAGGACTATGCCATGTGACTACGGATGCATAGATTGGAATGATACATCTACATGGGAAAGAACGTCTTGGATTGCTGACAACACCAGAAACTACAACCTTGCCTCTTGTAGTTTCTGGTGTTGTCAGCAATCCGAGAGCCTTCGGAGAGAGCATGGTCCTGCCCTCATCCTGGTTTTGGAATTCTGGCCTCCAGATCTGCGAGAGAATACATTTCTGTTGTTTTAAGCTAGGGGGAAAATGATTTCATATGCACAGAGAGAGAGAGAGGTATTAATATAGGCAGAGAAAATCAAATTTAAGATACTGTGGGCATAGAACTGTAGGACTAACCAAATATTAGGATCCCAGTGGAGTACCTCCAATTTAAAACTGAAGTAGAAGGAAACAGAAAGTTAGAAGGGCTCAGATGTTTCCCTCTAAGATGACCAGGTAATTGTGAATATAATAGAACAAATGAAAACACAAGAAGAACAAGGTGGAGGAGAAAGAAAAGCTTTGTTTTGACATTCTGAGTCCAAGGTGCCTGAAGCACATCCAGATGGTGGTAGGTAGTAGACCGGTGAAAAGCAGACCCAGGGCTCAGAAAAATGAGGTCAGAGCTGGAACCCTGGGATCAGATGTTATCACACAAGGAAAGCAAACAGTAAATGGTCTAAGGAGAATCCTTGCATACCAGCAACATTTCAGGGAATAGAGGAAATAACTGAAAATCGAAGAGGAACTCAGCAATATTGCATACAAAGAAAAAGATGCAATGATGAAGCTAGAATCCAAAGAAAGTAAAAATAATGTTAGAAATGGTCTCCTAAGGAAAACCAGGATTGACAAGCAGATACTATAACCCTTTAAAAGTTCCTGCCTATTACCTCCTATGTTGACATCATTTTTCATAAGTATACAGGTTTCCCAAATCTTCTCCAAGTAGTGTGCCCCTTAAAAAGTCACCCCTATTATCTCTTATGTTGACAATTTTTAATTATCCCTCAAATTTTCCACAACCAACTTTTAAAACAGTTGGAAGGCTAATCTCTTATTCCTTTAATTCTCCAGGGTCACATAATAACTTTTTTATGGAAGACATACAAAGTCTGGTACAAGTTCCAAAACCATATTTAAATTGTTTTCACAATTAATTTTTATTTGCTTCTCCTTGCTAATACCTCCCACCACCACCACTACGCCTTTCTTTTTGTGGGGGGAGGGGGTAACTTATCTTTCATTCAAACATTTTAAGGAATAAGAAAATTACATAAAAAGAGAAAAATAAAGAGAAAATTCTCACCATAGCAAAGGAAAATCAATTTACATAGCTTCCATCTGAAAAGAGATAATAACACTATATAGAATATTCATTTCTATTAGCAGCTTATCACTCCCCTCCACACACAAACACATGCCAGTTTTCTAAATTAAATCATCACTTTTCCTGTGTACTAAAGAGAGAACCAAAGCTGGGTCTTTCATTTGGATAAGCTCCAGTAGATGTTTACACACAAGGGAATACTATTTGGCTTGTCTATCATAAACTAGCGAGCCATACTGCCGTGTCAATTTGTGTGAGGAAATATCACAGAAATTCCATTACTGAGAAATGTGTCTGACTTCCAAATGAAATGGTGCTATTTTGTGTCTCCCCATATTTTTCCAGATAAAGCCAAGGTCTCGAAGAATACTATCAAATGTAGCAAGGTGATATACATGGTGCTTTTTCCCCAACTTTTTTTCATACCACCTGACATTGTCCTTGACAAAATACAAGAAGCTCTCTATTATACCCAATAGGTGACTAAATCAAATAAAGCAACATAAAAAATGTCATATTTTAACATTTTTAAAATATCATTAGGAATGGAGACTTTTATCAGAAATTAAAAATTGAAAAATCTGTAATAATTAACATAAAATAATCTACAAAGAGTTAATTATTGGTCTTAGCCTAGCCTATGTTCCCACTACGTTCCATGTAAAAATTACAATTAGACAAATTACTCTCAAATGAAATATTCAAAATCTTAGAAAATTCGGGTTTATATTTTCTTCTTTTATACATACATGCCTCTGTAACAAAGGAAAAAGAAAAATCGGCAGATGATCAGCTGCTAAAATCACATTCCTTACACAGCATTGTACATGTATGTTTTGCCTGTCGTAACACTTTCTTCAGCATTATAACAAGATTCTTGATGATAAAATCAGAATACTGCGGATATGAACAATGGCATACTCTGATTAACTGAAACATTCCAGTTAAATGTAATCCTGTAGAGAAAAACCCACATTAACAGAAATATTCAGGCCAAAGACAAAACTGTTAAAATAACTACATTTCTAGTGACTCTCGTTTTATCATCCTGCCACTTTTCCTTTGCTTCAAGGGCCATTAAGCTTAACAAATATTATGAAAGTTACTCCGCTTATACAAAACCTATCCATTAAACTCAGAATATGACATCTGCAAAAAGTGAAGCACAGACGCCATGCACTACTAGAGAGCCAGGTGCTCAGCAACTGGTTTGAATTTTCGGAACAAAAGTCAGCAAAAAGCAGGTAGCAAGTCCTTGGCGAAGGAGGCCAGATCCAGTGCGGATACACTATAAGGATTATTAGGTGCTAGGCAGAAGTTCAGCTGCACAGAGGAAAGAGGAAGACTGGCAGAGCTGCGAGCTGAGACTGGTGGGTGGCAGGCGGGGACACTGGGAGGCCAGCACCTGCCTAGAAGGCTAAAATGAGCAGAAATTACCATTCAGCCAGCAGAGATGATTGGGCCAGAACAGGTGGCAATCAGCTATGGCAAGAAACAATATTCATAAAAGAGATTCAAGACTAAATACCCCCCTTTCCTTCACTCTTTTTCATCTGTCCATAATAAACATTTCATTGTTGCATAATATTTACTGAATGTGGCTTAATAGTCTGAAATTTTTAATCTAATATTTTTCTATAAATCTAGAGAAAAGAGTTGTCATTACTTTAATAAAATTGTACTTGGCACCAAAGCAATACTGAATGTAAGCTTTATTATTATTTTTCTTATGTCATCTGAGTAATGCTTAAGCATCATCAACACAATCTACATTGTGCTCTAAGAAAGGTTTATAATTGCAAGGATGTTGGTTAAAGCAGCTTTTCATTGACTTAAAATTTGAGTAGTTACCTAAGTTTTCTGTACTTTCAGAGTACCGTGATCATAACTGTCATAGGAGGCAATGCAAAAGCTGGTTAGTTATTGGTAAGCCGTTCTTCTCCACTAGGCAGGAAACATTTTCTTTTCTCTCAGCAACCACTTCCCTGGACTTCTAACAGGACAGCCCCTCAATTACAACTACCTGCTGAAAAAGGAAAACCAAAGAAATAAAGATTCTTACAGTTCAAGGACACCTATTAAGCTCTTGAAAAGAATCAGGAGAAGTAGACGGAAGTACTCAGCCAGCCCAATTTAATTCCACTTTGATGAGTGCCAAGGTTCCCATTTAAATTAACACGAGCATAACTGCTTTTACTTGAACCTGAGGCAGAACCTTAAAGCACCACATTCCTAATCTACCAGTTTCTAAAATTAATTACAGTTCATTTGAAAGATACAGTTACTTCTGCTAATTTAACTCAAATTCTAATGACTATAAGAACCGAATGAATGGTTAAAGCAATTCTACATCCACACCTTTGATTACACTGCCCAGCTAAACAAGCAAAAGGACCCTCCGTGGAACAAGCGGCAAATAGCTTTTGCAGGCAAAGGAGAATTTATGAGTTCCATTTTAAATAAAATCTGGGTGCAAATTTAAATACTAAAAAATAGCCTAAAATTAGTTCTCATTAAAAGTTGAAGAATGATGAAGTAAACAGCGCAATAACTAGAAAGGCTTTCAAATTTCTTAAACTTGTCTTTTTTCTTACCTTTTATTTAACTCCTCCGTGCCACCAAAAACTGGTAGTAAAGTGGGCTCTGAACATACACACAGAATAATGACTGGTTTAAAGTAAAAACAAAAACAAAAAAAAAACAAAAAACAAAAAACAAGTGAAACCTGGCTAAAGGTTAAGCTGGTGAAACACAGCAAATGGAAGGCAGCTTCCAGGAACACCTCACCCTTTCCAAGACATTTCAATGTAGCCTTTGCATTTATGGTTTTCTTTTACTATAAACAACTGTTTAATCCCCTGATCACAGGAACACCACGGCAGTGTACTTCAAAATGGGGTCCGTGAAAGCTGAGGATAGACACCTTTAAGAAACTGTGTGCTTCCGTCTTGCTATTCTCTTAATTAACTACATATTCTACATCAATTTATGAACAACCAACTTCTACCACTCAAATTACATTCCCTTCCTATTTGTGTTATGGATCACCAGTGCCAGGAACTACTGCTTTAAGAACAGAGGCAATATGACCAATAAATAAATAAAGTTGGTGATTGAAAGAAGGCCATCATCAGGGCAAGAGGCTTTGAAGAACTGCAGTTTCAGTTGGAAAAAACAGTGAGAAAATGAATCATCAACACACAAGATATTATCAGCAGTCTTTACAGACAGGAAATTTTGTTTCAGCAAAACATCATCATCCATTAGATTAAACATAGTTGAAAAGTTTTCTATTGGTTTCACAGTATCCTTTATATTTAATTTGTAAATCAATTTGCTTTTAAGATTGCATGAATAGACATAAGAATTATAGTTTCATGCTTGGACATATTTATTTAACTACCATAATAAATAACTAAATCTATATTAGAGTCCATTAAGATTATTGTTTCCTTTAAAAAAAAAAAAAAAAAGCCCAAACACACAAGTTTGAGAAATACTATCCTAAAGGCGGAGTAAACAGTTGACTAGTCTACCTTAGGTCAGGAGACCAAAGAGAGAGACAGTGATAAGAAAGGAAAGATGGCCCATGTGCTGCAGGGCAGGGCGGAGGAAAGAATGTTGATAAGTTCTCCCCACCCAAACAACTCAATTCAATGAGTATAATTCAATTTCCGTCTATTCTTTTTTTTCTCTTTTCTCTTGTCTTCTTTTTTTGGGGGGTAGTTTGTCATTTTTACAAGGACAAAGTTCTACTTAAAAATGGTTCTTTGAATTCAGAAGACTAGCACCTGTTAAAGAACAAAGTTCATAGAATAACATTTGATGAAAATGGTGATTTTGAGTCATAAGGCATAAACTAAATCCTGATTCACCCGAATCAAATACTCTTGATTACCACTCACCAAACATCTATAAGGCTTGTAACAAAATAAACAAGTAATGTTAGCAGTGAGATTTTTATAGATGTTCTCTCATTTTACAGAAAGGTAGGACCCAGGGAGGTTAAATTACTTACCAATAATCATACACCATTTAACAGCACCACAACCTAAACAAAGGTGTATGTTAATCCACTTAATTAACTGTCATCCATTTCTCAGAGTGGATGTAAATATGAAATTCAATAATTCATTTAAAAATATATATTTTCAAGAAGCACATTCTCAAGATTTCTCCACTTATGAATGGAAGAACAAACCTATAATAATGGAAATCACCTGATTTTTGCAAGGCTAGATTAAAAAAAATCATAATAAAGGACATAATATTACTACCAAAATAATGTACATTTCAGAGTTTTTATTCCAGTTATGTATTTTCAACCTTTGAAACGCTAAAATTGATCTTTAGCAGCATGAGGAGAAATGTCATTTGTAGACCATTTGGCATCTCTAGCAAAAGTAAGCTCAGCATTTAGCACTCTGAGATGGGGAAACTTTTTGAAGAGGCATCACACGCTCTTTCTTTAAGAGGCAAAGAGGCTAGTTCCAAGATTTCAAGCAGGATTTGCAAACCAGAAGAAGAGTTCACATTTGTGTATACACAGGATAGAAATAATTGCAGATAAACTATATTTTTTACAAAATAGTATATATTGCTATAAGTGTAGCCTCAAATACAGAAATTAAGTGAATGTGAACATAAAACATTTTCTTTACTCTGGTTAAGTAACATAAAAGTAAATGTTCTAGCATTTGGGATGGTTAAAATAAAAAAGGATTTGGGAGTACACTAATTTCAATACATTTTGCTAAGCTCCATCTTTACCATTATTAATATGTGGTTCAAAATACAAAGCAGATGCTAATGTTGTCTGTTTCAGGCACACACACACATCCCCGCCATGTTGTTACTGAGCCTGCACTTGACATATACAATGCTTCCCCTACATTTGTCCTGGGGATAGTTAGATCACTCAAAGGCCTCTCTCTCCACCCTATGAAAATACTTGACTCATCCAGCCATGTGACCAGAGATCCCAGGGCTTCTTTTCAGTGGATAAAGTATTCTGAAGCATCTGTTAAGCAGCAAATACATCCTGGGAGAGGTAACATGTTAAGCCTTATCATTTAGTCACTCAATTATCTACAAGAAAAACTCTGGAGTTTCTTTTACTGTCCACCTTAGGTCTTAGTATTTAAAAGTGAAGATCCGGATCAAGAGGTATGTGGACAGGATGTGGGAGAAGCCCCTTTAGTTTCTACAGAAGATCATCAGAATTTCGGATTGGCCTTTAGTCCCTGAACTCTCACCCTCAGTGACTTGACCAATACCAGATTTACAAAGCGAACGAAAAATTAAGATGCACAAAAACTTGTGAAGTGATAAAATCCACTGATATCAAGCTATCTTTGATCATCTTACCAAGTGGCAAAACTACAAATGCACATTTGAAAAAAAAAAAAACAAAACTCAATGATGGTATCCAATGAAGAGCCACTGATATAAGAAATTAACTATACACATAAAAAATTAATTATATTCTTCGACTATCTCTAAATAAATTAGCTTCGTTTTATCATTAAGACAAACTTTTGAATCCTTCCTTAAGGCCTTTAAGTGTTCAAACTAGACACAGTAAAATTACAAAAAAAAAAAAAAGTCCCCAATATTTTTCCAGGAACGTAATACAAAAAGATGACTTTTTTCACCTTTCGTCAGAATACATTCCAGAGTCCACTAGAGAAGTAACTAAGAACACCCAAGAACAAACTTTGTTGGCCACCAGCAGGGGAGCTCTTCAGCTTTGTCCCCAAACCCATTCAAACAAAAGAAGCTCCGTCTCCTCCATCCCACTCTGCAGACCCGCACCCCGCGGGGACACTCCAGATCCCGGCTCCCTCTCCACGCTCTCCCGCCAGCTCTACTTACTCCTCAACGCCCCGATGAGCAGAGAGCCGTCCTTAATGAGCTCTTTGATGAACTTGTTGGTTCGCTCCAGCTCGATCTCGTGACACTGCAGGCGCTCCCTGAAATCCGGACTGTCTAAGAAGGAATCGCTGAACTCCAGAGTAGGCAGCCCCATGGTACAGGCACTGCCAGCGGCCGCCGGGGACACGTCTGGGTCAGCGGTCAGGGCGGGGACAGCCGGCGACCGCGGCGGGCGCTGGAGACCCGCGATCGCGGAGAACGCGCGGGGACCGGAGGGGACTGCGCGAGGGGCACGGGCCCCGCGCGCCCCGCCGCCTGCGCCGGGCTCCCGCGCGCGGCACGCGGACGCCTCGGAACTCAGTCTTCCCCGAACGCGAGGCGGGCGCAGACACCGGGGGTGGGCCGCGGCGCAGGGCCGTTCAGGGTGTTGTCATCGCGGCGCATCGTCGCCGCGAGCAGGAGACGGCGGAGGCTACGGGCCGCGGCCGCAGCAGGAAAGTTCGCTCGCGGCGCACAGACACTTCCGGCAGCTCCGGCAGCTCCGCGCTCCTACTCTCTTGACAGTCGTCTGCGCTGTGAGCCAGCCGCGCTCAGCCGCCGCTCGGGCCGGGCCGGGCCGGGGAAACCCTCCCCCTCCGCGGACGCAGGCTCAGAGAGCTCGCAGATCCGGCCCGGGCTCCGAGACCCTCCTCCTGCCTCCGCGCTCCCACCCCGCGCCACCCAGCGCCACCCCGCCCCTTCTTCCATCTACCCTCCTGCCCCCACCCACTGTGTCTTGCACTTCGCTCCCAGGCTCTGCGCCGCCGCGGCCAGGGTGCGCTCCTGCCTTCTCCCGCGGCGTTAACCCTGTTCCCTCCCGGGCGCCTGGCTCCTTGTAGCCCCCGGTGACACTTTGGGGTCCTCCACTCCACAAAAGTTCCCCAAACTCCCACCATACCTCTTCTACCCGTCCTCCTCACTACCCACTCCCTAGAATTGTCTGGGAGAGAAATCAGCGTTAACTTTCCCTAAAGTTTGAGATAACATTTTGAAGCCTGGTTGGAAGATGCTACTTTCTAGCGGTAGTTTAGATTTTTACTTCACACGCGTCCACTGAATGATTATAAATACCAGATTGAAAAGTTGGCCTGTCTCTTTCCCACCGCTCACTTCATTGATCCAAGGAAGTCAGGGTTTTATATTCAAAACAAAACACAAAAAGCTTCACAGGCCTTGGGCTGTTTACTGTTGCTTTTCCAAGTAGCTGTGAAGGTGGGAACACTGTAGGTCATCCTCATCACCCAAATATCCATTTGCGACTTAGCCGTTCCTATGTCTGGGAGAATACCTATTTGCCTCACAATACTACATAGCACCTGGAAGGAATTGCCCTACAAGCATGGGGATTTTTAAATTGTTGAAGTTGGCTGGAGTTCTAAACGAATAGTTAGTTCCCACCAAGAGGCAGTTCCCCCTCCTCTGGTAGAAGATCACCTAATAAATTTCTGTTCTCCAAACCAGGACCCAAAAGAAACTGCTGCTTTACATCCAGTCCTGCCATCATCTATAGGATTTCTGAGAACCCAGTTATTTTCCTTCAAGATCTGCTTTTCATTTCTGTTTTCATTGCTTTGTCCATTTGAACCATCTGTTAAAAAAAAAAAACTCTTGTAGAGATCGCGGGAAAAATTCCATTAAAGTGCTTTACATTTTTACCAATTAAGTTTCAGAAATTGTTAAGACTTTTAGTTTCAAATGGCTTTTTTAAAAAAGTACACATGAACATTAAAAATAGCACATAATCCTTAAACTAAAACAGATAAGATGATGGCTTTGATTTAAATTCTTCTGAGCCACAGAAATTAGACTTAAAAGTCTTCCACCCATATCTACATCATAAACCTCAAAATATTGGTAGAATGGCCAATCACCATTACGGTTATTTTAATTTCAAGTGTCTAACTTGTGTCTGTCAGTTAAATACTTCTCATTTGGGTGGAGAGAAATAATGCTATTATTTGTCAGTTAATGGAATGACAGAAGCAAGCAGCAGTGGAGCTGTTTTTCACCTGAAGTGATTTTATATTTATTCATCACACAGCCAAAAGACAAAAAACCAGTCAGTCCAAACAGTTTCCTTTCAACTTTTGCCATGTTGCTGTTCCAAGCAACTAAACCCAATGCCAACTACTGAGATATGAAACAGGATAAAATATAATAATCTCTTCCTGTTTTTCATTAAAGTCCTGTGATTAGTTCTTCAAAAATGTTTCTACTGTATTTGGCAAGTATCATTTAATATGTTGTATGTCGATATTTAATTTTTCTTCAAAAGTCTAGGACAAATTTATTACAGCTTCTAAGATATAGGAATCATTAGTTATTTATGTGTGTAATTATGTATTTTATACCTACCGCCTACATTATTAGGATCTGAACAGAGAAGTGATTTATATGAAAAGATAAAGCAAAGCATAGTATCTGACCTCAAGCAGTTTTCAGAATAGAAAATGTTGAGAATGAGTAACCATATCATGTGAGGCAGAATATGATCTCTACTAACAATGCACTGATGCCATTATCAATAATATGTTTCTACTGAGGTCCATTATTGCATTCACATGGATTGAGATTTTTCCTCCTACCTTTTATCCTTTAGCCTCTAAAGTTTAGTATGTCACAATGGACTTTTTCCCTGTAGATGCTTTCAGGGTTACTCATGACTATCCCTGTGATTCATCTTTTAATTATACCTGCTAGTCAGGCTTTCTCTTTTGCCACATTAACCCAGCTACTTTAGAGACTCCAGAAATGGCCTTGCTTTTGAGGGAGGTTTACAGTCAGTTTTGAACTGTTGTTTTCATGTATTATTTTTCTCACTGTAATAATTGAACCTGATACTTTTTAAGAGAATAGACTTTCTAAATTAAAGAGTATTTATACTTGTAAGCTTTTTTTCTTTTAATAGATTGAAATACAGCCTCTCCAAAAATTTCCACTCTACAATACATGGTCATGTCAACTGCATGGTGAGTTTCACAAACATGATTGGCTGACATACTCTTTGGCATGGTTACTGGCACAAAGAAATGTATCTGTTTGTTTTCTTAATTCTGAAATGGGATGTGTGGGTCTTTATTTTAAAGAGCAAAATAGTGAGTTGGATAGTGTAAACTAACATATGATATTTATAAACCTGCCTAAAACTTTTTTCTTGACCTAGATCGTGTCTGGCACTTAAGCCTGGTCCTTAATATGTTCTCAGTGTTACTGTTGAGTTATTAATATTATTTTTAATTAGTTTTGTAGACTTAGGCCTCTAAGACTCAGGTATTCTGAGCCTGGGTTGAGGCCCGGGTTGAGTTAAGAGGTGATTAAACAGAAGATGAATGTACCTAAAGAGATTTAACTTACTTTTCAGCCTTTCCTACAGTGAGAATGTAGTGACACGGCCACTGCTCGCATTCCCACCTGTGTGTTTTCTTTTCTTAAAGATCTCCTTGAAAGTAATTTTTGTATCATTTAGTTCAACCCTACATCATGTCTAGAAAAACAATATTGAACCTAAATGAACAAAACAAACACATGATTTAATTTTTTAAACATTTTTTAATGTGGTAAATACACATAACATGTAATTTACCACTTTAACTATTTTTAAGTGTACAATTCAGTGGCAGTAAGTACACTGTTGTGCAACCATCTCCACCATCCATCTCTAGAATATTTTCATCTTCCCCAACTGAAACTCCATACCCATCAACAATTTCCCATATCCCCCGATCCCCAGTTCCTGGTAACCACCACTCTACTTCTATCTCTATGAGTATGACTACCCTGGGTACCTCATATAAGTAGAATTATATATTTATCCTTTGTGTCTGACTTATTTCACTTAGATGACTTAATTATTAATAAGAGAAGCAAAGAAAACATAAGAATCAGATTTGTTTTTGAAACCATTTGAACCTACATAAATTTTAAATCAAGAGAGTGTCTAAGACACTCTTCTGCTAACAGAAAAAGTTAGTTTGGATCAAGGCCATCTATAGCAAGTATTGTTTATTCTGCTTTATTAAAAGCATTTTTTGGTGTCCCACACAATTCTTGTCAGATTGCTTGATGTATAACATTGCATTCTCTGATGGGCAAGTGTATATGTCATATCACTAGTGACAGTGGCCTAGTGACTTATTAACATTACTTTTTGCAGCTAAAAAGTAAATCGTGGAGCTCTTCTCAAATGGATATAATGCTCCTTTTTTTCTTTCCACTGTTGTCATGAAACACGGACAAGTGCTAAATGTATAGCCTGTGGTGAAAAGGAAACTTTGCTTTGTCCAGGGGTAAGAAATAGGAGTCTTTCCTAGGAAGAGCACAGGACATAGACCATATTGTGTGAGTGTATTGACTCCAAGTGTTTATTGCCCAACAATAGTCGGAAGACCAAGTAGATAAATGGCTGAGAGATGAGAAGAGGGGACTTGGACTAGGTGGGTAGGTATGAGAGTGAGGAAGAGATGGGCAGTAAGCCTATTAAATAAAGGAAGGAAACATACTATGTGATTGCATGGTGAGGTAGGAATCCAACATAACTCTAAGATTTGAACCTATATAACTCAGAAGAATTATCTTTTTAGAATAAATGTAAACAGGCTTAGTTTTCCATGCTAGGGTCGAGGTATAGTTCATGTAACTAACAGGTGCTGTCTGGAGGAGAGACGTGCAGCATTAACGGGGCTAGGGTTTAGCTTAATAGAAGGGCCATGGAAGCAGCAAGTCAAGTCCACTGACTAAAGGAGCAGCAGTCACTGCAGAGGATAGAATGTGTTCCATGCAACAATATGACTTTTAATGTCCCTTCTAAAGCTAAATTTTATTATGATGACAGAATTCTGAAGAAAAGAATGAAGGAAAAGAACAGAATTCTAAGCATGAAACCCTCATCAACTAAGTACATTTACCCAGAGAAGAGAGTGAGACAGAGCTTGAGAAAATGAGAAAGGGAGAGAGGGTCAGGGGGAGAAGAGAAAAATGAATTTATTTAATTTAGGGCATTTTTTTGTTTTGCTTATTTGGTTTTTATTTTGTTTGATTTGGTTTTTAGGCATAGGTTTCTATTTCCATTTAGTATTGCCCTCTTGTGGCAAACCGTGATGTTTGCTAACTCTTACAGAAAACTATAAAGCAGACAGCAAAAGATCAGAAGACTGAAATATAAGGCATACCTCCATGTGCTGGGTATGATACAATAGTGCTTATGTATATCTCCTTATCTAAGCTTCTCCACAATCCTCTGAATGTTAAGTATTAAGTAAAGTCAGCCCCATTTTCAGGTGGGGAAATTATGATTCAAAGTGCTTAACTTGCCGAAGTTTACATAGCTAGAAGGTAGTGGAGTTGAATGTCAGTCCAGATCTAACTAGCAAAATGCCAGATTTAAAAAAATCAAGTGCATTCAACAAATATTTATAGGTATCTATTATATGCCTGTTCCACGGTAGATGCTGAGAATATAAGGGTAAGCAAACTTTCCCTCATTCTTGCTCTAATTAAATTTTCAGTCTAATCAGTTATAATGGAGACATTAATCAAATGCACACAAAGGCCATTTATAGTGATTTAGGGAGATTTACCCTTCAAGCTTTCCGGCTTCCCCAAGTATAAAATTAGAATGATAGTGATAATGGCTATTATTTATTAAGTCCTCATGGTGTGCCAGACATTGCCCTAAGCTTTTTATATTCATGATTTTACTTAGATCCCTTTCAGCTCTATATCTGAGACATCCCTATGCCTCTTTGACTCAGAGTTAAGATGACACTCCATACTGACAATGAGAATCAGTCATGGGTACTGGGCTCAGAGATGTGCAGCTGTGTTTGGAGGGGAAGTTTTGTACCTCCTTACCTCTCACTGGGACTCTTTTAGGAGTGGCCTCTGCAGGATTCCATAGAAATCACTGAGCACACAGGATGAGGGACGCTTTTACTAAGAAACTATAGTGCCCCTAATCCCACTAGGCAGACTATTCCTCACTCTAACTCTGCAGTAAGAACTTTATGAGATTGAGGACACTGAGGCACAAAAAAAACAAACCTTCCAGGATAAACAGAGATGTCTCTGTCTATAATTACAATGTACAGATATGGAAGTTGGACTGCAAAGAAGGCTGACCACCCCCCAAAAAATTGATTTTTTGAAATACAGCGTTGGAGGAGAGCTCTACGGATACCCTGGACCACCAGAAAGATAAACAAGTCAGTCCTAGAGCAGATTAAGCCTGAAATAAAGGACGCAAAAATGACAAAACCAGAAGCAAAAATGACAAAAATGAAACTGTCCTTCTTTGGGTACATCATGAAGAGACTGGGTTCTTGAGAAAAGACCATTGTACTGGGAAAAATAGAAGGCAGCAGGAAAAGAGGAAGACCAAGTATGAGATGATTGACTCCATAAAAGAAGCCATAGGAGCTGAGCAGGGCTACTGAGGACAGAATGTTGTGGACATCCCTCACTTGTAGAGCTGCCAGGAGTTAGAGCTAACTTATCGGCATGTAACACACCCCACACCCACTCTGACTCCAAGACCACAGCACAATAAAATAGCTCTGTTAGAACACTTACACAAATTTATAACATATTTTTTACATAGCTCTTTTTTCACCACATTTACACCCATGGCTTTTAGACTCTAAGCTTTTAGACCATGTCTTAATCTTCTTTGTATCTCATGTACCTGGCACACTATCAGCCCACACGAGAGACTTAACAAATGTTTTCAATGCACAAATGCCTTACAATCGTCTAAAAATTGTTTCTTGGCTTCTTTGGTGGAGGCGTCTGAGCAGATGTGTAGGGGAGCAGAGGAAGTTTCTCCAGGGTTCTCCCATTTGGTGTGGAGGTTTCTGTGTGTTGCTTGAGCTCCACTGAGCATGAAAGGTGATGTGGAGCTCACTATCTGTGCTTCCGGGCCATGAGTATGTCTGCACTAGAACTCCTGCCAAGTAACACGCTGTGGCCCTGGCTGAGGCAGTGAGAAATATGATGAGGAAAATAACAAGCCCAGAAGGAGCTTAAGGAAACTAACTCAAATGACTCCACACCCAGCAAGGAGAAAATCCTAACTCAGTCAGAGTGATAAGGAAAATAAAGAACAGACCTACAGTTTCTATGGTTTGAGCATTTCAGATGGGGAAAAAAAGACCAAATCTGAAAGAGAATCTGCAAGCAATAGTCACAGTAGCAACTTCATTTATGGGAAATAAAGTAAAACATATATTATCTCTTAAAATGTACATTAAATTGCATTCTGTCAGTGTGAATTATACCTGGAATTAGACAATCTTACAAATTTGTGTATAATGATGACAGAGTTATTTTTCAGAAAGGGTAGAATTCTTATTTTTACTTTTATTAGTTAATTTTTTTTCTCCAGCTGCCAACTTATTAAATTTTATTGGGAGACAGAGGTGGAATACTGAGATTAAACTTTAATTTACTAGACAAATTAAAGTAATATTAGTAGTCTCAATTCTTCTTAATATACATTTCACTCTTCTAATCTTTTCCTCTCCTGGTAGGTGTCAAGATGGAAGAGAGTCAGAGAAAAGAGAGTAGAAGATGTATGTGGTTTTGAGATTAGGCAATGGGAGAAAAGGTAAGTGGAATGATAAGCAGATCCTTAGCTAGATGCCAATGCCAGGGGAAAGCAACCTGCAGCCACAGCCTCCATTGGAAGTTGACAAATAAAGAAGCCACAGTTCAATTACATTGTTTGTGATTATTTGTATTGAATTGTCTTGCTTTTACTCTCATTGTTGATGATCTTGTTTTGTTTTGTTTTGTTTTGTTTTGTTTTGATGGTACATTCGAGGATAATTTTCATCTATAAAGACAATCAGAATGTTTTATTTTTTAATTTTAATAACTGATGCTATTAAAGTTACAAATTTTTTTTTAAAACCTGGTTTTACCATAGGCTTCTGAGTTCAACTCACAAATGGTACTGTTCTATCTATACGTTTAGCAAATGTTAGCAATCATTGTTTTAAAAACTTTAAATAATGTTTGGTTTCACTTATAAATTTAAACACCCTTCCAATTAACATCAGTTTAATGGGTTAATAATTAAACACTTAATATTTATTTTTTTTCCTTTTAAGGTATTACCTTAGCAAAACCTTTCTGAACGATAAATAATCATATAATTTAGTAGCAAATTTATAAAATGGCTAATCATAAGTTCTCTTAAATATTCTCATAAAATTTTTAAAATGCCAATTTAACTTTGCAGGTCAAACAACTAAAGTTTTTAAATTAGAGTTATTTTAAAAAACAAACCATCACAAACATTATAAGAATGTAACATTTAAGACAAATTACTTTTTACCTAAAATTTAATACTATAATTTTGATTCTCTTAAATCTTTCTCCATGTACAGAATTTTAAATCTCCCTGAGGTTAAAAGATATATTTACCCCTAAGGAATGTCAGTTGTCTGAGATTATTTAGACCAGATAGTTCAACCATGATACCATTTCTCATTCATAACCAGAAGGGGACTCACTGAATAATCTTTTTCATAATCATTGTTATTGCTTCATAATTCATGCACGTGGTCATGAGCCATGAACCTGAAGTTAAATTATTCAGACCACATCAGCATCTTTCCAAATTTTTGACTCAACTCATAAAGAAAGAATGAATATACTTCATACAATGCAGGTCTATTGTATATACATACAATTCCTGGTTCTAATCCACAAAATAGATTCTATGATACATTAATTAGAAGCGATTCCCATTTATGAAAAGTTTCACCATCTTTTATTTTTCTATCCACTCACAGAAGCCTTCCAGAGTGATCACTCGAATGGAATTTGCATTTTATAACTCTATTATGAAACAAAATGTGTCACCCCCAAATTTATATGTTGCATATTGTTGAGTTATGTTGAAGCCCTAACTTCCAATGTGACTATATTGAAGACAGGGCTTTTAAGCAGGTGATTAAGATTAAATGAGGTTATAGGTAGAGTCTCAATTCTACATAACTGGTGTCTTTATAAAAGAGGAAGAGATAACAGAAATCTTTCTCTCTCCACCATGTGAGGAAACAGCAAGGCAGTGTGTGTGAGCTAGGGAGAGAACTCTCACCAGAAACTTTACTCTGCCGGAAATTTACTCTTGGACTTTTCAGGTTCCAGACTGTGAGAAAATAAATTTCTCTGGGTTAAGCCACCTAATCTATGATTTTATTATGGCAGCCTGAACAGACTAGGACAGACTCTGTTAAAGACATGTAATACAAAAAATAACTTAATAGGATCTTGTACTTTCCTATATTTTGGGGGCCTAGAACTCTTAGGAATACTGTTTTTTAAAAATGATAGCTGATTGAATTGTGAATGTCTTTACAAAATATCTTGGATATCTTACTAGATGTAAGCTAATCAGACTTGCAATCTTAGTTAAAGAGGCTAATTTGCTAGTGTTTATCTGTGTCTAATCTCTTATCATATCTGTATTGTGCTTAGTTTTAAAATCATAGAGAGAGATCAGTTTTGGAGAATGTGCTTAGTGTGAGTAACCAGCTCATCCAAAAAATAAATCAGTTTAGATGCATCAGGTTGGCAGGAGTCAGGTGAAATCCTGGGAAATGAAACAGAAGTAATATGTTTTATCCAACTTTCTCAATATGAGGCAGTTCTCTAATTGAGAGGAAGGGCTAGAGGCAAGACAAGGAACTGCTCTGAGTTAGGAGCAGCCTCGCAATAGAGATCTAAAGTATCAGTTAAGGTGTCCTAAAATGTTTCTCAAACACAGACAAGAGCAGCCTCCAGGTACTCACAGCCCACTGTGTGGAGAAACAGAAGACTATTTATGAACCGTCCACTACTGATGCATCTGCCGTGCTTTCTGGTTGAGTTCCATTTGTTCTGGAGGAAAGGCCAGGAAGACACAGAGAGGATGGCTCTGGGACTATGCAAGAATGATAGATGTAGAGGGGTGTTAATATGTATTCGTTTTCCTGAGACAACTCCTTCCCCTGAGAGGGAAACTTAAGTAAGACTGGGAAGGGAGAAACTTTGTTATAACGATGACTTCCTGCTGTTAGGTTTTAATGTCAGTATCAGCATGAAACAGGTATGTTGGGATCCTGTTCATTAGATGCTCCACTCAGAAGGCAGAAAGGTGACTCAGGACCTGAACGATCTGACCTTTCCTTTCATGCTGGGAACTGGACAGTCGAAGAGGGAATGAAAGGGGGATTAAAATATTGAAACGATGTTTGACAAGGAGAGAAAGAATAGAGAGGAGGGATTTCCAGGATATTCCTGTCAGCTGGACTTCAAGTGACTGATGATGACTCAACAGGAAAAGTGAAGGACTGTTTTGTACCATTCTTAGGAGCCACATACATTTTTAATGACCTGTTGGTGAGATATTTTATTTGATAATAGCTCCTTTCTGCTCTATCAGATAGCTGGTAGTGGCTTACTTATATACAAAGGACGCTGCTATTGATGAGCAGGATGAAGCAGGATGAAGTTGATATCTAAAATAAGAATATTCTCTTCTCAAGTAATAAAAATAAATTATAGTTCTCATCTAAGCTGTTTCAGGGCACCTTCAAATGTGAGAAAAAAAATAGTAGCTAAATCATTTCTAAGAAAATGTGACTACTTCTATAAGAGGCAGGACTTTTAACTATGACAATATAAAAAGTATAGCATAATTTTGGTCAAGAGTATAAAACTGAAGTAAGTATTTCACAAATATCAAGGATCTATTTAAGTGTGTTGATTATATGGCAAAATAAGGCAATAATTTTAAATTCCATATCTTCTCCATAAGTCATTCTCTGAGGATTCTTCTTGCAATTGTTTTCACTACTCCCAGGTCTCTATCGCCAGGCAGACCCTTGTAGTTTCTGCCCACTGGACATCTCCACAATGGCTATTCCAAAGATGCTACAAGCTCAGTATGTACACTTTGTTACACTTCATCCTTTTACCTAAACTTGCTTTTCAGATTGCATTTCCTGCCTTAGTTGACTAAAAAAGAAACTTGACATGCAATCAATCACCGAGATATCTCCTTGATATCTCTGACATCTACCCACTTCTGTCTAGCCCCAGCTTCAGCGTTAGGTCAGTCCTCATTGCCTGAGCAATTGAAATAAGCCCTTAACATGTCTCCATGGCTCCAGTCAGCCACTCTCTAATCCATGATTGCGGTGAGGATAATCTTTCTGAAAAAAAAAAACAAAAACAAAAAAAACAACAACAAAAAAAAAACAAAGTTCATTCTCTCCAGGCCTTAAAATCTTTCCATGGCACCTCACTGATTGATGGATAGAGTCCAAACTCCTTAGTTTGCCAAACCAGTTTCCGTTATCTCTCTAACCTTACTGATTGCCAAATCTTTTGCTCCTGGAATTATGCTTCAGTCAAGCTCAATTTCTTTAAATTCTCCTAAAGGGCTTATAAGAGAGATCATTAGGAGTTCATGATGTCTCCATGAGAAGTTTTCTATTTTATGTTTTAATTTTGATAATTATTTTTTAAAATACTATAAGCATATTCTGAATCATCCAGGTCAGTAGATTTCAAACTTTAGCACACATAGGACTCACCTGGAGATCTTATGAAAGGGCCACTCTGTTCTGTAGCCCAAGGCATTTCTAATAAGCTCTTAGGTGCTGGCAGTGCAGCTACTCTGTGGACCACAGTTTGTGTAATAAAGGTTCAGAATGATCAGTTTCTAATTGAGTACAACCACAAAATTGTCTCGTCGTCATGGACTAACAAATAAAGAAGAGAGGCGGACTTAGTATTTCAAATAATACATTCATTACAAATGAAGACCAAATAATGTCACAGCTTGTTATATGAATAAAGATCTGGCAATGGTTCTAGTAAAAGATGATGAAAGAATTGAATCATCATGTCAGGCTCAAAATATTCATAGTTATCAAGACAATATGATTTCAGCAAGAAATAACACTCATGCCATTAAGTTGATATCGCTATTTGAAATACTAGTTTTGTATTTTTCTTTATAATTAATTTATCTATCTATTTTGGTTTTATAATTATATAATAGCTATAAACATTAAGATTTTTACTTAGCATTTTATTTCTACATAGTTAGGAAAACAATTTAAACAAACTCCAAGGTGTAAGATAAATTTACTCTTTATAATAGGTCTAAATACTGCACAATTTGAGAAACACTGTACTAAGCCAAGTCATGTATCTTTGACTTTGCTGCTATTGTCATTTCTGCCCGGAGTACCCTCCTTAATTCCTTGCCAACCTTGCCACCCTGCCATTATGTCCACTTAGCAAACAGCTACTTCTCCCTAAGGCTCCCTTTTAGAGACTCATTGTCAGCTTTATATTAAACTGTGCCTTATCCTAATTCCTTTCATAAGATCTATAACACTTTACCTCACACTTGACTTCATGTGTTTGCTTACTTTGTTGGCTGTCTGTTCTATTCCAAGGACAAAGGTCTTGTCTTCTTTGTCTTATTTATATTTGATCAGTGCTTGGCATAATATACTTGCTCAATAAATGCATGGGTGAATGTAAAACTTGGCTTGTTCCTTCCTAGACAGAAAGAGTGGGTCAATATATCACATGTTCATATTTGTGGGCAAAAAAAAAAAAAAAAAATTAAGAGTCTAAAATAATTGTAGTATACTTCTATGTGTAATTTGATTTCAATATAGTAATTCAACAGGCTTACTTGTCTCCTAGAGAATCTGCTGAAAAGTCTGCATTTTTGCTCATTTTCCAGAGGTCCGCTTGTTGAGGTCAAAGCTTAGAGAGTTTTCAAACAATGCAAAAAAAAGAACATTGTGATTACATTTTGGTTGATGCATCATTAGAACTAAAAATAGAATGGAATGACTGAAAAATCTTTACTCAAATCTCCAGCCAAAATATGGTTAAACGTTATAGGTGAGCTGGAATTATTAAAACTTTCAACTTTTAGTTATGCAGGATAAATTCTGCAGCCCATAGAGTCTCCTGGCCCCAACTTCCTTGTGTTTTGGTTTTGCCATTCTATTTTGGTTAGCACCTTCACTAGAACTGGATGAGGGAGTGAAGCTGTTTGCCTTTTTAAAAAAGGACATAGCCTAAAGTACATTTGGCTTTATTTGATAACGGGACTAATTTTTCTGGCCTAGATATAGAAAAGGCCTACTTCCTAATAAGCCCCTCTCAGAATGATGGGCAGTGAGGGGTTAGGGTTGGGATGAGGATCTAGGGACCCAAAATGGGTTCTATCTAACTCTGTTCCTGATATATAAATATGACTATAATACTCCGCATATCCTGTTTGAGAGAATGGCTTCAATAGAACAAAATTGGTCTGGCAGAGTACAGAACTAAATTTTTATTTTATATGCATAGCTGCTGCCACTTCATTATGAGAACAAGACTCTTTGATCCTAGAAGCCATATAAACTTGCATAGCTCAGTGGTTTTGGAGAGTAATTCATTTATATCTTCAACTGAGCATTTCTCTACTGAGAATAAATAATCTAAGAAGGAGATTTTTATTCAACTCCTTCAGAGTTACTTATTTTACTCTCTAGCAGTATCAAACTATACTCAATACTCATGATTTTCTTACTCTTCCACTATCCTTCTTCTAGGAATGCCCATCCACATCTGTGATGGTTAATTTTTTGTCAACTTGATGGGGCTAAGATGCACAAATAGCTGGAAAAAAATGTTATTTCTGGGTGTGTCTATGAGGGAATTTCCAGAAGAGATTAGCATTTGAGTTGGTGAACTAAGAAAAGTAGATGGCCCTTCTTCCCAATGTGGATGGACATCGTCCAATCTACTGAGGGCAAGAATAGAAAATAAGTTGGAGGAAGGGCGAAATTTCTCTGTTTGAGCTGGGACATTCGTCTTCTCCATCCCTTGCACTCAGTGGAGACTTATGCCATTGCCCCCTCCTTAGCACCCCCTTCTCAGGCCTTGGACTTAGACTGAATTACACTACTGGCTCACCATGGCAGATTATAGGACTTCTCAGCCTCCTAGTCACATGAAACAATTCTTGTAACAAACATTTTATCAGTACTGTTTCTGTGGAGAATACTGACCAATGCTTATTCCAAGGAAAAACTTAGTTTTTCAAAACCATCCCCAGATATTACTTTCTTCAGAAAGCTTCCCAGTCATCACCAGGGAGTGACCCAGTTTCTCCTCTAAGTTAGCTTTATATCTGGTATGAACGTTTTGGACATACGTAATACACAACACTCCATTTGTTGACCTGATCTCAACAGGGAAGATAAATACAAATGGACATGTGGAATCTTAAACTCCTGGTACAGTTGAAAGAGTACTTGATTTGGTGTCAAAAATGTGGTTTCAAACCCTCCTTCTTCATATGACCAAGTAGAGAAATCTCTCTTTTATACACTTTATAGACTGGTTTTCCATATTAATTTTTCTCTTTGAGAAAAGAGTGTTAATCTGTTTGTATGCCTACTCTCTCCCACAGTTCTGTCACACAGTGAATGTGTGTTCAAATACTCATCATATTAAGTTAAATTAAACATAGCATTCTTATTATTGTACCAATACTGTCTTCTGTGTTTCACACACAGGACTTTGGTACAAAATTGCAGGCCTTTTTTCATTTGGTAAAGAGGAAAACACACAGACTAAAAACAGATTTGCCCTATTTATTTTCTGATGTGTCAGAAAATTGTCCAACCCACATTTCGGAGAAGGGGGGTTATTTATCATCACTGCGTATTTTGTTTTCTAGCATTGACTTTCAAAGGAAATGAGCTGGCCTTCTAGACTTTATTGTCCTTGATGTCTTTGCTCTACCTGTACACTCTGTTCATTTCTAAATAGACTCGTCTCCTGGGAACCCCATTTTCAAGATAGATATCTAAACCTCAATCTTTATTCTGAACATCTTAAATGCCTACGCACTAACCACAGCTGTTTGTTTATTCTGTGTTTCAACAAGGGCAAATATAGTCACTAATTTTTGCCTTTTAAGGGAACAGCCCAATTTAATACTTGTGGGGAGGGGAAGCCATCATAGTCATAGGATAGACAAAAATACACAATATCATAGCAGTCTGTGTTCTTTGAACATTCACACTGAAGACAAAAACAATGTTTACACAACATTATTTAAGGCAATAGGAGAAATTTTGTAGTAGACAGTATATCTAAATGATTGCTTTTTTAGGCAGCTTTTGAAACGTTTATTATGGAGTGTGGTTCGTCAGAACCCAATTGTATTGTCTTTACCCATATGTTATTGCCAGAAAGTCAGAGTAGCCCCCAGGAGGGAAGTGCCTCCCTTATTTTTGGTTACGAGATATGACTGGAGGTCATGTAATGGGGACATTCACATTTATCAAGTTACCCCCACATGATACAGCCCTGACTATACTTCTCTGATACCAGTTTTTACTCATAATAATTTTTGGAGCTGACGTGGTATTCCTTGAGCAATAGTTACAATTTAATGTTTGTATAAACCTTTATATTTTGCATATTTTATCTCATTTAACTCTCTGTTTTATTCAGAACCTTTTTAGCTACAAGTGACAAAAACCAACTTAAACTAGTATAAGCTTTAAAGGGAAATCTTTATTAGAGGGTAAGGGCTTAACTGAAAACTTCAGGGGTAGACTTCATGATCTGACTTTGATCATGGCAGAAGAAAGATGTTTCCTATGACTATCTTTAACCCTATAACTCTCAGCTCAGCTTTTCTCTCTGATAACCCAGTCAGTTGGCTTTAGCTTTTCATGTTTCTTAATGCTTGCTACCTTAGAGGAGAGATTCTCTGTGTGTTCATAGAGCAAAGCTCAAAAAAGGACTCCAGTTGGCCCCTTATGGGTCATATGCCCATCTCTGGGACCATCAGAGTAGAAAGAGGGTTGGGGTGTTATGCTTGGCCAGGTTATTGTCACTTGCTCAACCCTGTGGTCTGGAGACTGGGGGGGCTGTCCGAACCAACAGGTGATTCAGAGCTACGTTGGGTAGGGAGGTTCTGCTCCTTGAGGGAAACAGACCACTGGAAATTGGACAACAGATGCCCACTCTGTTATCAGAAACCTATGAAAGGTAGGTATTGTTTTTCATATTTTAGAGGCTCAGAGAGATTGATTTGCCAAAATTCATAGGGCTAGTGAGTAGCTAAACTGAATCTTCTAATCCATTTAGTTCCTTTTGTAGATCTTCAGATAAGAAGACACGTTAACCACTTAAAAAAATTCTTCCTTCTCTTTAAAAGGGACTCACAAGTAGGCATATAAAATTTCCATCACAAAGTAAAAGAGTAATTGGTTCACTTTATGGCCTAGAAAGAAATCTTGAATATTTTGCAAGCAGTTGAAAAGACAACAAAAGGTCATTTTAAATATAGAACAACATTGTAAAAAAGGAACACCAAAATGTACAAATATTTTGCTGTAACTTTTCTACTTATTAGACATATTCTATAAAAAATTATAATTTCAAGTTTTACTAGTGGTTTCCTTTTAAAATAAATTTGAAAAAATACCACTGGGGGAAAAAAGGCCTCTTTAAAAAATAGTACAATGTGCTTTAAAAAATACTATTGCATTGATCTCACTTTCCCATTAATAGTTTTCTGGGATATTTGGGTGGGGTGGCAGAGAGAGTTGGGTCAGAATGACACAGAGGAAAGGGCAGAACCAGCTTTTTTGTTAAAGGGTAGCAGCATGGGGTCCTGGTCATAGGAACAATCCAGGTTCAGCAAAGTAACTGCCAGAAGTCAAGCAGTATCTGGTCAAAAAGCCAAGTGTGTATATCTGACTCATAATCTCTGTTTCTAGAGGTAAGAAGTAATTCAGTGGGTTG
This sequence comes from Eidolon dupreanum, assembly GCA_028627145.1. Taxonomy (NCBI): domain Eukaryota; kingdom Metazoa; phylum Chordata; class Mammalia; order Chiroptera; family Pteropodidae; genus Eidolon; species Eidolon dupreanum. Next base: position 58,559,685 of record CM053510.1, on the reverse strand, counting down.
TTCTTCCTCAAATCCTAGAATCTCTAAAGCCTAATTATCAGGAAATATTTAAATATTCCAATATAACACATTGATTATTATATAATTTCATCATTAACTTTTCTTGCTTTAAAATGTTTCCTAACAAGCTTCAGAAGTATCAAGATATTTCCTCAAGAAATTTAGAAGGAAGTTAACTGAAAATGAAGAAAGTCATTGATAGAAGTTTTATGAAGAAAAGAACAGACGAGAACACCAGTATGAGGTCGGGCTGAGAGAAAAAAAACAAAACTGCAACTCCCTGAAGTGGGCTTACAATGTTGATTGTAAAGAAAAATGAGTTAGACTTTATGGACAATCTTATTAAATAAACAAACCAAGAGAAATTATAAGTACATAGCTTTAGGGAAACAAATTCATATATCATATATCTTAAAATCTGACTGAGGAAAAAAATGACCATAAGTTAGAAAAATTCCATAATGAATATAAGCTTTTAACCACATAATTAAGAGTCTTCTCAAAAAGATAGCCTCTTTCAATGCTCAGACTAAAGAGTCTATACCCATCTTAAAATTATTTTTATGGGTTTTGCCATTTGGCATTCTTTTTTATTTTAGCAATTTTCATGAGAGTAAATATAATAATGCATTTTATGTAATAATGCTTAATTATTATTATCTACTATTTATCCAGTGATCTCATGCTAGCTATAAACATTAATTAATTGAGATTTACAAAACCCTGTGAAGTGCCAAGTACAATGGACAGGTTGTGTTTAACCACTAATTTCTCTAAATGCTCTTTTGAAGTCTTTGAATATTTAACTAGTGATTATAATTCATGTTGCTATCTGGGAACTTGAAGTAAACTCATTTTTATCTTGTTTCCATGGTTTTCAAATAAAGTTTTTACTCATGATTTCTGGAACAAGCCACAGAAAATTTGAATAATTTTGACTTAGAGTTGAAACTATGTCTTTAATATTCAGATCAGCGAGAAAGCTATGCTGACATTTCAGTCCTCTGCAACTATAGCAATGATATACCTCATTATTCCCACTTTAGTATTTTTCTCATCAGTCAGCCTACAAGGCTTCAGACTCTGTCCCACAGAATAAGCTGATCTCACAAAGATTTATCATGAACCTAGCTTCCTTCTTTTTATACTTCCTCTGATTCTCTCTTTTGGCTTTCTGTCCCAAAAGTATAGAATAGAGCTATGGGCTGGTAATCCAGAGGTCAAGTGTCCTCCAAGTATGTAACAATAAATTAATTTCACTTCTTTAAAATGGTTTTGTATACCAAATGCAGGTAAAATAATGCTTATTGTATAATTTCTCAGCATTGTGGCCACTATAAAATGAGATAATATGTACAGTTGCTCCTTTTTGGAGTCTGTGTTTGGTTCACATTCATTCAACAAATACTTGCTCAATGCCCGTTATGTGCCATGCTCTGTTCAAAGGGCTGGGAAAGCAGTGAACAAACTAACAAACAAATAGTTGTTCTCATGGGACATATATTCTAGTAGGCAGGGGAGATAAATAGTAAAAATATATAATGTGTTAGATCAGAGGTCCCCAACTCCCAGTCCGCAGACCAGTACCAGTCTGTGGCCTGTTAGGAACTGGCTGCACAGCAGGAGGTGAACAGCAGGCAGAGGAGTGAAGCTTCATTTGTATTTGCAGGTGCTCTCCAGCGTTAGCATCACTGCTTCAGTTCCACCTCAGATCATCAGGCATTAGATTCTCACAGGAGCACTGGCCGCTGGTGCCAAAAAGGTTGGGACCACTGTGTTAGATGATATTATAGAAGATCTTGATTCATTACAATTCCTATCACTATGAGCTATATAGCCTTGGGAAAATTATGTGACCTCACTATACCTGTTTCTAATTTGTGAAATAGAAAAAATATACTTACATTTTAGGTTTGTGTTGAGAATTTATACTCATCACAAACAGTCCAGTTTGATATTCTAGTAAGATTTAGTGAAATCTGATAAATCTTATAATCATTATGATAACAAGAGACTTTTTATGACAGCTAGTAATTCTTAGAAATGAGATTTGAACCCAGGCAGTCTGACTTCAGGTTCTTGTGCTTAACTACTAGCTTATATCACCTCCCACCACTAATAATAGCCAGGAGCTTCACATGTGTAACCTCATTTAACCCACACAAGAACACTATAAAATAAGAAACAATGCTGCCCTTCATAGCTCCCTCCTTTGAGCTCCTGAGTTACTATCACCAGCTGGGTAGTAGTCTCTTCTTAGAGACCTGAGGGCTCTGTGGACCTCTCTTCCAAGCTTTAGGTGCCAATTACCCCAATCTTTTCTCTTTGTACCCCCTGCCATTGAGGTGACAGGTTTTCCTAAAATTGCTAGCTGTATGTTACTACCTCAGTGTCTTCTTTTCACGTTTTCAATTCTCCAAAACTATTTAATCAATTCCAACACAGAAATTAATAAAGTTTCTGTTGGAATACCTACCTGCTTCGACTCAGATTGATTTGTACTTAGTACCAAAAATAGTCCCCAAAAAACCTCACAAAGAAATTTTGGAATTGGCTAAGTCATGTCCTTGGCCTTGAATGCAGTGCTAAGTTCATTGCCAATGAGAGAGGGAATACTAGTAATCTATGGCATGCACCACCAAATGCCATTACAATTAATTGAGTTATCCCCTGCAGTTGATTGTGATGAAGTGCTAGCTCAAGGAAATGCCCACACTTTTTTTAACACTATAGTCTTTTAGTTGGATGGCACATGATTTATTTCACCAGTCCCCTATATTTGGGGTAGTTTTCAATTTTCACTGTGATGATACCATAATAAACATCTATACATTATATCTCTCTACATATATGTTACATATGTCCGTTTGCATTAGTATAAGTATTAGTATAAGTACTTCTTTAGAATCAGTCATTAAAAAGTGATGGCTAATAATGTTGAGAAATTATTTCTGGTAGTGGAATTATGGGTGATTTTTATTTTCTTCTTTATAATAGTCTGCCTTTCTGATTTCTTTTCCAATAGAATATTTTACTTTTGTGATAAGAAAAAATGAAGTTGTCCCCTGTCCCCCAATTAATGCTGTTAATTTTGTCACTATCATGGCACAAATGTACTTTGCCATGATTTAATGAGATTTACAGCAACTATCAACTGTAAAATAAGCAGGATAAGTCATTAAGTCAGCTGAACTGATTGCTATGGTTCATTTTTTTGATCAATTCTTTCTTCTCAAGGGTGAAAGTAATTTTCAGGTAATCCAAAAATAAATCATGAAATCATAGAAGCTCTAGGTTGGAAGGGACTATATATGTCCTAAAGAAGCTGCAATTTTAATATTAATATAGATGATGCCTATAATTTAATGTTATTAAATATTAATATGTTGAATATTAGCAGATCCTCAAGGCCCTCACTCTGCTCTTTTCCTAGGCAAACTCATTCAAAACAAAAGCTACAATTATCAACTATAAAGCATTACTCACAATTTTAACTATAGCCTATAATTCTCCTTTGATCTCAGATAGGTTTTTTAAAAATCAAGAATAAGGATTTGCATTGGAGGAAACAGGATATAGGTTTTAAATATAATAAAATTGGACCAAGATTAGAGGCATTACTATATTCAGCCCCTGCAGAAGTAGAAGAAGATGCCTAGGCTGGGGGAGAAATGGAGGAGGGGAATAGGGTATGACCTCAGATGAGGTCCAGACAAATAGATCATATTTATTCTACTCATAATTGGGTGAGTGGTGGGGCATCAGATGGAGAATAAAACCAGGTCACTGCCTAACTCATTCATGAACAGTAACAGTGAGCTGCCTGGAAGCCAACCAAAGCCTGCAGACCAGTGTCTCCACAGAAAACACTATGTGTTGCCAAGAGCAAACACATTGGTTGTTTGAGTCTTTCTCCCTATTTATGAAAGCCCAGTATCCTCCAGCACCCAAAATTGGTAGTTGAAGGTGAGAATGGAAAGTCTCAGAACAAGTTATTGCAATGGTGGGACAGAGTGGAAACTCTTTACACAGTACTCCCCACTTCAGTGAATGACATTTGGTTGGACAAGCCAAAAAATTAGAAATATTACAAAAATATTCCTGAATAACTATTACTCTCATTTCCCAAATGCTAACAGTTTACTACATTTACTCTCTCTCTTTTACTGCATGCACACGCATGCGTGCGCACACACACACACACACAGGCACACAAACATACACACTTTTTTCTATACTCTTCAAAAGTAAGTTGTGTATCGGATGCTGATTCGCCCTTGAATACTTCAGTCATTATTTCCTAATAATATGGGAATTCTTTCACATTAAGAAGTACATTATCAAAATTAGGAAATTATCATTGATACAATATTATTATCTAATCCACAGACCTTATTCAGATTTCCACTAAGGCCTTAATAATATTCTTTATAAAAAGGAAATCCAAGATCATATATTGTATTTAGTTGTCATTTCTCTTTAGTCTCCTTTAATAAGGATTGCTTCCTGAGTCTTTGTTTGTATCTCATAACATTGATATTTTTGAAGACTATACATCAGTTATCATTTTTGCTGTGGTGAAATAATAAAACAAAATTTATTATGTTAACCATTTTTAAGTGTACAGTTCAGTAGTATAGTATATTTCCATTGTTCTGCAACAGAGCCCTAGAACTTTTTTATCTTGCAAAACTAAATCTCGGTACCCTCTAAACACTAATTCTCCTTCCCACTCTCCCTAGCATGTAGCAACCAACTTTCTATTTTTTCTTTCTGTTTGACTACTTGAGGTACTTTATATGAGTGGAATCATTCAATATTTGTGCTTCTGTAACTGGCTTATTTCACTTAGCATAATGTCCTAGAGGTTCATCTATGCTATAGCATGTGACAGGATTTCCTTCTTTTTTGAGGCTGCATAATATTCCATTGTATATAAATACCACATTTTCTTTATCCCATTATTCACTGATGGACATTTGGTTGCTTCCACCTCTTGGGTATTGTGAATAATGCTGCAATGAGTATTGATGTGCAAATATGTCTTCAAGATCCTGCTATAAATTCTTCTGGGTATATTCCCAGGTTTGGGTTTGCTGATTATATCACAATTCCTTTTTTAATTTCTTAATAAATCTTTATACTATTTTCTATATTAGCTACATCATTTTACACTCCCAACAACAGTGAACAAGTATTTTAATTTCTCACATCCTCACCAACACTTATTTCCTGTTCTTTTAATAGTGGCCACCCTAATAGATGTGAGGTGATATTTCATTGTGGTTTTGATTTGTGCTTTTCTTATAATTAGTGATGTTGAGCATTTTTTGATATATCTGTTGGCAATTTGTATACCTTCTTTGGAGAATTATCCATTATTCAAGTCTTTGCTCATTTTAAAACAGGATTTTAGGTCTTTTATTATTGAGTTGTAGGAGTTCCTTATGTATTCTGGATATTAACCCTTATCAGACATATGATTTGTAAATATTTTCTCCTCTTACATAGGTTAGCTTTTTACTCTGTTGATTTTTTTTTTTGATGTGTAAAAGTTAAGTTTGATGTAGTTTGTATATTATTTCTTTTGTCTATGCTTTTGGTGTCATAGCTCAGAAATCATTGCCAAATCCAATGTCCTGAAGTCTTCCCCCATGTTTTCTTCTAGAAGTTTTATTGTTTTAGGCCTTATGTTTAGTTCTTTAATCCGCTGGAGGTTGTGTGTGTGTGGGGGGGGGGGGATATGGTTAAGGGTCCAAATTCTTTCTAATGTTTGTGAATACCCGTTTTCCCAGCACCATAAGAATGTCACAGAAGTGATATTGGATTCTTCTCAGTCAATAAGTTCATTTCCGATGATGTTAACTTTGATGATTTGGTTACGGGTGGTGTCTGTCAGGTTTCAGGAGTCATTATCTGACAACTTGTTTTCTTTTCTCCTCCATATCCAATCCATGACTTCCTCTTGTGAATTTCACTATCTAAATATTTCTTGAATCCATCTGTTTTTCTTCTGTGTTTTTGATCTAGTCTCACAAACCTCCACTGCCCCAAACATACTATTCTTTTTGCTGGGAACCCCTTTCCTCACCATTTTGGTCTTCTGACTCCTATTCTTTCTTCTAATTTCAGCTCAAAATATCACTTCCTCTAGGAGGCCTCCCCAATCCGCAAAACAACTTAGGCCCCTTTCTTTGTATTCTCATAGCACTCTCTTTCCTTCATAGGACTTGCTACCATGATAAATTTAGGGGATTTTACATAATTTTGGATAAATGTCTATTCCCTTGATAAATGGCAAGCTCGATGGAAGCAAAAATCATTGCCTCCCTTTGTGTCAGCACAACATTTTTGGCTCATAGCATTCATAGAGTCTAATAATAGTTAAAATAATAATAATAATAATAATAATAACAACAACAACATCAGTGTTGAGTATTTGATATTTGCCAGTAACTCTGCTAAGTTCTCATCATCTCTATATTATCTCAGAAAAGGAAATGTGAATGAAATGTAGTTCATTAGTTCATGAACAATTTTTTGAATGCTATTGAATTTTTCATTTAAACAATCTTTTATAGACTATATAATTATGTATCTGCTTTTGATTACTTATCAGATAAATAAAATATACTATGAACTGCAATAAGGAATCTACAATTTAAAACAATATAATTCCTTTGAGGGATAGAGAGGGTCCATGCGATAAATTACCTTACTGGTACTGACCTGAAAATTCCAGACAGTTTGATTAAGATTACATTTCTAGAGAAGTCTGAAACTGTAATCAGGTCAGATATTAAGTCTAGGTTCAGTGTCATGGGCTTTTTAATGACATTTTACTACTTTAGAATTCTTTTGCAGTAGCTATCATTAGCTCACAATTTAATTAATGACACATATTACCTGAATTGAAGAAATGGAGAGTTCATTTTTTAGTATATGTTGTACTGAAGATGAATAGTAAAAGTTTGCTCATATACCTATAATTTATAATAGAAAAAAGGGGTACATCTGGAGTTCAGGTATCTAACACTGAGGTACTTGGTAAGATCCAGATGATTGAATAAATATTTTATTACTGAAAAAAATAGGTGTACCATGTTTTTATAGACACAGAGAGTAGTCTGGCTATCTGCATACACTAGGAGTTCCCTGAATTGGCATTGTCTCAAAATAATGCATGGCTCTGGAATCTGGTTTAACCTCCTGTCCTTTTTAAGAGATTTAAAAAACTTTGGCAATGTCAAGTCCTGGGTTCTGTGGACCAAAGTTCCCTTTAGAATGTGTGTACAAACTGTTTTATGGAATAGGGGGAAAAAACTTCTTTTACCTATAAATCCCACTGAATAAAACTTTATGATTAGCCAGAACATGACAGAGAAAGCTGAAGTACAGCCAGTTGATTCAAAATAGAAGTGATGTTGTAGCTCATCTCCTAAAGACAACAAACTAAGAATCTTCTGTATAGCGGGCAAAGACTTTTTTGTTTGTTTGTTTGTTTGTTTGTTTTTTAAAGAAGAAGTATAGTGTGCTATATGTTTGAATTACAGTCTTAAGAAAAAGTTGGATTTTTTCTTATCATATAACTAGTTATAAATGTTACAGAAAACAGAGAGAAGCAAAAAGTAAAAACGTACATATATTCATATACTTTTACATACATGCATGCACTAGTCTTCCTGTAATTTAAAATATTCATCTATTTTTTGAGATGATTCTAATTTTTAAAGCAGCATAACCTTTAACTCTTAGGTGGTCAGTTTTTACATTAAATTTGGAAAAAAGGATAATAAAACTGATTTAATTAAAAAAGGGACTGCAGTCCACAAGATGGCAACACCAGAGCTCCAGGGGACTTATGCAAGTTCCTACAGCACAGTCCCCAAAATCGTTTCAAATGGCTAAAGAGTATTCATGATATTGCCACATCATGATCTATGGAACATACCCACTATTGCTGAGCATCATGTTGTTTCAAGTATTTTCTTATCAAGTACAGCACTGCAAACAACATCCCTGCAGGCACATCTGTGAGCACATCCAACACTGTTTCTTTGGAGTAATTTCCTCAAAGTGGAATTCCTGGGTGGAAAGTTTTGTATTTTTTAAAAGTTTTTAAAAATGGATTGCCAAATTGTTCCCCAGAATAGACTTAAAAAAAATCAATCTATTGTCTCAATAATAATTTTGGTGAGTTTAATTTTACCAAAACACTGTTGAAACTTAAAAAGATGAAGTATTGATACATGCTACATGAATGAACCTTGAAAATACTATGCTTAGTGAGAAAAGTGCCACAAAATGCTACATGTTATATGATTTCATTTATATGAAATGTCCAAAATAGGCAAATCCATGGAGACAGAAAGTAGATTAGTGATTGCCTGGGGCTAGGGGGAATGAGAAATGGAGAGTGACTGCTAACGGGAGTATGGTTTCTTCACAGGACAATGAAAATATACTAAAATTAGTCAGTGGTGATGTATGCACAACTCTGTGAATCTACTAAAATCACTGAACTGTATACACTTTAAAATGGTGACCTTTATCTCAATAAAGCTATTACTAAAAATAAGAATTATTGAAAAATGACCAATAAATGGAAAATGGTAGCTGTGGTAATTGGCTTTTAATTAATAGTGATATTTTACTCTTCTTTATCTATATGTATTGGTAAGTTACTTGTCATGTCTCTCATTCTTTTCTTTTAAAAAGTATACAAATTTTCTTAATGATATGTGTATTTCCTTATCCAGTAGGATAATGTCTTTTAGTACATGCCTTTCTAAACACAAAAGAAAAAATCTTTAAAACACATTTACACTTTTTTAAAATTTAATATTCTGGGCACCATGATACCTATTTCATATCAGTAAAAGGCTAAAACAGGATCTTAATACCTTAATTTAATTCTAGAATCCCTGTAATTTTGATAATTTTCTGGGAAGTGAAAAGCAAAAGATATTGATTCTAGCTAAATTAGTTTCAGTGTTACAGGTAGTCACAGCCTGAAGCTGCTGGCATTTGCTCAATCCCTAAATTAAATAAAATGTTAAATGTACCATTGGAAGGAGCTCAACTTGGCAAGTGCCCTAACAATGTATATCAATTCACAATACACTTCAGAAAATTGGAAAATGCAGAAAACAACTGTTGGCACTAAATGGAAGATATATCATTGGTTATTTTATGATGAAATATGTTTAATTCCATATTTTACGGTAAATTAATCAAAGAGTGAAATGAATGATCTTACTGCTGAGATAAATATTCACTGGGTAGAGTGAAAAATGAAAAAAGTAGCATTCTTTCAAAAATACCATTTGAAGACTGCAATCCAAATTTTACACTGTTTCTTGATTCTAGAACTTCATTGATTGTAAGAAACACCATTAATGCTTGAGAAGGAAAATCGGTACTACCATATTATAGGTATACATCAATTATAAAATTCATCACGATTTTAGAAATGCTAAATTGTGAAAGAAAGGTTTGTCTTAATATTGTGGATATGTGGTGATTTCATGTTTTTTAATGTGAAATTGTGAGTATCCAACTGGTAGATAATTTTCACTCCCTGAATGAACATTAAATCGTTTCATCTTAGTGTATGAAAGTTTATTTTCAACAACGGAGCCCAGAAAATGGCACGTTTCATGCTAGTGACGGTTATAATTAAGGAAAGAGTAGAACTATAGAGACCAGATTATAATCTAAACTGTGATGTTTATTGTGAACTTTATTATTTGGCCAAGCTAATGCTTTCCAATTCAATCCAAGAGCTAATTAAACATAAGTTACTACTGGCAGTCACTGTGCTAAGAGCTTCCTGGATGTAAAGCTGAATAAGGCCTATTCATTGTTTTTGCCCTGGAGGAGCTTTATATATTTGTTTTTTCTTTTTGTTTGGGAGGTGAGGAGAGACCTGGGAGATAAGACAAATACAGGAATCTGGAGAGACTTTATTTTTGCTCCTTTTAACAATGAGAAAAGGGGTGGTCTCTTGATATCATGATTAAAGTTGGATAAAACAGAGACAGAGAGGTAAAGAAGTTTAGGACTAAAAAAATAGCAAGCACAGAGGGAGAAGGCAAGATAGGAAGTAAAAAAAAAAAGAGCAAAAGCTCTAATGAAGGAAATATTGGAGAGGGGGCAACGTGTGGAGTTGTAGGTCAGGAGTAGTTCAACAATCTCTGATTCACATGAGAGCAGAGGCTGCATTTACAGTGGGAAAATTGATGATGTATCCCAGCATAAACAAACAGCCTTCTCAAAGAGTGGGTCACATGTCAAGGGAGCTGAAAAACAAGAGCAGGCAGGCTCTGGAGAAAGCCCTGTGGTGATGAAGGGAGCCTGCTTCCTGGAAAGCAGTCAGAATTGTATAGAAAGTTTGTAAGTAAACACATTTTTCAGGCTCAGCTAAAAACGTGTTTATTTAACACCTCTCATCTAAGGACCTAGGAATGTTTTACCGACATTTACATTCATAGCTTGCTTGTATTCCAAGAGACAGGAATGAAATTGGAATGTTTTTATGATCTGTTCTTTGTCCTGCAGTTCTGATGAATTTATTTTTCTCAAAAGAGAGAAAATGTAGACTCAGTGTTATGTTAACAATAGAGAAATACCAATAGAGAGAATAGAATTTTTGACTCATTCGAATCCCAAATTGCATAAAAGTTTAAGGCATTAAAAATTTTGGTGACTTTTAGCTTAGTAACATACCTCTAAAGTGGGGAAAACAGCACTTGCTGTTTTGATGAAAGGAAACAGGATCGTATCTACACTGCACTGTGGATTTCTTAGAAGTGGTATAGGCCCTATCCAGTGGTCCCCAATCTTTTTGGCACCAGGGACCAGTGCTTCTATGAGAATCTAATACCTGATGGATGATCTGAGGTGAAGCTGAGGTGGTGATGATAGCTCTGGGGAATGACTACAAATACAAATAAAGCTTTGCTCGCTCGCCTCCTGATGTGCAGCCCTGATCCTAACAGACCATGGATCCTTAGTGGTCTGCAGCCCAGGGGATGGGGACCCCTGGATAGAGTATTCATGCATAATTATTATAAAGTTTTAACTTTTTGCAAGACTAAAATGAATATGGAATACAGTGAGGCATGAGTTTCTAAGACTAAAATTTGATCAATTCTCTTCGGAAACAATTTTATTCACTATTTTATGCATTTCTTCTACCTATTTGTTTGCTCTCTCTTTTTAGCTCTTTTAATTTCACAGAAGCAACAATCCTTACAATTAATGTAGGAGTTTTAGCAAATTTCTCAGAAATAGGGATTTGAAATAAAAGATAGTTAACAATGTATATGAGTCTAGAAAGATATATGCAATTTTTTATGACTTTCTATAATAAATACACATATTTCTAATACCATAAATACTATAAAGAAGAATAAATGGGATTAAAGGAAAAAATAACCATGATAAAGAATTCATTTATGCATTTTTTATTAATAAAATATCTTTCCTACAAGAAGCATAATCGCATATAGGAGAAGCTTCCCATGTAAAACACATTCTTGAGCTATCAGGACATATGAAAATAACAGATGGTGCCAGAACAGTGGGAGGTAGCAGATGGGGTAAAGCAGAAGGAGAGAAGGAGGAAGAAAGAACAAACATGGGAAACCCAGCTGGCAGCAGGTCCAAGTGCAAGCCAGCAGGAGACAATAGGGACATGGAACTTGATGAGATTTCAGAGACCACTGAGTTCCAATCTGACAAGAAAAAAATTCTGAGATGTTCTAAATTAAAGTACAGTGGGACAGAGAGTGAGAGAAAGAGCAATTAGGTTGTTAATAGCTGGGGGCCAGCTAAAAAGACCGCTCACATTCCTGAGTATATGCTGGAACTTTGAATTAACTCCCAGGCCGTCAAACCCCAGGAGACTCTGCTTCTTGTTTACACATGAACAATCTAGACTGCTGCCCACCACCAACCCAAAGCAGCAAGCATTTCTTCCTCAAGGACTCTGTACTTATCCCAGAACTAGCCCTGCTCTACCTTCTTCTACCCGTTTATCTACAGCCAAAGCAAATTCTTTCAAAACACTTCCATCTCCTCCCACCCCAAACTTGATTGATAAAAAAACTTCACCAACTCCAGGACAGCTGATATTTTCCCTTTTCCACCTGCGCCACTGGTAGTGTTTTTGACTTCATACCCCAGGATTTGGTCTTCTTTTGCTTGCTAGCAACAGCCCAGTAAATGCTCTCTTTAAAAAAGACTTTTAGCCATGGGAGTTAAAATTTTAGTTTTAGAAATTCTTTTTTTTTTTTTTTTTTTTTGTGAGGAAACTGGGCTGAGAGTTAAGAGATTCTTCCAAAGTCGGAGCTTGCTCTGCATGTCATCACTGAGTCTTCTAGCTCCTAGTCCAGCAATCATTCTCCTACACCATCATGTGAGTCTGAGCCTGGTCTCAACTTGTTGCAAGAACCCTTTCTCTGTGCTAGCAATAAATAATGATCCTGAACTGTGTTCTTTTCTTTTTCTAAAACAATTCAGAAGAATCATAAGGACAAATTGAAGATGCCTATAAATGACAAAACCCCAAAGATGGAAGATAAATCTATACAGCTTCATCTTCCTCTATTTTTCTCCGTGCCTGATGCTCCAACTCCTTAGCAATTCCTCCCCACTCCCCCCCTTTTTTAACCTCATCTTGTTTTTTTCAGTAGAAAGAAAAATTGTGTTGTGACTCAGTGGACTCTCATTGACTGGGTTTAAACCCTGGACTCTAGAAATTACATGTGACCTTGAGCTAGTTGAAAAATATCTTTTGCTCCTAATTTCACCATTTATTAAATGAGGATGATAAAACAGTATGGACCTCCTATTGTGGTTGAGAGGATTGAATAGTTCTAACTCAATGAAAATGCTTAGAACATGGCTGATATTTAGAGTGCTCAATAAATATAAGAGATGGTTATTATTATTTCAGCCTCTAATGCCTTGACTGCTGTTGCTTCTGACACAAATGGCTAATTCACCTTTTACATTTCAGCTCCTCTGGAAGCTTTTTCAGACTCACACAGGCCTACTTACTTGCATAATTTCTTTTATGCTTCTTTGAACTTATATACATATCCATTAGAGCAATTATAATGGTTAGTATAACAGAAACAATATCAAAATCATTATTTAAAACCTAAAAAGACTTGTAGCCACTTCTGCTTAAGGACCTTTAGTGATTTTGGTAAGGAAGCTTAGGACAGAAATTTTAAGACCCTTGACAGATTGAGGCTGCTGAAGGGTGGAGGTCAGTTTTTTGGCAGGACTCTTATTTAAAAGGTCCCTGGATTTGCAAAGGTAGACCCTGAGACAGGTGACAGTGGTTGTGGTGCCAGGGAGCAGTTGGAGAGGACATTGCTTTGCTTTTGATAATCAAATTGAGTATGAGAGAAGTTTGTCCACATGAATCTAGGATAAGTGTGAAATCAAAGACTTTTGAGGTTGATGAGGTCTGAGCAGCATTATGACATAAAATACAAACAGAAAAATGTTAGCTATTTATGCAAATGTCACATATTAGTGATATGTGCATGTGAACAAAGAAAAAGGCCTGCGTTTTATGACTGGGTAAGTGTGGTCAAATTCTGGGTCCGCAAACATCACAAACACAACCTGTTGATGATACAAAGCTGAGTTTATTGCTTACCACAGGAAGAAAGCTCATAACCTCAAGAGAGCTTTGGTACTGTTTTGCAGGGGATAAGCATGATTTTATTGGGAACTGGAAGTTTGGTTCGGTGTACAGAATAGTGAAAAGATCTATAAATTGAACTAATCCAACCCAAGAAGGTACTCAGAGCTAAAGGTTACTAGGAAACATGTAAGCTACTCCCAGAATTCTTGAAAGCCTAGAAGAGAAGCAGAGCTGAATGTATGACAAAGGCTTTGAGCCATTTATTTTACAGCCTTCAGCAATGTATCTTCCACTTCACCACTGACCAACATCAAAAATGACTTGCAATTACCAGACCCAGTGTACTCTTTTCAGAGGTCCTCTGACTGCTACCTTTATTGCTGTTTCTCTGACAGTAATAGAGGTTTCTCTATCCCTCATATGAACTCCTGCTGCAGTCCTTAGTTGGCCTCCTCTTTCATCATACATTCTATAACTTGCAGTCAAAGACTTCTGAGGCTTCCCTGCACTTTCCGGAAAAATATTTAATTCTTGGCAAATGAGGTAGTTCATGATGGACCCTTGGCCTTTATCTTCAGCCTCCTTTTTTTTGGTGAACTGTGTTGCTAGACCCTGTGTTCAACTTCTCCTTCTTAGAGAGTATTCTCCCAGACTTTCCTCCCATCTGGCTAATGACATTGATCTTTCAACATTCTGATCAAGTATTTTTTCTATGATGTTTTTCTAAATAATATACTGGTAAAATCAGTGATATTCGAAATACTGAAATCAATGGCTGATACTGCATGGGCACTAACCAATTAGAACAGACACTGGATAAAAACAACTTTATGTTCAGTGCAATATATGTCAGCCCCGAGTAGATCAGGTCATCCTTCTGTGATGTGTCCACTGAACCCAGCACACATATTTTTGTACTTATCTCTACCCAAGGCCATCTTCCTCCCAGAGTATAAACCTCATGAAATCATGGACCATATTTATTCATTTGTATGTGTTTGTGTGTGTCAATTGACAGCTTATATTATTAGTAAGACACAGTCAACAGTAGGCTGTTGGTACTTAAGTTTTGGGGGAGTCAAAAGTTATACACAGACTTTCTACTGTGTAGGAATTCTGGGCCCCTAACCCCCACATTGCTTAAAGGTCAACTGTACTTCACTCTTAGAGGACTCTACTCATTTTGGACACATTCCTTTCTAGCCAATCATTTCTGTTCAGAATAAATATGAGGCATCTACATTAGATATGTAAGGTTAACTTGTATTAGAACAACTTTCTGGCACAAAATAAATAAGAAGATACATAAATATCTTGAAAATTTTTTAAAGACAGACTTCTGGTTCCATTGAAGATGATATAGCACCATTCTTCTAGGGCCCTCTATTTTATTAAAAAAACAAACAAACAAACAAACAAAAAAAAACCCTAGCTGTAACACAACAAACAAACATAGGAAGATTTGAAGGAAAAAGATGAAAACAGATGCCCAGGGCCTTAGGGAACTGAGAAACAATATAGCGGCAAGCCCCTGGGTTTCCTTATCGCTTCCATAGATTCAGGACTGGGTTCTACACAAGCCTCCAACCCAGAACCACCAGAGACACAGACACCAAGAGTTCTAAGAAGACTAGCCAAAGAACTGGGGGAAAAGGTGGCCTTAAAAGAACAGAAAATGCTTTGGCGATATCTTCCTTACTCCACACTAATATCAATGGAAAGACTGCTCCTGACGACCCCCAGGTTTTAGTGAGGCAAAGGAGGGAGCTGACATTCACCCTACCCACCCTCCAGTTCCTCTGCCAGGGTAGTGTCAGTAGGGTACAGTGAAGAATTGAGCCTCCACTGTCATGATAGTAATGACGCAATGAGGTAGAACTAACAATATTCTGCTCACCCCAATGTCGGTCCTCCTCCTGAGTGAGCCAGTGGAGAGCTGAGCTTCTACCTCAACCCTGCAACAAAAAAGCAGTGTGAACCAGCTCCCCACTTCCCCCTTCCCTAGTGCCAGCGGTGCCCAACAAGGATCTGAGCTTACTTGGAAGCGAGGAGTCACATAAATCAGTGTCACACTGTCACTGGAGAGAAGACAACAGGGTGGTTGGTAGAGCTGAATGTCTATCTCACTGATCTGCAGGGAGGCAGTGTGAGTGAGCACTCCATTTTGCCAGAGTTGTGTCAGTAGTCCCCAGCAGGAAGCTGAACATAGACACTCACATGGTGGTTGCAGTGACAACTCAATAGGTGAACTTCCTTCTGAAAAAAATTGAGTATGTCCCATATTCTCATGATATAATATCCTAAATGTCTATGATATGATCAAAACTCAGTTGTCATACCATTACTTATTCATTTTGTAATCTCTGGAAACTAGCCATAGTAAAGGCGCATAGAGTTTCATAATATCAGTTGATTTTACAAGTAATAAATATCAGAGAGGGCTGAATGTAGGCTTGGCCAAAAAAAAAAAAAAAAAAAAAAATCAAATATTTTACCAGATGAGGAAAGTGAGTATGATAGAGTTTAAATAATTTGTCTCTATTCCTACAGGTACCGTATGGATTCAGAACCAAGGTAACCTATCTCACTTTTGCTGTCATCACCTTACTTTGGATGCAGTTAAGGGACTATGGCTATGAGGAATGTGGGTCACCATTGCCACCTGTCCTCAACACACTGTCACATTCTGACCTAATAATCTGGGTCTTCCACTTAAAGGTTCAGCTTTCTTTCTTTCTTTCTTTCTTTCTTTCTTTCTTTCTTTCTTTCTTTCTCTTTCTTTCTTTCTTTCTTTCTTTCTTTCTTTCTTTCTTTCTTTCTTTCTTTCTTTCTTTCTTTCTTATTTCATTTCTTTATTCTTTAGTCCCTTCCTCCTTTTCTTTACTATTCTTTGAAAAAAATTTTTAAATGAAGTAATGCTTAGACATATGTTTAAAAAATATTGAAAACAGAGACTCAAACAGATACTTGTACACCAGCGTTATTCACAGTAGCCAAAAGGTGGAAAGAATCCAAATGTCCATTAGCAAATTAATAAACAAAATATACAGATATAATGGAATATTATTTAGTATAAAAAAGAATGAAATTCTGACAACATGGATGAACTTTGAAAACATTATGCTAAGTGAAATAAGTGTGACACAAAGGGACGACTATTGTATTAGTCCACTGAATCTTTGAACCTCAGTTTTTCTTCTGTTATAATAACATGTTATCCTTTCCTCACAGAGTTACTATAAAGTGATATGACACATGTGACTAAATCTTAGTCCCAAATGTCAGGGGGAAAGAAATTCAACTTTATTTTTTCATTGCAAGCTCCATTCCTTCTAATAGCAGAAATTAATTTTGGTCAGTTTGGAGTTATCCCATCTCCTTTCCCTTGCTTGCACCTGAGTTCCTTCGGGCTTGCATAATGAACTGCATTCAGTATATGGCTTCTTTTGTTTATTCAGCCAATATCTTAAAACCTACCACATGCAAGGCACTTAGGCAAATAAAAAAGATTTACTTTCTTTCATAAAGAAGTATAGTGTCTAGTACTTTGCTCCCCTATTTTGACTTTACCTTGAATCCTTTGTGGTTCATCAAGATACCCAACTTCCTCTTGTAGAAAATTTTCCATTGTTTACCCTGCAGACTGTGTATTTCTTAACTCTGTCACATAGAATGTAATGTGAATGGGACTGCAAACTGGAGCAGTGCATAATTTTATCACTATATGTGATTGATCTGTGTGAGACATATTTTATTTTTAATGTTTATTTATTATAGCTTTTATGCATTCCAACAGAGATGCAATCTTTTGGTATACACGAGAGAACTTCACAAATATGTTTGTGATTTATTAAAGCTGCCATTAAGAGAAAGGAATAGCATTAACAAATAAAATCATTCAGAGTACTATTTCCAGGCATTTCCTTAATTAGCCATTCCCATGGCTAGCCAGTAGTTTGTATTCTGTAGGTGACATTCAATATTTAATAAATGTACTCTGAATGCATGAATGAATAAGAGAATAAAGATAAAAAAGGAGGTGATGTAAAATTCATATCAGTTAACTTTGTTCTTTTGTGGTTTAATGTCAATTGCTGGTTTTAAATCATTCTTCCTATGCCTATTCTCCCCCCACCCCTCCTCCTCCACCACTAATGAAATTTTGCTCTTTTCAGAGTATCTGATCAAAGTTTATTGTCTGAGACACAGTGATATCCTCTCGCCCTTCTGATCTGTTATCCAGGCTGGCCCACCAGCTTGGAACACCTTCCTGGCTTCTGCTCTCCAGGCTGCTTATTCTATTCTTCAGGGAGCTCTTAGAATTCTACACTGCAGATGGGTAAAAATGCCTGAGGTGGTGTTCCAGAAAGGGGAGGGTCCTGGGGGATGGCCGAGGGAGGTTAATTTAGTGCGTGAGTAGAGAGAGACAAGACACCTTGAAAATTTGAGAGGATTGAAGGGTTGGAGGAAAGTCAGTGAAGGTCCTTAAGCAGAACAAGAAGCTGTACGAGTCAACCCAAAGGTGACTGGGGATTTCCTGTGAGTAGTTCATAAAAGCACTTTAGTCCTGTGGGTTACTGTCTGCCTCACTTCTCACCTATGAGAAACACCAGCCTGACTAAAGCTTCTCTATCTTTTTCTTATAGTTTGTCATCCCTTTGACCTTCTAATGTGTGCATATGTCACTGTCCAGATAAAGGCATCTCTAGTAGACCTTCATTTCCTAAAGGCTATGTTCACTGTCAGTGAGCATTCCCAGCTCTTCTGAGCCTGGTCATTCCAAGCCAGTGCGTCTTATCTTCCTATAGGAACATATGTGTGCTGCCGTTTCCATAGCAATCCCTTGGCCTACTGGGCAGAGCCCACCGTCCTGCCATTGTTTACGATGCTTCATTTACCGAAAACACTTTTTTTCTCACTTCTCCAGTTGCTAAGGTTTTCCCTTCCATAAATATTCCCCTCAAGTCTTATGTACTCCCCAAATCTTGGTAATTTGTTTTTCAAGCTGGGCCATTTGCTCTGAATGCCTTCAAACCAAACCATCCTTATACCTAATGTGCTTCATTACCTATGTCCTGATACCTATCACACTGGGTTTCAAATTTTTTTAAGCAAAAAAAGTATTTTCCTTACAACAAAAGTATCACATGCTTATTTTAGAAAAATTAGAAAATGAGGACAAGTGAAAACAAGAAAATCGAAATCACCTTTACTCCCATCATTTCATAAGACACCTCCTTCTCATGTAAAAAACATTTCATAGATTCTCCACAAACTAATTGCAGTTCTAGTATCTTGATGGGAAAAATACATAATGGACACAAAACTATTATGATGTCAGCAACACTTTTAAATAAATTTTTACTTTCTTGTCATGATAATATATCCATTCTTTTGAAAAATGGTAGTTTATATATAATAGGATATCTTATCTGGGTTGCATTTTGAATTAGTTAACACCTCAAGGTCCTCTGTGTGTTCTGTGTTGACAAACTTCCTTTTTTTTTTTTTTAATAGAATATGATGTAATTGAGCTAGGTATTTATAAACTCTAAGGAAGTAGGCGAGTATTTAAATATACATCTATAACATTTACATAGTCTTCATATATTTACAAATATTTTGTTATATATAATGCATATTATATCATATTTGTGCAATCTGTATAACCATCATGTGGCTGAAATACCAGTGAAAGTCAGTGTTTTCAAGTTGGCTAATGGATGCATCAGAATTACACACTTATTGACACTCTGTTGATGTTTTTAAATGCCTAGCAATAAAGTAGCAAAAGACTGTTTAGAAAAAAATTAGTATTTTTGTGCAATGAATGTCTTGCATACTAAAAGGTTTCCCTGGAAAGCAGCACAATTCTGTCCAACATGTCCCTTTGGTGAGGTCGAGCCTAAAGCCAGCATACTCTCTCCATGGCAACCCTGGGGTACAGGCTGGGTGCGAGGCCCCTGCACCATGTGTGTCAGGTCCATCTGAGAGAACAATAGAGCTGCGGTCCAAGAAAAATTCTGGCTCTGATGCTTCCCTTTGGAGTAAAAAGGAGATCCAGGAGAACAGCAAAGTTGGGGTTTCAGTGAAAGCTCAACCCAAACTTTGGCTTTAGGAACATTATGACCTCATTACCAAACCAGCGAATCTATGCTGTCCTAGGCTTGCTATGTTTGAGCACTTTTTAAGGAGTTCTGTAGATTAATTTGAATGCCAGCAGGATAATAGAATAGTTCCAGTTTTAAAGTAAAAGCCTGTTGTAATAGCAACTTAATGCCTCCCTTCCTCTCCACCCCTCCTGCCTTCTAATACCTACTCGATTGTGGATGCCAGTAAGAATAGCAGGTGAAAAAGTCAGAAAAGATGAATGCAAAGCAGTGACTCTAGTTCCAGGAAGGTGATCCATAAAGCAGATAATAGAGAGTTTAGTCTAATCCCTTACAGAGCTGCCTTCTTTCAGATTTTCCCATTGTACAAATTGCTCAATAGGATTAAACTAAGCACTTTTAAAGTTTCATTAACATATTCAATCTGTGAAGTTACTATTTATTCTCTAAGGGATAACTTAGTAAATTGTTAAAGCCTTATGGCAGAAAAAAACAATAATGAAGCTACTAAAAGCCCTTAACATTATAATAAGTAGCACATATACATGCTTGGAGGGTCTCTCAAATCAATGCCAGTTTACCTTCCCTAACAGAAATAATTCTGGTTTTCGAGACAAAGGAGGAGACAAATAAAAACCACCGAGAACAAGGTATTCTTTCTCTCTAGAAAATTCTACCCTATTCTCTTTCTGATAATTTGTTATTTTGGTTCTCCTAAGTAACTCACTGTCTCCAAAAATTTGCTCCATAGAAAATTAGTTCCACAAGGTGATTTTTAAGAAAGTAAGTTTGGGAGATGCTACATACTATATAGTCCTGTCTTGAAAATTCACAATTGCATGTGAGCCTATTAAACACCTTAAAAATTTTGTACGTTAAAGAAATCTGATGCACTTTGTGAATGAATGGTAGCTCATTTCCAAAACTTATATAATGGGACTATATTAAAAAGTATTTCCAGATGTTTTTCCATACCTTTAAACATCATTGCTTTGGGGTCCTCACCTTTTGAAGCAATGAGTTTCAGTGCTTCAGGGGGAGGGTGGAGTACAAACAATGATAAAGGCATTGCTTTGACTATCATATAAAATTTGATTTGTGTCCCCTAGGCAGAAATAGTCTTGAGTGGCAGCCTTTGTTTGAAGTTGAGATTACTACATGCCATAGTTATAGACATATAAAGAAAAGATGTTAAAATAGCCTTTGCCTTAGGGAAGAAAGCCTGAGCTTCCTGGATTGAGAGTATGAGAGAGAGGAAAGGAAAGGAGAGGAGATGGGAAGGGAGAGGAGGGGAGAGGAGGGGAGGGGAGGGGAGGGGAAGGGCGGGGGAGGAGAGGGTGCGAAGGGAAGAGGAACAAATGTCCGAGTATGTGTGCAATGGCTTCACCTTTAAGCCAAGATCTTGTGGCAGAGCATTGCTAGCTAGATCTCAGGTGAGGAAATCAGCGCAGGGGGTCTTTTGTATTATTTCTGGATTAGAACTAGGGGAGAATTATCACTATACTAACTGTATTAACTGGAGGGGTGGCATTAGAGTAAAAATGGTGGCGTGGAGTGTTTGGGCAGACATTGAGTCTAAGTTAGCAGTTTTGAAACTCTTTTAGTTTCCAAATGGCATATGAATGTCCCAGGAGTTTTTACAAGACCTATGAGAGAAGAGGAAAATAGCTGACTGAGAGCCAATAGGCCTACTGCTAAAGGTGAGTGAGGCAGACCCCTGCACAAGATGATCCATCTCAGAGGCCAAGGGAGGAGACTGGCCAGTAAGAGGTCCAATTGAGGGCATGATGGGGTTTCAGAGTTATCTTTACTACTAATTGGAGTGAGGTGAGGATGATCCACAAGGGAACATCCCTGGGTTTTAAGTCATGACACCAGGTCTTGTGTTGACCAGCTATAGATGACTTCAGTGGCTATTAGCTAGCTGACTAGTACCCAGGCAGGCAAGAGATATCTCTCAGATCAAAAAACCCAGAAGACAATAAAAGAACCTTCTGTTGTCTATTGTCATAAGGAATGTAAAGAGTACTATGCTGATAAATGCTTAACCAGCTCTCCTGAAAAGAAGTCCTGACTTACAGCATATGGCAACTTCTTCTGTGGTATAAATACATCATGCTTGATTTCAAATTACCAACATGATATCACTGAATACAGAACTGGGAAGAGGTATGTTTAAGTGTCTCAGCCTTCATGTAAACCCCACTGTTAATACCTGGATGCCAAAATAAGAAAGGATAGGGAGAGGAAATAAAAGCCTAGAAGAATATTTATCTGAAGAGACTCAGATGTCTACTACTAACAGGCTAGTTAATGCTCCCTACTCCTTCCAGAGTAATTAGTTGAGTAGAAGAATGTAAACAAAATAATACTGGGGAAAGTGTTAAATTTTTAACCCATTCCATTATTTGAGCACAGACTATTTTCCCCCAGTTGGGTTACTATTGTGAATTACTGCTCTAATCATTCTTTCTTCATCCTTCATTGATTTAGGGACTTTCTATAAATGGTCTTGGGTTCAAAATTTGGGCTCATGGTGCAGACTTTCTTTCCCTTTTCTGTTCTCTCTTATATCTCTACTATGAGTATTCAAATGTATATATATTATTTTTTGGTAAATTTGTGAGCCTATATTTCCAGTGTGAACCACCTCTAAAGCTTAGACAAACCATCTTAAACACTTTCTCTGTTGTCCAATCAAACCAATATACTGTATTCATAACCAAATCTAGTATTGTCATCACTCTCAAATCAGTCTCCATTTTCTCAACTCAATCTTTCCACTATTCTTGGAATCATCTTTGTTCCTTCCTTTCACACTCACTTACTTCTAAGCAATGTGCCTTTTATATTTTACTCTATTTTCCATTCTCATTGCCACAGCCCTAGTTCAAACATTCATGACCTCACATCTAAATAATCATAATAGTCTTTGTGTATAATGACTTTGACTTTATTTAAAAACATCTTTTGTGAATAACTAAAATAATTTATCATAAAAAATAAAAAAGTAGTGAAGCAAAAAGAAACAAAAAAAGTCAACATAACCTCAAGATCCTACTGCCCAGAGAGAACGCTCTTTGTTAAGCTCTTGGTCAGTATTATCCCAGGTATTGTGAAGTGTCTGTGTGTGTGTGTGTGTGTGTGTGTGTGTGTGTGTGTGTGTGTGTGTGAGTGAGAGAGAGAGAGAGGGAGAGAGAGAACTAATCGCACATGAAATATAATCCACATACAATAATGTTATTATTTATTGATATTCCAGATACTATGCTAGGCAGTCTACATATATCATCTCCTTAAATATTCACAAAATTCTTTATGTAAATATGATTATCTTCATTTTACAGGTGAATAAACTGGGACTCAGAGAATCTTACATAGTTAAGTGGAGGAACCAAGGATGTGATGAATCCAAAAACCTGGGTCTTTATCACTATGCCATAACACAGCCATGGAATCACATTGTACATACTATAGTTAAGCAGTTTTTTAATTTAACCATATGACTCTTTTTAATGTTAAATATACATTTTACAAGCATAGGATCATAGTATGCATATTATATCTAGCCAAAATTTTAATTTAATATGTACTGTGAATATTTTTATTTCAAATATACATTTAAAATTATAACATAGTATTCCATTGGATGGCTGTAACATATTTCATTTATCTAACTTCCCATTGATAGATATTTGTTTCTAAGTTTGCGCTATGAGAAACAAACTTAAATATTTTTGTATATACATCTTTATGGATGACAGAATTATAAGTATTTTTTATGCTTATGTAAAAATTTCAGCATTGAGCACATATGTACAGGGCACATATATAGTGTGGGATGTTACTGAAGGTGGAAAGAGAGTAAGTGCAAGCCACAGCCACAGCCTGGGTGTGGGAGCCAGCGGCCAGGTCCCATGCTGCTGTATTCTAGTATAGACCACAGAAGAGTGTGAAAATTCTAAATTGAAACTGGTTTTTCATGTCCCCAGGAAGTTATATATTTAAAAGTTTTAAGGAAGAAGAAAGAAAACAATCCCAGCTAAGTGGTTGCCTAATCTGTGCTTGAATACTCGCAGGAGTAAGGAGTTTGCTAATTTTCTAAAACTCCCAGTTCTGTTCATGGCTATCCTGCTATCCTTGACATTTTGGGGACCCAGAGCAAGAGGCCCATATACCATGTGACTAAATATTTTAAATAAACCTTTTAAGCTAAAAAAAAAAAAGTTATATTTTCTTTTCACTCTTGGCTCCATCTCACACTATGAGGTACCTCGCATGTATGTGTGTGGACATCTCAGCCCACAAGTTGGAGGTCTGTATATCCCCACCCCTCCCATACCGCCAAGGCTTGGATTCACACACTGACATATATTAGAAAGGAATGTGTCATCTAAGAAATTCTAATATCTTACAAAAGATTTAGGAGTATGTATAAAGGTGAGATTATTTCTAACTGGTGGGATAGTTCATGAAATCAGATGACTCCCTCAGGTAAAAATGGAAGAGAGAAAGTATATGTGAGGTGTGGATAGAAGCAAAGGAGTGAGTGAGTAATGGTGTGAGTTAAAATAATGAGTATGGTGAGAAAACTGGTAGAGATTTTGTGAGACAAGAACGTATAACAGGCTAGGAGAGCCTAAAATGTGTAACAAGGTGGATCTTTATCCTGTTAAGTAGAGGGGAGTTATTGAAAGTTTTTGAGCATGGAAGTGACATAGTTGATTACATCCGTATTTTAGGCAGTTAACTTCAGGAGCAAAGTTTAAAGGGAATTACAGGTGGTTGAAGACCAGTAAAGAAACGGAAATTCCCTCTGAACTATTTTCTTACAACGTTCCTTCACAATACGAGGGTGGAAAGCATTAGTTCCCAGGCAGTGTGTAATGAACTGTGGAAAGACAATGGTGAATTTAATGCTGTATCCTAGGTCTACTATGATAGCACGTATAGCAGAGAAGTAGCAATATCACCAAAGACACTTGCCTTCAGAAAGATGTCCAGGCTTGTTAGTGTATATTGTTACTCTAGGCATAACTGTAGACTAAAAAGTACATATTATTTATAAGGACCGCTATAATTATAAACTTTCCCTGAAATATATTATTTCCTGGACTACCTATAATCACCCCTTTGAGGTCATTTGTGGAAAGTCAAATTATTGATCTAATTTTGTTTTTTTTGGTCACAGCACAGTCAGATGCTGTGAAGAAAAGTCTTGGTATTTTTAAGGGGAAGTTCAGACATTGCGTATAAAGCTTTTCAATTTGCAAAAGGCACGTAATTTGGGTTTGTTGTCTTACCTATGTAGTTTGTGAATTTGAATGCAGAGCTGTTGAAGATTTAAGTATTGCCCTCCCTCAAATTCTATTCTTATATTTGACCTAAGCAACACCATTTCCTTTCTTCCTTGTTCTAATTACCCTGTCCTTCGCCTGGTCTCACAGCTTTTCCTTCTGACCTCTCCCTCATGTCTCTCTGTCCTCCTATGGTTTGTTATGTTTCCTGACTTCTCACAAAGACCAATAAATCAGAAGGCTGACAGTCAAAAGATGGGTTTTTATCATCTCAGCTCTGTCACTAACTAGCTATGTAACTTTGGGCAAATCTTTTACCTTCCTAACTCAAAGTTTCCTTCATCAAAACAAAGTGCAGTAGGAAATAGATGACCTTCAATGTACTCTTCAACTCTAACATTTGTGATTCTAACAAACATGGAATATAATTATTATAATAACAGCAGTGAGAGATATAATGAAAGGAAAGACGTCCCCAAACATGAAGTGCTTTTGTGGTAATGCTGCAGTGATGTCATGAATGCTGCAAAATACTTCACATGAATAAGTTTTCTTATATTTTTATGAAGTACTTTTCTCTTCATCACCCCCCAAAACTGTTCGTCAATGAAGCAGTTTACTCTTCTTTCTTTCTTTCTTTCTTTCTTTCTTTCTTTCTTTCTTTCTTTCTTTCTTTCTTTCTTTCTTTCTTTCTTTCTTTCTTTCTCTCTCTCTCTCTCTCTCTCTCTCTCTCTCTCTCTCTCTCTCTCTCTCTCTCTCTCTTTCTTTCTTTCCCTTCCCTTCCTTCCTTCCTTCCTTCCTTCCTTCCTTCCTTCCTTCCTTCCTTCCTTCCTTCCTTTGGCTTTAATTTTTAGAAGTTTGAAATTTAGGATTCTGTGTGTATTTCTTTAGGTTCATCCTGTTTGGAATTTACTCTATTTAATTTGTAGGTTTATGTCTCTTACAAAATTTAAGGAAATTTTAGCCATTGTCTCTTTGAATATTTTTTTCAGCCTTACCCTCTTTCTCCTCTTTTTTAGGGACTCGGTGACAAATCATATGTTATATCATAGTCCTACGGGATCCTGAGGTTCTATTCATTTTTTTCTCCCACCTTATTTTTTCTCTGTTGTTTGGATTGGGCAATTTCTATTGTTCTATCTTCAAATTCAGATTTTTATTTCCTTTCCATTCTGCTCTTGAGTCCATCCATTAAGTTTTTTTTTTCTTTACTATTTGTTAGCTTTAAAATTTCTATCTTGTTCTTTTAAATATACTTTTTTTTTCTAAGACTTTCTGAGTTTTGTTGAGATATTTTTAAAATTTATTTCAAGCATGTTTGTAATTGCTTGTTGAAGCATTTTAATGATGTCTGCTTTAAAATGCTTGTCAGATAATCATAACATTTGAGTCATTATGGTGTTGGTGTCTTTTGATTGTTGTTTTTTTCTTATTTAGTTTGAGATCTTCCTGGTTCTTCTATGACAAGTGATTTTCAATTGAAATCTGGACATTTTGAGAATTTTGTTATATGACTCTAAATCTTATTTCAAATCTGATGTTTTAGCAGATCTTTTCTGACAACTCTCTGATGAGTGAAGGTGATCTTTATACCACCAGTTGGAGGTAGAAGTCTAGGTCTTCACTGATGCCTGGGAGAGGAGAGACTTTCTTTTACTGCTGGGTAGTATGGTAGTTTAAGCCTCCACTAGATCACTGTTGATTCCACCCTGGCTTGGAGGAAGAGGCACCTCATTGCTACTCCTCATAAGTCTTCCACTGACACAATGGGAGGCGATTAGAGACATGGCCTGTTATCACTGATTGATGGTAAAAGTCCTGACTCTCTGTTAGACCTCTGCTGACACCACCCCTGCGAGGCAGGGGAGAGGTGCCTTGTTTCTAATGGTGTGTGTAGAAGTCTGGGTTCTTCATATGACTTCTATCCTAACTGCTGTGCTTTTCTTATCTACATATTTCAGGGTCTTTTTAAATTTTACATACCATAGCCAGTTTTTATTGTACTTAATGGGAGGAATAGGAAAATGTATGTATCCTGCATTTTTGTGGAAGCTGAAGTCTGAGAGCTTTCTAATTCATTTTTTTGGATAGGTAGTATATTTACCTAATATAAACCCCAACAAAGTATAACAAATTGTACTGTGATAAATCTCTCTTTCTTGTTCATCTTTTGCCCTATTTTTACTCTGCCCTCACCCAGTTTCTTTTTTATCCCTTCAGAATTTATTTATGCACATATAGGAAAATGATTGATTATTTTTTACTCTTTTTTTACACAAAAGGTGGCCTAATATATATATTGTATTGATGTTCCCCCCTCCCCCCGGCCTTTTCTCCATTTAGCTATATATTTTAGAGACTTTTTTTATATCAAGGACATAAAGAGCATTCTTGATCTTTTTTACAGTTCCATAGATTTCTACTATGTGAATAGAAGACAGCATTTTAATGATTTTTTTTTTCCTAAGTTGTGTTGGTAAATTGTAAATTGCCTCAGAAGTATTAGTATCTTTTAAAAATATATAATCTATCAGTGTTTATTTACAGTTAAACTGTCAGATGTTTGGGGAAATGTGAAGCCAGCTTGTGTGTTTTTTCTTCTAGAATTGTTTACATGTAATATGTTTATTTTAAAGATAAAGAACATTTATCATATTCTTTTTTGTATATTGTGTTTTCCAGATGATCTGAGGGATTCCATGATTCTGACATCGTAGGATAAAAAGAAACATGCTAAGTCTAATTATAGGAGTTACAAAAGTGTTTTTAATTGCAAGAAAGAGCTATGCAAGAACCTTTTGGATGTTCTCTCTCCATTTGCAGAAGAATGCCAGTGAACATAGGCTTTCCCTAAATTCCTGCCCTTACACAGTACTTCTCTCTTTCCTGTTCCAAGAGCATGTCTCATGGAGCCTGCAGTCTGGTACAGACCATCTAAAACAATACTGTGATTTGTCTGAGGTTTTACACAAAAAATGTTTTACAAGATTTTCCAGCTCACATGAATTAGCCCAACTTAACCATCTGATGATAAGAAATTGGAGGCTTTTGGTTGAAATACAGAAAAAAGAGTTCACTTGTCAGAGATAGGAAAACTACAAAGAGAGGAACAAAAAGATATTTCAAGAGTTTTGTTTTGTTTTCAGAGAAGAGCTCCATTTCTAGCTTTCTTGGTGTCATGCTCACAACCTTTACTGTAATTTTTGCATGTGAGGCTTACCACAGAAAGCAGATGTAACTTTTTCTTCTATTTCTACATGTAACCAAAAGGAGTTAATGTTATATATGAGGTCATTAAATCAGAGTATTAAGATATGGTTTATTTTAATGCAGTCATATTGTTAGGTCAAATGGCTAGTAGAGAGTATGATACAAAGTAGTCATTCAATAAGGATTAGTAAGTAAACATCAAGGAAATTAATCAAGCTGCTTTGAGAGTTTCGATTTGTTAGATCTTTTGATTGACTTAAATGATGTGTTAAGACACTTGTTGCTGACATACATTCTTTTTTCACTTTTTGGTTTTATTAATGAAATCAAGATTTTTGCTCAGAGAGAGTGGTCCTACCCCAACTCGGAGAAAAATCCTAATTAGTCTAAGACAGTTTGTTACTCTCATTTTCCTTCTAAACATTTGTTTTAGGAATGGGCCTGTGATATAATTGTGACCAGTGAAATACAAAAGGGAGTATTACTGGGTTTATTTTGTAAAAGGTTTCCCCACATAAAAAGGAAACTTTAGGAAGAAACTCCAGGAAATATGGCAGCTATTTCATCTGAGCTCGACTGAGGACAAAGCCAATCTTCTCATGGAAAGAACTCAAATTCTTGATGATGTTATCGAGCCCCAAATTTACTAACTCTGGAGCGTTGTTATGTATCATTTAAGTGACATAATAAATTTTTTGTATTGTTTCAGCTGTGATTTGTTTTCCTTTATTTGCAACCAAAAGTATCCTAACTAACCAATATTTTAATATGCTATATTTGAAAGTAAAGAGCACTGATAATTCATTTGCAAAAGTACAGCACACATTGGTCATATAGATTTGAACCAATAGCAGTTGAAGACTGTACTTAGTTTGGTAAGTTCTCTGAAGAAATGTGGATTTTGAACTAATGTAGAATTATTTGATCAATATAATGTCACAATTTCAAAAGTTATTTTTGATAATAAAAGACACTATTTAGATTATTTTTCAGTCCTCTGGATGTTCCTGAATTACTACACATCTTTCCAAATAGCATAACTTACTTTGAAGAAAATCTGAGATATGAACTCTCTTCATCAAGAAAAGACAGTTTTCACGAAATTTTGGGACCAAGTTTATGAATCCTCAGGTTAAACTGGAATTTATGACTAGGTGATAAAACCGTGAGATGTGTTCGAACCAATATGCTCTGTAAAAGTATATTTTCCTATGAATTTACAGAACTCAAAACTGAATTATTTTTATTGTTGTAAACATAAAATCAGAATTGAGTTCTGACCCATGAACATTTCTATAGTTCCTCAGAAGAGTTCAGTCTGTTAAATATCACCACTCGTATTGATTAATTATAGTTGATCAATGCACTAGGCATATAAAGGTGGCAACGACCCTTTCTAAGAAGTCTTCTTGGTTGAAATTCCAGTGTATTACTTATATGTCAATACACCTTTATTAGTAGCCTTGGGAATCTCACCTCCCTTGTGATTGAATTATGACTTATTTTTATAGGGGATTACCTTAAAAAGCTAAAATTGAGGAAGCAGTAAGCAAGTTCATGATTTTAGAGACAAGAAAAATACCCTTAGTCATATTTTTTACAAAATACAATTAACTTACAAGCACCTTATTGACATTGTGGGTGAAAAGTTTATAAAATTTTTGGTAACAATAGGATGATAAATACAATTAATTTTGCTATTTCCATTGTTAGTCATTGATTATGTCTAAAATGTCACTGATATTTCCCTTATTCAGCATATTGTCTGTATTCATTTATTTGAATAAGTATTACTATATTTGTATGTTTATAAATCACTCTAGCAGAATCATTTGTGATTCCAGTTTCTTTAATCCCGTTGTCCATCAATTTTTGTGTTCATCACTCAGACTTGAAATTTTCAGAGGTCTATGCATGTGAGGCTTTTCTAATTGAGGAATGTCTGCTGTATGTTGACTTGGGG
The DNA here is from genome assembly GCA_028627145.1 of Eidolon dupreanum. Taxonomy (NCBI): domain Eukaryota; kingdom Metazoa; phylum Chordata; class Mammalia; order Chiroptera; family Pteropodidae; genus Eidolon; species Eidolon dupreanum. Next base: position 58,529,439 of record CM053510.1, on the reverse strand, counting down.
GAAGGTATAGTTTTTTTGTTGCTACCAAAATATCTATGTTTTTGAATAGTTTTAAATAAAAATTTTCGTGTAGTATGTACATATACATAGATTTCAATTTTGAGGAATCTGGATTCTTCTTCTATATTTTTGCTTTCTGGATCTCATACATGACTAAGGCTTTGCATATCATCTCATAGCAGATGCCACCTATGCTATTGTGATATTAAAAAAAATATATATATATATATATATATATATATATATATATATATATGTATGTATTTGGTTTTTATTCCTAGTTCCTGACACAGAACTCCTAAAACTCTTGAAATTTTCTGAATGATAGGAGTGAGAAGTGCATCTTTTGTTATTTGTAATAAGCCCCTTTTAATTTATCTGAATTTATGCTAATGAGGTGACAAAGGATGGAGGTTTGGTTGACAGAGGAAAAAACCATGCGATTAGATTAGACTTTGAGCCCCATCCTGAGCTAATCGCCAATAGCTGATGATATAATCAACCATGCTTATAAAATGGAAACTTCATAAAAACCCTAAATGAAGGAGTTTGGAGTGTTCCCATTTGCAAGGAGAGTGGCACACCCTAAACTCTACAGGGACAGAAGCCCCTGTACTCAGGGCCCTTCTGGACTTTGCCCTATGTATCTTTCCATTTGGCCATTCATTTTTATCTTTTATAATAAATTTATATAATAAATTATATCTTTTATAATAATAGTAAATAAACTGGTAATAAATAAAGTGTTTCCATGAGTTTTGTGAGCCATTACAACAAATTATTTAACTGAAAGAGGAGGTCATTGGAATCCTTGTTCTGTAGCTAAGTCAGACAGAAGTGTGGATAACATGAGAAACCCAATACTTGTGACTGACATTTAAAGTGGGAGTGCAGTCTTATGAGAATGAGCCCTTAACCTGTCTGTACTAACTCTGAATAAATTAGAGTTAGACTAAATTAAATCATATAGCGTTCAGTGGTATTCAAAAAAATGAAGCATTGCTTGGTATGGAAAACCCATGCATTTGGTGTCAGCAGTGTTGCAATTAGAAAAACAAGGGTGTGTGTGTGTGTGTGTGTGTGTGTGTGTGTGTGTGTGTGCCTGACATTGTCACCTGAACATCTTATTAGTACCACTAATATAATATTTCTACGGCCAAACTTCATCATTTGCATTCCTGAAAACTACTCCTCTGATATTTGTTTGTTTCAACATTCTTTTCATGGTGACTCAGGTTTGAAATTTCAGAGCCAATTTTTTATTTCATCTTCTCCTTTGCCTCCAATGCTTAATCTCCTGCCAAAAAGCATTTTCTGCTTCAGGTGGTATTTGAAATCAATCAAACACCAAGTATTTATTAAGCCCTTCCATATGTTCATTACTGTGCTAGGTATATTGGGGGATACACAGGAGACATTAAACTTGATGCAACAAAAGCACAGATCACACCCAGGTGGCCTCACCAATTTCCTTGCACACCTGAATAAAAAGTACAAGAATTAATTTGTTCAGCAAGAAGACTTTAAGAAAACAGGCCACAGTGTAATAGCAACCACTGGGGTAATTGGGTGTGTATTCAGGGAATCACAAGGTTGCCAAGGAGAGATGCACTGTGATGGGGGTGTTTAGAATAGAGCAAGTATTTTTAGGGAGAGTAAAAAATATCCAATCCTATTTTGCCAGACATAATTTATAAATATCTTTCCATCCAGGGATGAAAGATTATATGCAAACAACTATGTCAATAACTCTTTTCAACAAACACTTGTCTAAACTTGGCTAAGAAATGTAACATTTTCAAGGGAGTTGTTGTAAATGTGTTCTCTGCTAATATCAAACAGTTCTGAGAAGGGTAAACCATGTCCTTCCCAGAGCCTCTTTCTTGGAAGGTGTGTAGGTAGAGACATGGGTGCAGCAAGCTCTATGACTAGATTATGGAGCTGGTAGTAATAACCTGGTGATACAGGTGTAGCAGGTACTGATGATGCTTTAGGCAACTCAAAAAGGTCATCCTCTAGGCTGCCTCTTCCCTAGGCTCATGTTCTGATACTTCCTTTTGCATAGTCTCTACTTCGTTTATGCTCAGCTACTTGCAGTATCTACAGCAAGACACGATCCTGCTTTCCCCTACGGCTCCTGTCTGCCTGTTGTTTCCTCTGTCTGAACACACCTGAACTTTTCCTATAGGACAATTCCTAGTTTTCCTTCAGGTCTCAGCCCTGACATACCTCCTTTTAGAGTAACTTTCCTAAACAGACTCTAAGATACCTCCCTCTGCTCTCCTATACCACCAGGTATTTCCCCAAACATAGCACATGCCACATTAAATATAACAATCACCTCTTTGTCTCTCGATTAGCCTAAGACTCCTTAGAAGCAGATGCTGGACCTTGTTCACAGTTAAATTCTCAGTGCCCAGCAAGTTACTTGGGACACAATAGGTGATCTGTAATTGTTTAACAGATGAATGAACAAATAAGTGTACTCCCACAGCCTCGTTACAGCACGTTAGTTGGATGACTGAATCATCCTGTTTTGCCCTGATGTTCCCTGTCTTAGAAAATCCCTCAGTTCCGGGCAAACGAGGACAGTTGACTGTTCTACACATTAGCCAAAATATAAAGTACATTCACATTGCAGAGTCATGAGTTAATGTGCACGGCAGATAGCAAGCAACAGCTTAATCATCACTGCAGTTCATAGTATCTTTAAAATGAAATATTTAAAACAGATGATTTCCAAATTCCTTCCTATTTCAAAATTAATCTTGTGACTCGAGTTTTTGGGTGGTGGCTGTAAAAATGATTCCAAAAACTGCTAGGCTCAGGCTCGTCAGTAAATTTTAATTCAAGTGCTAAGGCAGCATCATTTCAATAAGGGGAATGTCTTGCATTAATTCATGGCCCACAAAAGAGCCTCTGGAACCACGGGGCTTTTAGTCTGAAAAAATTTAGGTTTTCATCTTAGTGTTTGATCCTTTTCTTTCTCACTAGTTTCTGTGGGATTTGTTAACAATCCCAACTACCTGTCACTTAAATAAAAGATCTATTATATTTATCCACAGAACAAATTATTACTTAGTCCTACAGAAGTTTTGTATAAAACTGCTTTTTTCTTTTTTCTTTCTTCTTCTTCTTCCTTTTTTTAAAAATCTTGAGATGTGTTGCTTTTATGTGACTTTCTACACACTTTAGTATGGAGAAGCAACCTTATTTTTTCCTAGAAATTTTATGATTTTTTAAGAAAGATAGTGGTTGAGGGCTCCATGGGAGAGCAGAGGGCATTGAGGAGTCTGAGCATGGGTACAGTGGGGACTTGGAGGAGACAGACCGTATGAGGAACAAAGATGATGGGGAACTTTGTGAGGGGCCTGCTGAGTCATAATTAATGTGAGTGAGTGAAGTTGTGACAAAGCAGTTTTTTCTGAAGTAAAGTGGAAACCTGGGGCAATGAGATGATTGTGTGCATGGTCCAGTGGTTCTGCAAAGCCATAGCGGGTAGTAGCCAGGGAGATGCCAGAGTTCTTCCCAGTTTGGGATGTGACCTTTACTGGACCTTATGTTTTTCTTATGTTGAGTCTTTTGTGTGCATTTTGTGATACAGGAACTAGGCCAGGCATAAGAAGATAAGAATGGATCTTCTGATGTGGTTGTTTTAAAATATGTCAATAAATTCTCCAAAACTACTGCATGTAAAAGGTGGAAACTAATTCCTCTCACTTTGGGTGTGGGCTGCCCATCACGATTTGCTTCTCCTGAATAGAAGATGATGGATATATGAGCTTTGAGACCACATCATAATAGGCACTGTGGACTTCTCCTTGCTCTCTCTTTTGGATTACTTGTTCTTGAGTTATGAGGACACTCAAGCAACCTTATGGAGAGGTCTGTATGGCAAGGAACTGAGCCTACCTGCCAACAGCCAGCAAAGAGCTAACCTGAGGCATCCTGCTGACAGCCAGGTGAATGAGCCACCCTGGAAGCAGATCCTCCCGTTGCAGTCAAGCTTTCAGATGACTGCAGCTCTGACCAATATCTTGACTACAACCTCATGAGAGGCCCTGAGGAAGAATCATGCAGCCAAGCAATTCTTGAATTCCTGATCCAGAGAAACTGCGAAATAATGTTTATAATTTTTTAAAACACTAAGTTTTAGAGCAACTTATTATTCAGCAATAGCAATGAATATATCTGCCAACACAGAAATGAAATATTAAGCTTGTTTAAATGGAACTTGCTGAAATAAAAGAATAATACTCTGCTTACTCTGTGAGTTGTATGTTGCGAATCATGTAGATCTGGTACAACAGGAACACTACAGACAATGAGAGGTGATAACCTGCCTCCCAGCTTATATGGGTTCTGCAGGCCACTGGAAGGAAGCTTTCCAAGCATCTCCCCTCCTGCCCCGTTCCTTGGTCATTTAGAGTCTGGCTTCTGGAGACTGGTATTCTGATGGCGATAAACCCTGGAAGCTTCATCTAGTTTCAGGACTCATGACTCTTATTCAGTTGACAAACCAGCATGAAAATTATAATCTGTGAACACAAGCAGGAAAATATGAGAATGAGAAAAGAGATTATATGCTTCCTTTGGGATGGTAGAGGTGGTGGGGAGTATCTACATGAAGATCATAGTTTTTGTGATGACCCACTATATTTTCTGCAATTGGGTTCTATGAGATTTCACTGTATCTTTCAACTGCTGTTTATATTTGAGTTGAAGTTTTTTCTTCCTTGCAACCAAATGATCCCTGCAAGATAGCATCCCAGCCTCCCTTGTTGCTGATCACTTATTTCTACTCTATAACAGCATCTGTGGAACAGAAGCAATTGCCCTTGGGTCACATTTTCAGCAAGGCTAGTTCTTGCAACACAAGATTGGACAACACACATGGAACTATTCTTATAACAAGAACACTTCTTACAGTAAGCTAACCTCTAATAAGCAAATCATTCCTGGAGAGCTTCAGGGTATAAATCCAAGGTAAAGAATGGTAATTTCACAGCTGAGTTTAAAAAAAAAACAGAAATATTATTTCTTTCTTGAGTAAAATGTGTTCCAAACAACCATAAATTCTGGGGGAAATGAATGATTTCAACCAAAAATATCCAAAAACTATATAAAAAATTTCTGAATAGTCAAAATGACTTTGAGGTTTCTCAGCTAAATTTCAACATATGGTAAATATTTGAGACATGATAATACAAAGTACCTTATCAATTTCAGGAAATTAAGCTAAAATTAAAAATAAATAAACTACAAGAAAACAAAGAAGAAAATCAACAGTTTTAGCCCTAGAATAATAAGGCTGTGAATAGTTTCCTTGGAAGCTAAAAACCCCGTGTGCCCCTGAAATTGCTGCATTGATTCCTAATAGTTAGGAGGGAGGAATGCCATTTTGCAAATGCAAAGTGTGTTAGACAGACATTTACTGGAAATCTTCCAGAAAAAAAGCACCGCGTACGTGGTGGAAATTCAACATAGCTGAGGTTACTGTTCAAAAATAAAGAATCATTTACAGGGTGAAAAGACTTGCCTGTACCACCCACATTCCAATACGTACTCTGGATTTCTCAAAGGTTTTTGTTTACTCGTTCGATTTGATTTGATTCAGGTCCCTGGAGATTCCCCGTTGGCAGCTTTGATTGCAAATTTAATTTTAGTTCAGAGATGATTTGAATAAAAACTGATTGTTCAAGTTGTCAGCACTATGAAAACATATAGAAGGAGACACACACACACAATTCCACTAGGGAGTCATTGTGGCATTTTTGTAAAGTTTATTTAAAAGTAATTTTTCTGCTCAAAATTCCATCTGCTAAAGACTCAAAATAATTTCAAAGCATGCTCATCAGACAATGATTTTTTTTTTAAATGTGAGATAGAGATTTTATTTATTTTTTTATTATTTTTTATGGTGACATTCGTTAACGAAATTCAGTAAGTTTTAGGTGCACAATTTAACAGGCATACACATATTGCATTGTGTGTTCGCCTCCCATAGTTAGATTTCTTCCTGTCACCACATATTTAATCCCTTTTACCCCATCTACCTCCCTCTTCCCCCTTCCCTCTACCTTCTGGTTGAGATAGAGATTTTAGAGAACAGAGCAAGGATGGGAAGCAAAACACTATTAAATTGCATTTTTTTTTTTCTAAAAAGGTTAAGGAATCTCTTTGGAGGCGCTAAATGAAGCAGTTTGGTTTCCCCGATATGCCCAGGCTCATTTGGAATGCTGGGTAGATGCATTAGCTTTGTACTTTTGGAGATCTGGGTGGGATGGAAGAACACAGTGGTAATTGGGGTTTGGCAAAACCTCTCGAATTATTTTTCAAACACTTTAGGTTTGGCAAAGGCAGATTAGATTTTGCCAAATGCCTTTTTTCTTATTTTGGAACTTAAGTGTACTTCAAGGAAAATTTAATCCATGTGTTTTTGATTTACTTATTCTTAAGTCATCAAATTATTTTCTTGAAACAATTAATGCTCAATAAATTTTTTTGAATTATTTAATAAAATTGTTGTAAAGTCTCCTTGAACTCCATCCCCTTTCTTTTTCCCCAAATGTCAAAGTCATATGATGCCACTGTTAAATCAAGCCAACATTTTGGAAACTTTATATATTTTTTTCTATTTAGAATCCTGTGTGAGACAGTTCTAAGATTAGCTAAAAATATAGCCTATTGTTACTGGATAATATGATTATAGGATCATACATTTTTTAGTTCAAAAATTTTTGAGTTTCCCTTAGTATAAGATTCCTTTTTACATCCTTCAAAGCAGTCACCTGCCCTCTATATCAACACACATCAGGAAATTGTTCTCTCCATTATTGAATAACTCTAAATATAGGTTTGTCCTAAATTTGTGATTAAAGTTTACAGTAGGTAAAGCAGTTATTATCCAGGAACATTAATGCAATGGTGGACTGGGAAATGTCAATCTTCCTTGAAATCATTGCTTTGGTTAGGCAATTTGCTTGTGTGGGAGTCTCAAAGGCACTGTGAATCCGGAATACTGAACTAATCTTATTTCTACATCCAAACCTACTTGTTATTCCTATCTTTTCCAGCTCAAAGAATGGACCAGTCTCTTTCCTCTGAGCCTTCTTCTTGCAAAGCCTACTCACCCCACTCACCTTGTCTAGCTAGAAGACTCACTCAACAAGCACTCAACAGTTGACTGGTACTCTGATGAGCAAATGGAAAGGGCTGAAGCCAAAAAGGAGAAAGGCACCATACAAATGGATATCAAATACATATACCAAATTCTGTTCTGAGTTTAAATGGTAAAGTGAGATAGGTCAGAGCTGTACGATGGAAATTTTTCCTTGTGATTGGCCAAGCAGAGGCAGGGGATGGCCACAGTAAGAAGCCCATGGATAACAGCAATATCAGGACTATGATGATTGCATGTCCTCAACTCACCCAGAAGCTCTGTGGGAGCAGAAAGTTCTTGGACTATACGAGAGTGACCTCAGCCACTGGAAAGTGACTTTTGTGTAGCAGCATAACAAAGAGTTGTAGGGAGACTCACTTGGGATGGGGACAATAGGCTAATTTAAGGAATGGCACAAGACTGGGATGAATGGACAATCTGGGTGAAGAGCACCAAGACATGAGGCTGGTTCATCTCCAGACTGTGCAGAAGAGGCAGCTCTAGACATGAAATCAAGAGTCTTGCACTGAACATATGTCATGCAGTTCTTAAGTAAAGCTGTCCTCGGGCTCATATTCAAGAATTTTCTATTATTCTCTATAATACCCAATTGTCCAGGCCAAACACTATGCTATGGGAGCTTGGTAGTAAGAACTATGTGGCCAGGTGTGTATCTCTTTATGCTTTCTTTAGAGCATTCAAGAAAGCAGATGACATAATAAGTTCTATAACAGGACAGGGTATAATGGGTGCTTCTAGCAGAGACAACTGAGATTTGAACAATCAGGAAAGGTTTTTCCAGAGGAGGTAGTAGCTAAGAAAATGGAGGTGGTGGGGCGGGGGGAGGTTTAGGGGGGACAGAGGAGAAAAGTATTTCTTACAGAGGAACGACCATAAGTTATAATGTAGAGATAAGATAGCAGGGCTTGTTCAAGAAACCACAAAGAGTGCACCATAGAATATGATGACGGAAAGGTAAAACATGAGGGGGACAGATGATTTAAGGGTCAGCTCAATGTGAGTTTTGTATTATATTCTAAGGTACTTGGGCTTTATCACATAGCAATGGTAGATCATTGAAGATTATAAACAGGGAAGTTATATGATCAGATTGCATTTTAGAAAGATCACTGTCCCTTCAGATAGTCTAGAGACAACTGAATCAGTTTGAAGGCTATTTCTGTGGTCCAGTAGAAGCATACTGAAACCCTGAAGAGTAGGGAGTATAAAGTTCAAAGCAAACTGACACAATCTGATGGCTGACTAGATGTGGATAGTAAGAGACAGGGAAGGGCCAAGAGTGACTCTTGAGTTTCTGTAACTGAGGTAGTGATGGGGCCATTTACTGAAAGTGAGAATTCAATAAAAAGATTTCAAGAGGATGTAAAGTTTAATTGTGGACGTGCTAGGTCTGTGGAACATCTAAATGGAGACATCACAGTTCAGAAGAGAGGCACATAGGTTAGGGAACTGTCAACAAATGGGATGCTTTTGCAGTCATAGAGGCAAATGTCATCTTTCTGGAATAATATATGTGCTATAAAGAGGACCAAAGACAGAGTCCAGTGGCAGAGTTCTCTGCCTAATGTAACATGGTTCTGGTTTTTCACAAGATAGTCTCCTTGAATTTAGGGAAGCTGAATGGGAGTAGCAGTGTCCAGAGTCACTGGGCAGATTGCTTCCAGATGCAGCAGCCATTTCCAGGGCTCCTCAGGCGATGCTCAAACACAGTGCTTCTAATAGCTCATGTTGTAGTCCTTGAAGTTGGCTAGCATGATGAGGGTCTTCTGTCACTTGCATCGCTGCAAAACTCAGAAACTCAGAATATAGTCAAGGATATAATCTACCACTTCAACGTCTGTTTCAGACTTTTTTTCTGAGTGGAGGTGGCCAACTGTGGTGTTGCTGGGGGAGTTGGTTGTCTACCCAAGAAGCCCTAGGCGTGGCCAGTTGAGTGAGATGGAAGGTGGGAGGGTGGTGGAAAGGCCAGATAGAATGATAGGTGCAGCTACCGGTTGTCCCCCAAATCTCTGATTTTACTTTCAATGGATAGGTCTGTCATTTTGTGGCTAGTTTAGTGTATAATCTATCTATAATACTACAAGTAATGTGGGTGAGGATGTCACCATTTTGAAATTCTTGATGTGAATAAAGTTCAGTAAAATTAGAAATTCATTTATATTTTTGTAAGAAATTTCAACTTTACATTTTTAATTAAAAAAAAAAAAGAAATAGCCATTATATTGTGGAAGTATAATGTCAATTGTTGGAAACATTTCAGTGGTTATCAAAATTAAGAAAATATTTTTATCACCTATTTGTGACAATACTTTCTTACTGATGGTGACTGTCAAGAGTTTGAAGAAATTATCACAATAAAACCTTGATAAGAAATTGTGAGTAGCCATTTTAAGAATAAAAAAAATTAAATTATTTTGGAATTTTAAACAAATTCATTATTTAATATATTTTCTAGTTTTCATTTTTCTTATCACAAATTATACAACATAAAGAGAAGGTAATCACTTTTTTTTTTTATCAATACCGTTTAGACACTTCTCAATAGTGTCTAGTTTATCCCAGTATGATATAGGAATAGTTTCATTATCTATGTATGACATAAGATAAGAAAGGTTGGAAGGCACTGATTTGGGAACACCAACATTTAAGGGGTGAGGAGACAGAGTAGCCCATGAAGGCAGTTGAAAAAAATTTGCCAGAGAGTGAGTATCAAATAAGAAGACAGTGACGTCAAGGAAGTCAGGGGAATAAGAGGATGTGGTTAACACTGTCATAAGGCACAGGGAAATCGAATAAGATGACTGAGAAAACCCCTTTCTATTAACAACAAAGAGATAAAATTGATGATCTCACTGAGGACAGAGTCAGTGAAAAGAAATTAGGTGGTGGAGGTGATAAATTAAGTACACATCTACTTTTTCAAGAAGCTCTACTTTGAAGGAATGGAAAGAAAAGCAGCAGAATCACTAAGAATTGTGACAATACATTCATGAGCTGACAATAAAAGAACCAGTTGAAAAACAGTGGTTATAGCTATAGGAAGAGAGGGAGATAAGAAATGGAGTAGTTTCTGAGGAGGTAAGAGAAAGGAATAGAGTATAGGAAAATGGGTTATCCTCAAATGCAAGGGAAATCCCTTTCTTGGAGCTTTAGGAGTGACAAATGTGAAGTTCTGATACCAACATATGACAAAATGTCTACAAATAGTTGAGTGCATCCAAATCACATAGTTTTGATTTTTTCTGGGAATATTAGGTCAAATTAATCTAGGAGAGGCATTTTGAGAAGAGAGGTTAAGTTTGGAGAAACTGTGGCTGAAGACTGTGGTTTTGTAATGGTGCTAATCTGAACAGTTGTGTATTTTTCTCCAGTCATATTCATTAAGTATAAGAGTAAAGAAGGCAGATGATTGGGTTGATCCAAGGTTGGGATTTTACAGAGTGGCCATAGTGGAGAATCTAGATGGCTGGGATGATGAAAATGCTTGAAATATGGCTGAAGAAACAAATCTTAAGTTTTTGGCAACAAGGGGAAGAATGAAGCCACTTGATATTTCCCAGGATAATAGTTAGACTAGGAGTAAAGCAGGTGCCAGAGTTATCAGAGAATGAAGGGGAGAAGATGACATTTTGTGCAGTGTTTGAGGTGGGTTGGGGGATTTTACTTACAATGAAATGAAGATTCTTTAAACACAGAGGAAAGATTTGGGATGGGATAAAGGACAATTGAGAGTTAATTTAGAAGAAAGGAAGCATAGAGCAGTAAGAGGGGAAAAAAGATGATGCAGAGGTTTGCATTTCAAGTGGAGTTTTAGGAATCCATGGATTGTAAGAATGGGAGGTCAACAGTCTTGACGTCCAAGGAGTATGAAGGCTGGTCTGTAGATGGTAAAGGGGCTTCCAGGAGGCTGGCTGTGGCCTTCCCTCAGGGTTCTAAACAGAACACAGCAAGGAAATGTTCAGTTCCCCAAGAGGTGGAAGTAGAGATGGTGAAGATGAGGAGAATTTAGCCTCAGAGGCAATGCTCTCAGTAGGTTACTCATATTTCACTTCTCCAGGATGCTTTTTTTCATACCTCCAGGTAGCAAGCCAACATTTTGTCGGGAAGAAGACCAGACAAAGTAATACAATATGGCAACATGCTTGATAGAGAGTAGTTCTACCTTTGCATCATTTCAGTTTTAGCTTCAAGAAAGTGTTCTGGACAGTCTCCTGAATGATAGTCAGCTGGCCAAGCTAGAACTCCACACAAGGCTGGGAATATTGCCGTGTGCAAATACAATGAAACTCTGAGTCTAGCCTTTTGCCTTAGGCCAGTCCAACTAAAACAGAAATTCTGGCTCAGAAGAAAAAGGCAGATTTCAACTTTGCCACTTGAAATGAAACTAGAAAAACATCCTCAGAACAGAGGTAGGTCTTGACTCATCCCCTTTTCCTGAACGAATTAGGGTTTTAGTTACTATATTATTTCTGTCCTCTTAAATATGACATAATAGTGAAATTACATGATTTTTAAAATTATTTTCAGGTCTGATGTTGTATGTATAATTCATTTTACCACGGTTATACGAGGTACTTTGATGAGTAGGAAGTACTCATTTGTTGGGGAGTGCTATTTGGAACATCTTTTTCAGAAATAGGCTAGGCTATAATGGCATTACAAAACTTATTTTTAAAAGCTGCCAGGCATAAGTATAACAAAACGTAAGTATGACATATGTTTTTAATTATATACTTTTAAAATACTATATAAAAATGGAATTTTGTTTTTGTCAGATTTTTTAAAAGTTTTTTAAAAACAGTTGACAGTACTGAGAAAATGATGGGGGAGAAAAGGGGAAAAGAAGTAACATTAGTTACTTCTTAAACATTAGTTGTGATGCTATGTATTTAAACAATTCCTCTCTCATATACTTGATTCCATCTCCTTGACTCTGCTGGTCTCCTGCTTATCATTATTCTGGTTCCCTTCCTTATGCTCCAGAGGGCAGGGAACATATCTGGTATTTTATAGTAACCCTTTCCAACACATTATGAAAGTTATAGGCTCTCTTCCTCAAAAAATTGCTTGTAGGCACTTGTGTACGTACACATACATGCGCGCGCACACACACACACACACACATACACAATTTCAAGAGATTCATGTCTTCTGTCTTTACTTTGCCCCCTAGAATTTCATCCTTAGGCTCCCAAATTAAGTTCTCTTACTCTCTAAAATGGGCATTCAGTACAGAACACCAGTTAGTTTCAGGGGCTGAATTTATTATAACCTCTGCATCCCTGCAGCGTCCAATGCCTTGCCTGGCAAGGAGAAGGCATTCAACCAAGTTTAATGAAGTATACTGCAAAACAAAAAATGACATTTTAATGAAGGATATGTAGGGAAGAAGGCAGGGTCTTGGGCAGTGGGTTGATAGGTGCTGAGGTAAGATGAAGCTGTCAGAGAAAAGCTCGGATGAATATATACTGATGTCTAGAAGTTGTTTTCTCTTAAACCTCAGCCACCAACTAGAAAGAGCAAGAGGGAAGCATTTTTTGGTTAAAGAGTAAATCCTAAACTTCTGAAGCTGGATTCTTCTGATCATAGGCAAAGGTTTGATAATCTCAGAAACCAAAAGAACTTCTGAAGAGTGATGTGGGTAAAAGAAATACCTAAAGAAGCGTTGAGACATGGAGTAAACCACAGAATTGCCAGCATGATAATTATGACCGTCAGTGTTTTCCAGGTGAATCTTGGCACCCTCATGGTTTCAGAGGGCAAGGCCAGGCTCCCAAAGCATAGGGTCTAGGACACAGCCACTGCTGGGATTCTCCCCACCTAGGCAGGAGCACAGGTTTTTCACTTCATGGCCCTATCCTGTGTCTCTCTCTAGAGGAATAAAAAATGTACTACATTCATGTGGCATTTCCACCTTGAGCACTTCAGTTTAATCACAGTCAATTAGAAAAAACACTGGTCTGCTTTTTCTGCAGCCTGTCTCAGCTAGAGCTGGTATGCTCATCTCTTGCCAGAAATGGATTCCTGATGTAGCTGACTAAAATAAAACTGTCCGTGAAAAGTTAGTTTATACATTGAGACAGAGACATAGCTTTAGTGGCAATTGTATTTACAGTAAAAAAATAAACAACAGAATAAATCATCAAATAACACTCTCTCCTTCTTTCTTCCTGACCCAGCTTTCCTTCTCATTTGTGCTCAGTCCACAATCTCTCCGTGGGTAGTTTATTTTACCAAAGGAGCTGTTTGATCAACTTGAAATATATTTGCTGAAAACAAATCTATTTGATCAGGAGAGGAGTGTCAAGAACCCTTTGTCTTTAATCTGAAGAAATGGGGACTGGGATGAATTTACCATGGGGATGGAGGAAAGGCATCACAATTTTGATGCGTTCCATTACTTTTCACTTGGCTTTTATTTAAAATAAGGTCAGCCCCTTGTCCTTGTACCGGTCAAAAATCAAAAACCACTCTAGTTTTTTTGTTTTGTTTTGTTTTGTTTTGCTGCTTCTTAAACACAATCCTGATATGTCAGTTTAAGACAAAAGAGGGTCAGACCTTCCTATAGTTTTTTCCCCTCTAGGAAATTCTCAGGGAAGACTATTTTGTGACTCTATAGGTAGGCAGGGGACATATGATACTGGTCTACAAAGCAAAGGATTTTTAAAGCTGGGAGGAAAATAGGTACAAACTCTCCACCTCAGTTTGCTGAATTATCTCATCCTCTGTTAGGACAAACATATCTGCGATGTTAGAGAAACTTGGTTTGTGATATTATGTTCTTATCAAAATATGTGTTCATCATTACTGAATCACAGATTGATATGATCTAAATAGTTATTAGTAATCAGGGTTTAGTTTTTCTTTGGCTTAGTTTTTCCCATCTGGTTTTGGTTTTGTTGTTGCCTTTCCAGTTTTGAGCAAATGTAATAAAAAAAAAAAAAGATTAAGAAAACATAGCATGATTTGAGAATCTCATCCAGTCCAACCCTTTAAGTAGATTTTTTAGAAAATTGAGTATGAGGTATGATATTATACTAGAGACCTATGTATTAAATATGCAAATCAGTACACAGATATAAAATGAACATATTTCATTCTTAACTGCCATGTTAACCAGATAAAAACTATTATTCCACCCTATGCTGACATTCTGTAACAAGAAGGAAGGAAAGAAGAAAAAAGGGAAGGAAGGAAGGAAGGAAGGAAGGAAGGAAGGAAGGAAGGAAGGAAGGAAGGAAGGAAGGAATTCATCAATGAGGAAAAGCACAAAAATATATCGGTTAGAGTGGCCAAGCGTTGGAGCCAAGTTCTTGCAGGTAACCATAAATCCTTTCTTATTCCAGAAGATCCTCATATTCTCCTCCACCAGATCTCATCTACCATGATACAATGAAAGCAAATGCTCTGTGTTACCTTGTTCACCCCCAACTTGGGACCATGGAGTCTGTTCCAGGTTTATCAGTTATAACATGAAATAGTAATTGTGATAACAATAGCTCACATCTTAGCCAATGGTTGCATTGAGTACATTATAGGCATTATCTTTAGTCCTCAGAGCAATCCTTGGTGGTAGGCTTATTATTACTGCTTTTTTTTTTTGAGGGGAAATCAAAGCTTAGAGAGGTAGTAAGAGGGTGGAACAGGATTTGAAATTATGTTTGTAAGTCAGCACTTATCCTTTAGTCTGGATCTCTTTAGTCTGATACAGGCAACTACCAGGTAAAGAAAACTACCTGGAAGGGCTTAGGCGCGGCCTCCTTGTTCTGATTCCCAGCTTGTCCTGTGTACAACCCATCAGCACATTGATTATTACAGTCTATCTCTTCATCTACTTGTCTATCTCTTCTACTAGACTGGAACTCCTTGACAGTGAATCCAGAACACCAATAGTGCCTGACAAACAGTAGGTACTTAAAACATTGTTGTTGGGTAAAACATACTAAAATGATTATACACTGGGGATTTATAATCATTAAGACCAGTCATGCCAACCTAACTCTGCATTCTTTTCCAGATATTAAATGGTGTGTAATTTCACATCAAATTTTTAAATGTAAGCAGGTGCAGTTAAAAATACAATTTGATCCATAATTGCCATTATTATAGTTGGCATTTACAAAATTTAATTCTAATTACAGAATTAGCTGTTGCATTGTATTGAAAAAAGGAAGTGTTTTAATTTAACATTTTAATAGGAAATGTATACATATTTACTAACTTCATTATAAAACTATCATCAAGTAATTTTTGAATATCTATGCCACAAGACACAATTAGCTTTTTTGATAGAAGACAGTCTTGTTTTAACAGAGGTTTGCTTTATTCACGGCCTTGCATTGTACTTAGCTCAGGCCTCAGATGCCCTCTAGTGGTAATAAATAGTAACTAAATAACAAAGTAGATGAAAATAAAATGAATTTATTAGGTAAAGACCCTTTTACAGTCAGTAACCACATCTGTTCAGATTATATAGAGTAAATATAATAAAAAAATTAAAATATTTGCTTTGTCTTTTCATATTAATGTAATATTCCTTAAAAATATCTCACAGTAGTTAATAATAGTAAAAGAATACACATACACACACATAATATATAAATAAGGTATAGAGAAAAATGAAACAAATATGTGTGTACCCAGCACCTGGCTTAAGAAATAGAAAAGAAAGTAAAAAAAACAACAACACAGTTTTTGTTTGATTTTAAAAGCCATTGTCTTTCCATGATGTCATACTATTTCCCAAGACGCAGAATAGAAAACTCATCACGTGAATAAAATCAGCCCTCAGCCTCTTAACAAACATGCTTTAGCCGCTAATCCAGTCAGTGGGTTTTGCTGAAGAAAAAGAAAATAGCTCTCATATTACCTTGCACATAGTGAGCACGCAATAAATATTGATTTTGTGTTCAGTAAATAATCTTCTGCTAATAAGTCCTGACTGTTTGAAACTTTAAAAACATATCCTAGGGGAATATACATTTCTCACATACAGAAAATTGTTATTATCTAGCTGTTTTCAAATTAAATTAGAGGCATACTTGGTTCCAGACCACAGGACGAAAGAAAGTATTGCGGTAAAGGGAAAGTGAGTATCGCGATAAAACCTGTGCTGGTGGAGGATCAATTTGTTAAAAACACACCTGTGAAGCACATAAAGTGAGGCTCAATAAAACTAGGTATGCCTGTATTCTGAGATCTCTCCTAGAGGAAATTATTTCATTCACATTCTAAAAATGGGAAGAATGATAACTCTTCTAAAAGTCTGATTTAAAACTTGCAGTATTACTATGAGGATCACTTCTCACAACTCTACCAATTTAGACTACTTATGATTCAGAAATATTTTATTATTTTTCAACATATTGAAAATAAATACAAAACCCTGTTATCTTAAATTTGTATAGGACTAAACTGTATTTCAGTGGTCAACACTCAAACTGAATCTGATTCCTCTTTGTAAATAGAAAAAAGTAGTTTTGAAATAGGCAGAAACATACAGATGTGACTCAACATGTTTTTCCCACAAGGTGTCACTATGGTACCTATCAAGTATAGTCATAGATGTATTTATCTGTCTGTGACCTTATTTTTAAAAAAACAAACAATAAAAAAAATCTATACATAGGCACATGATCCTGAAATTAAACACACATAGAAATTAAGTGAATTCATAGATGTCTAATATCTGTTATATATATATGTATGAAAACAAACATTTATTTGGATGTATATTGAAATCTTGATTACATACAACCAAGGGAAGTATAAAACTGATAATCTAAAATATCTATATGATTGTATTCAAGATTGTTCATTCGTAGACTGATACTCAAGAAGTACATGGTATACTACTCAATCTATGACTCTTCTCGCTAAATATGTGATATACTCATGGGTAGTTGTAGATTGAGTTTATAAATTTAATGTGCATGTGTGATGGTTAAAGGATGAATATTGAGTGATTTTTGAATGGTAAACAACTGGAAAAAATCATGTCTGTCCTTTGTTTCTGTTTTAAGTTAGCACAAGGTTAAGGGCCAAGAAGTCAGAGAGAGCAGAGTTCAAAATTCATCTCAGCCACCTGTAGTAACCTCCAGCAAATTAATTGACCTACCCAAGCTGGCTTTTTTATTTATGAAATGGGAATAGTAATATTTATCTCATTGCAGTTGCTGTGAGAGCAAGACAATGCATGTAAAGCACTTAGCATAGAAGAGATTATTTAATACATAACAGTAGTTATTATTAATTTCAAGAGAGAAATGCCAATTAATCTCAAGTTTATACTTTGACCACAGGCTTCAGCATGTGAAAGGCCTGATTTGATTCACAGATATGGAATTCTTGTGTAATAAAATTCAATCAGATCCATAAAAAATTAAATAGTTGCAATAACTGATATTCCATAATGGCCTCTAATCAAGGTTTTGTTTGCTAAACTCAATTATTCGTTTAAAGAGTATACAGAGGTCTGGCCTTGCTTTTTGAAATGATTCTCTTCTGTTGGTGATAGCAACTGAAATTTCCCTTAAGTCTGGCAGCTGCACATAGTTAAACATCATTTGCCTGATTGTTAGGCAAACTGTGGGATTTCTTCTTATCCTCTTGTGTTAGTCCTGCTCTGCAGCATTGTATTATTCTCCTATTTTTAAGCCTTCAATAGCTTCCCAAGGCTCTGAGGACAAAGTACAAACATGGCTGCCAGCTGCAGCTTGCCTAGTCAGTCAAATCAGCCTTGGATGTACCCGAGTATTTTCACTATAAGCTCATCAGCCACACTTTATAAATGAGGACTCTGAATGCCAGAAGGCTGAAAAGACTTGTCCAAAGCAATGTTGCTTCTAAGTGACTGAGCTAAAACTAGAACCCAAGCATCTCCTTGGCACCATCTCTGGATGAAGGGGACTCCTAATCTCAGAAGAGCTAGGATTGTCATCTTCGACCCAAGTGCTGTCAAGACCTAGACCAGCATGGGACAGTGAGCTGCAGAGTACTCACTCATGCAAAGCAGTCAACTTTTACCAAGCAGTAATGATATGTTTCAAGAGTCATGAGAAATATATCCTGTTGTTTGATGTCTCTCATTTATTTTTATTTTTTTTCTCTAGATTTTTCAACGAGACAACTAAGTAAAAGAAATAACATAATATTGCTAATCATTTCTTCAGGACGAATTGGCCTGTGGGCCATTCGAAGGTCCAGAGTCCTACCCTGTAGATGGGGACACTGAGCTGTACTAGAAGCATCAGGGATATGTTGCAGTAAACCATTGTCACTCAAGAGTATGCTCTTCAGGTCAGCAGACTTCATATCCCCTGGGATCTTGTTTGAAATGCAGAATCCCAGGCCACACTCAGATCTTTTGAATCGGAATCTGCATTTTAACCAGGTTTCCAAGTGACTGGTGTAGACACTGAAGTTTGAGAAGCACTGTCTTAAGCACTATAGGAAAAAGAGCCTCATGGAAGCATTATTCTGTTTAGGTTTCTTCCCGATGCTCTGTCTGGGTTGCTCAAGGGAAACTTGTTAAATCCTTGGTACGGTTATTGATACTTCTTTGAAACACAAATGATAGTTTTCTTCTCCCTTCTTAAAATTTATTGACTCTAGCAGCTCTGACAAAGAATTAGTCTTAAAAAAAAAATGAACAAAAATGTTTGGCTTCTTTTAATTGTAAAAGACACAATTTGTTCATTAAAAGAATTTTGGATAACACATGAAAGAAAATAAACTATTCGTCAATACAGACTGACAGCTAGTACTTTTATTATCTAGGTACAGTGTCTTCTATATATGTATATTCATCTTATATATAGTATATACATATATATAGTATATACAGGTATACATCTATAGACATATATACATATATGCATATATAGACATATATCTATATAAATATATAGACACATATATCTATATATGTATATACATAGGTAGAAGGCACTATATGTACATATGTATATACACACATGTAAACACATATATGTCTTTATTTAATATTCTGAATAAGTAATGCACTGCCATAGTTCAAAAAATATGAAAAGATATATAGTAAAATCTTTTGCCTATTTCTGTACCCCTTTTGCTCAGTTCTAATTTGTGCAATCCCAAAAGATAACTACTATTATTAATTGTTTGTGTATCCTTCAAGAGGTACTTTTAAGCATAATCACATAAACATGAATAGGTATGCCTTCTCTATTTTTTAAAAAAATGGTAGCTTTATTTGGTACAGTTTTGCACCTTATAGTATGTTTTTACAATTACTAAAAGATCTGCAGTTATAATACATTTTGTAAATTGTTTCACTTCATATTTTACCATAAGCATTCCTCATATTTTTACAGAGTTTACATAAATGTCATTTGAAATGGCCCCACATTATTTCATCATTTCTATTTGTAATAATTTATTTAACCAGTAGAAGTTGCAGATATACATTTTGGCACTTTTCTTTCTTTTTTTCTCCTTCAATTACAGATTCCTTTGTGATGAAATTCTTTATTCAGAGTTATTACCACCCAATGGATACTAGGGGAGCTGGATAGACACACTCAACAACTGCTGCCAAGAGCCCAGAGCAGCCTGTCCTTTTCCCTTCCTCAGTCCTGTTGTTCATTTCCTTTTCAATTTTGGGGAATACTCTGTAACCTACTAATATAATCTCCCTTTTCTCTTTATACAAAAAGAGGCATTTATAGCTTGCAATAAATAAGGCTTAACTAATACATAAAATAATGGGAAAGAGAGAATGAAATGATGACTTCTTTATTTGGCAAAATGTTAATTCTGTATCTGGTAGAAAAGAAATGAAATTACCTTGAGGCAAGTAGAAATGGGGAAAAGAAAAAAAGGGAAAAAGAAAAAGAAAGGCAAACCCACCTAACACAGAAAATGGCAAAAGAACATCCATGGGAAATGAATGCCAAAGGAGAGTCAGATCTTGCTACAGGAGGAAAAAATATTGGAAAAAGAGAAGCATTTCATGAGAAAGGTGTTTTAAAAAGTCTGAAGAACTCAAACAGCTGAGGAAAACAGAGGTTTGCAGGAAGAAGTGCATGGTCCACCTTCCATCTCTGAAGCAACAGATTTGGAAAATGTCAAACAGAAACAGTTCTTGGTCAGAAACTTTTTGAGACAGATTCACCAACCACAGCAAACTCATAACGTCATAGCTTATCGCCAAGAGAACTCTAGAGCAGAAGGCAACTGACCACTGCAGTAAGAAGATGAGAGAAGATCGGTTTCAGTTTGAGTTGCAGAAATAAATAGAGAAAAATGTAATTTTGGAACTGTTGGGGAATGCCCATTCTTATGGTGGCGTAGGTGAGTATAGTAAGAGCCAACAAACTCTCTCCTCAAGGAAAAGGTGTGGAGTTGTTATCTTCCACTCCAATCCAATGCAATATTAGATTCAGCCTCATACAGCCAGTCAACCAAAGCTTAAAGGAAAAGTGAAGCCTTAATCATTTGAGATAGATTCCAAAAGAAAGGGGGCCTCAGAAGAGGCTTGGTAATTGGAGAGGTATACTATCTGTACATCTACTAACAAGCATGCTGGAATAGCAGAACTTGTAGTATGCAATCATAAAGAAACTATAATTGTGCTCTCCTGCTCTCAGACAGTCCATAGGAAATCTGGAGCTTTGACCTATTGTAAATTGGAGTTCACTCACTCCCGAAATGTTTCCAGAGACTGCACTGCTATAGGTCAGTCCAATCAGCATCTCACTCTCTAGATTTCTGTCATGAATAGAATACCAATATACCACATTAACCAAACTCTAGGAGACCTATTTAGTTCCAGAAGCCATTCTCCTGAGCTCCAGGGGGAAAATTACCCCATCCTACCCCACCCCCACCATGGGTAGATAAAAGGTCTCACAAAATCTGTTCTTATCTCCTATTCCAACTCTCTTTGCTTTTCTCAGTGCCTTTATAGGCTGGAGGCGTTTAGTTAGCAAATGGATATAAAACTGGTTCTTGACCACTCATTTTGGTGGTATGGCACAAACAATTTCATATGTGGTATGATCAAAGTATAGTTAATTTTCAGTCATTTTTAACAATTGATAGACACATGCACATATAATTAGTTCACACTCAAATTCACATCAGTTTTAGAGTTTCTTTCTTAGTATCTAAAATACTGAGAAACGTGTAATATGTTATCCTATGAACAGCACAGCCTAGAAGGATCTCAAATCTCTTTGAATTTCATTTTTATGTTAAAGGGGCTGCATGTTTTCAAAGATTTAAACTTTCAGGTTGAAAGTGTATTTTATTTCCAGAGGAAAACATTCATACTGTTTTCTAGAGGAATAAGGAAATGAAACGCCACAAGTGAGGAAACAATTTAGGTTGGGGATTGTGTATGTACATGTAAGTTGTTGGATGTCTACGAGATAAATCTGTGTGGAAAAATGTCACTTTGGGATTACATTTTTACGTTATGAAAGAGTGTGAAGCAGAGATGAATAATTGACCCTTGCCATTTTCAGTTTCTACTGCCTTCTCTTGCAAGCAGATAAAAATGCATAAATACTAAATGCACACACTAAAGCGGCTCCTTGGCAGATGTGGATTACAGTCTAAAGGGACACATTCAAAGAACATCACCCAAATCACTTATTTATTCTGTATCCCCTACACATATCTCGGTACGTTTGCTTACAGGTTTACATAGCTCTCTGACTGCTCTTTTTGCTCTTTCAGCCCTCGGCGAAACTCATTTCAAGCAAACCTCCTATATAATTCAGCTTGAGCAAATTTGTAAATTAGGGTTGAAATATTATTTGTCTAATATAAAATAACTCCAGTTTATAAGAGTCACTATGAATTTTCTCTAATATTAAATCTTCCTCAGTGTAGTTTCAAAAGTTAAATTTATACAAAATTGGTCAAACAACATATTTTTCATAGTCTGGAGTTTACTCACAGTACACTAGGGGTATATACAATACTGAGATGCCCCAAGTATCTTGGGCAGTGGAGAAAGCTAAATAGGGAGAATATACACACACCTATTCCTGAACAAACTTGAAACTAACCTTGTCTTTGAGGACTTGCAGGAGTAGCCAGGGGGAATTTTAGGGATCCCACGTGAGGTAGGAGATATAGGTCAAAAACGTTTGCTTATTAATTGTTAATATCCTCTCACTCGTCCCCACAGACAAGGGGAATGTGGAGGAGGGATATTTAGAACCTGTGTCTTAGGGAACTTCTTTTCCTCTGGGTCATGTTTCTCTACCAGGGTCACTCACTGTAAAAACATGTCCAGATTTGGCAGCTTGGTCAGGATCTAATGGCATCATGTAAATAAACAAGATGAGACTAGGATGTGGAGCCCCAGAAGAATGAGCCATGTTTTACTCTCGCATGGCTTGAAAAGTGGGAGAAAAAGTAAATGTTCCTTTGGGCTTCTTGAGGACAGGGACAATGGCCATTCAATAAATGTTGCTTAATAAAAGAATGACTGAATCAAAGGGCACACAGCAGACGGTCTAGTAAGACGTCAGCACTGTCTCTGATACACAGCATGAGTTTCTCAGAAACCAAGCTCTTGGAGGGTAGAGTCTTGCTGTGACTTTTAGCCTGTCCTTCCACTTACCGTCTCTGGTGCCTCCCTTTTACCTGCAAGTACCTAGGAAAGATTGTACACTCATTCTGAGCTTTTTAGTACATGTGTTACCAAACTGAGCACACACTCACTGTGAACTTAATAAATGATTATCTAGGATGATCAAATTAGAATCATGTATTTGTAACCATTATAAATGTCTGAGAACTATTGTTGATACCATTTTACTTTTGAATTTTAAGAATATACATACAATTTAGAAAAGAATAGAAAACAGATAAGTTAAGAAGAAAATCATTCCCCATGACACTAATTAGAGATAGCAAGATAACTATCTCTTTGTACAAAAATGGGTCGAATCATACATATATTTTGTGTTCTGTCTTTTTCACTTCGTGACAAACTACAAACATCATTTTCAGCGGCATGATTTTAGAAGTGTGCTATTAATGTTAGTACCTTTCTCTCCTGGTCTACTCTAACCAAAATTAATCAGCTACAGATTTTTAAAACAAATTGGTAGTTCCCTTCCTGCTCCTAAGAAGTCACTACCATCTTGAATCGTGCCTCCAGGACTTAGCGAATAATGTCAGTTCTGCATGTGACAATGGATCATCTAAAGGAAAAACTTGTTTTTATTATTATTATTATCATTATTATTATTATTTATTTAATTTAATAAATGATTTAAATTTTCTTTCTTCTCTTGTCTACCTGCCCCCCACTAGTCTATAGTCCATGTCCATGAGTCTCTGTTTGTCCTGTTGATTTGTTGCTTTTAGGTTTATATACCACATATAAGTTATATCATGTTATTTTCAACTTTTTCTGTCTGGCTTATTTCACTTAGTGTGATTATTTCAAGGTCCATTCATGTTATTGCAAATGGCAGTATTTCATCTCTTCTTATGGCTGAGTAATATTCCATTGTATTTAGGTACCACAACTTCTTTAACCAATCATCTATCATAGGACACCTCAGTTGCTTCCATATTCTGACCACTGTGAATAATGCTGCTATGAACATCGGTGTGCAAATATCTTCTTAGATATGGGTTTTCAAGTCTTTGGGGTAAATTCCCAGTAGAGGGATTGCTGGATCATATGGTAGATCAATTCTTAGTTTTCTGAAGAACCTGCATACTGTTTTCCACAGTGGCTATACCAATTTGCAGGCCCACCAGCAGTGTATGAGAATTCCTTTTTCTCCTCATCTTCTCCAACATTTGTTCTTACTTGTTCTGTTGGTTATAGCTATTCTAACAAGTGTGAGATTATATTTCCTTGTGGTTTTGATTTGCATTTTCCTAATAGCTAGCATCTTTTCAAATATTTGTTGGCCATTTGTATGTCCTCTAGGGAGAAGTGTCTGTTCAGGTCCTGTGCCCATTTTTGATTAGATCATTTGTTTTTTTGTTGTCATTGAGTCGTATGAGTTCTTTGTATATTTTGGATATTAGGCCGTTATTGGAGATGTTGCTTGGAAATATATTTTCCCATTCAGATGGTTGTCTCTTTACCTTGTTGATGGTTTCTGTTGCTGAGCAGAAGCTTTTTAGTTTGATGTAGTCCCATTCATTTATTTTAGCTTTTACTTCTCATGCATTTGAGTCAAATTCATAAAATCCTCTTTAAGTCCAAAGTCCTTGAATTTCATTCCTATGTTTTCTTCGATGCGTTTTTTTGTTTCAGGTCTAACAATCAGGTCCTTAGTCCATTTGGAGTTAATTTTGCTGTGCGGTGACAGACAACAGTATAGTTTCAGTCTTTTGCAGGTGACTTTCCAGTTTTCCCAGCACAATTGAAGGGGCTTTCCTTTCTCCACTGTATGTTTTTGGCTTTTGTGTCAAAAATTATTTGCCCATATAAATATGGGTTTACTTCTGGACTCTCGATTCTGTTCCACTGATCCATGTGTCTGTTTTCCTGCCAATACCACGCTGTTTTGATTACCGCTACTTTGTAGTATAATTTGAAGTAAGGCAGAGTGATGCCTCCAGTTTCATTCTTTTTTCTCAGGATGGCTTTGGAAATTTGGGGACTTTTGTGCTTCCATACAAATCTGATGATTTTTTTGTTCTATTTCTTTAAGAAATGCTGATGGGATTTTGATGGCAATTGCATTAAATCTGTTTAATGCTTTAGGGTAATATGATCATTTTAACTATGTTGATTCTTCCAATCCAAGAACACGAAACATCTTTCCATTTCTTTGTATCTTCTTCAATTTCTTTTAATAAGATCTTGTAGTTTTCATTATATAGATCCTTTACATGTTTTGTTAAATTTATTCCTAGGTATTTTATTTATTTTTTTTGTTGCAATTGCAAAAAGAATGATTTTTTTAATTACTTTTTCTGACACTTCGTTGTTAGAGTATAGGAACACTATGGATTTTTGAATGTTGATTTTGTAGTCAGAGACTTTATTGTATTGTTTTTAGTAGTTTTCTTGTGGAGTCTTCAGGGTTTTCTGTATAGAGTATCATGTCATTTGTAAATAGTGACAGTTTGACTTGTTTCCTATTTGGATGCCTTTTATATCTTTCTCATATCTGATTGCACTTGCTAGGACCTCCAATATTATATCGAATAAGAGCAGTGATAGTGGGACAGACTTGCCTTGTTCCTGATCTCAGAGGGAAGGTTTTTAGTTTTTCACTATTAAGTATAATGTTGGCTGAGGGTTTGTCATAGGTGACCTTTATTATGTTAAGATACTTTCCTTCTATACCAATTTTGTGAAGTGTTTTGATTATAAATGGATGTCGTATCTTGTTGAAGGCTTTTTCTTCATCTATTGATATGATCATATGATTCTTATTTTTTAATTTGTTTATGTGGTGTATCACATTAATCAATTTGCATATGTTGAACCATCCCTATGCTCCTGGGATGAAGCCCACTTGATCGTGGTGTATAATCTTTTTAATATGTTGCTGTATTCAGTTCGCTAGTATCTTATTTAGGATTTTTGCATCTATATTCATGAGAGATATTGGTGTATAGTTTTCTTTTTTTGTGTTATCCTTACCAGGTTTTGGTATCAGAGTAATATTGGCCTCATAAAATGAGTTGGGAAATATCGCCTCTTCTTTGATTTTTTTTGGAAGAGTTTGAGGAGAATAGGTATTAAATCTTCCTTGAATGTTTGGTAGAATTTACTGATGAAGCCATCTGGTCCTGGACTTTTACTTTTTGGTAGGTTTTTGATGATTGTTTCAATTTCTCTACTGCTGATCAGTCTATTTAGATTATCTCGTTCTTCTTGATTCAGTCTAGGAAAGTTGTATTTTTCTAAGTACTGGTCCATTTCTTCTAGGTTATTAAATTTGGTGTTATATACTTTTTCATAGTATTCTTTTATGGTCCTTTATATTTCTGTGGTGTCTGTCATAATTTCCCCTCTTTCATCCCTGATTTTGTTTATTTATGTCCTTTCTCTTTTATCTTTAATGAGTCTAGACAGGGATTTGTCCATTTTATTAATCTTCTCAAAAAACCAGCTCTTTGTTGTGTTTATTTTTTTTATTGTTCTTTTGTTTTCAATTTCAATTCTTTCTGCTCCAATTTTGATGATTTCTTTCCTTCTGCTGACTTTAGTCTTCATTTGTTCTTCCTTTTCTAGTTTTTTAAGATGAAGTGTTAGGTTGTTTATTTGAGCTCATTCTTGTTTTTGGAGGTAGGCCTGTAATGATATGAACTTTCCTCTTATGAACACTTTTACCACGTCCCAAAAGTTTTGATATGTTGTACTATCATTATCATTCACTTCTATGTATCTCTTGATCTCTGTTTTTATTTCTTCTCTGACCTAGTTATTCTTCAGTAGCATGTTGTTTAATCTCCATGTATCTGTGGTTCTTCCTGTTTTCTTTGTGTAGTTGATCTCTAGTTTCAAAGCATTATGATCAGAGAATATAGTTAGTATGATTTCAACACTCTTATATTTATTGAGGCTATCTCTGTGTCCCAGTATGTGGTCGATTCTTGAGAATGTTTCATGTACACTAGAGAAGAATGTAGAAGCAGCTGTTTTGGCATGGAAGGCTCTGTAAATGTCAATTATGTTCAGTTGGTCTAATATGTAATTTAAGGATGTTATTTCCTTATTGATTTTCTGTTTGGATGATCTGTCCATAACCGACAGTGAAGTATTTAGGTCCCCTACTATGATAGTGTTTTGGTCTATTTCTCCCTTTAATTCTGTTAGTAACTGCTTTACATATTTTGGGGCTCCCCGATTGGGAGCATAGATATTAATAAATGTTATGTCTTCTTGGTGCATGATTCCCTTTATCATTATGAAGTGTCCCTCAGTATCTTTCTTGACCTTTTTTATTTTGAACTCCATTTCATCTGATATTAGTATTGCTACTCCTGCTTTTCTCAGAATGCTATTTGCTTGAAATCTCAGTTTTCCACCCTTTCACTCTAATTCTATATTTGTCTTTGGAGCTGAGATGTGTTTCCTGAAGGCAGCATATGGTTGGGTTTTGTTTTTTGATCCATTCTGCAATTCTGTGCATTTTTATTGGTGAGTTCAGTCCATTTATATTTTGGGTCATTATTGAAATATGAGGTCTTCTTATAGTCATTTTATCTTTTGCTTTCTGGTAGTCTAAAGTTTCCATTGTTTCCTTGTCCTTGTGTTTCCATTTTCTTCATTTGGTTGGATTTTTGTGGGTTTTTCCTCTGGTTCTTCTTGTTTTATGTTATATACTTCAGTTCTGAATCTTGTGTGTGGTTACCATTACGAATATGAAAAACATACTTATATATATAAGTTGTCCATTGTCTCTGTGTGTTATCTCCATTCCCCTTTTTGAATCTGAATCTTCGAATCCTCCCATTTTCAGTCATTGTTATCTCAATTTGTTCCTATGTATGCTGAATGTTCATTACTATCTTGCTATAGCAATTCTCTTCTTATTATTTAAGCTTATAATGCCCTATTCTTAGTAAGGGTTGCACTCCTCACTTTACTCCTAATTATGTTTTATTTATTTTTTGTCATTTTGTTTTAAGTGAGCTGACCCCTTTCAGTATTTCCTGTAGTGCAGGCCTCGTAGTAGAGAATTCCCTCAATTTTTGTATGTCTGGAAAGGTCTTAATTTCTCCTTCATATCTAAAGGAGAGCTTAGCTGGATACATTATTCTAGGCTGGTAGTTCCTTTTACTTAATAGTTTAAATATTTGATTTCATTCCTTTCTGGCTTGTAAGGTCTGTGCTGCAAAGTCTCATGATATTCTAATGGGTTTTCTTTTATAAATTACTATTTTCTTCTCCTTGGCTGCCCTGAGAATTCTTTGTCGTTGATTTTGATAATTTTAAGACAACGTGTCCTGGTGAAGGCCTTTTTGGGTTGAGAAATTGGGTGTTCTGTTGTCTTCCTGAATTCTAAGCTCCAGCTCATTCCTTAGATTTGGGAAATTCTCATCCACTATTTGTCTGAAAATGCTTTCTAGTCCCTGCTCCTTTTCCTCGCCTTCAATAATGCCCATTATCTTTATGTTTCCTCTCCTGATAGTATCAGCTATTTCTTGTATTTTCCTTTTATTATTTTTTATTCTTCAGTTTCCCTCTTCTTCCTTCTTATTTATTTCTAGATGTCTGTCTTTGATATCATGGATCCTTTCCTCCATTTGGTCAACTCTATTTCTCAAGCTTGCTATTGCATTTTTCAACTCTTGTAGTGTATTTTTTTTTTTTTATCTTCAGAAGATCTATTCTGTTCTTTTTGAGGGTTTCAATCTCTTTGCTCTGTTCATCTGGTTGTTTTTTCAATTCTTGAAATTGTTGACATGACTCGTTTTGGAACTCACTGAGTTTTTTCAGTAGTACCATTCTGAATTCTCTGTCATTTAAGCTGTATATTTTTATGTCCGTAAGCTTATTTTCTGGAAGTTTTTCTCTTTCTTCCTGAGATGCCTTGTCACTTTGGTTGTTCATGGTGTTTAATAGCCTATTTCTCCACCGGAGAATTAATGGAAGTGTATTCTGCTGTTTTTTAGAAAGAATATTTATTATATAAAGGTCTCTCTTTAGCCTGCTGCAAAGAAGGCACTTTTCTTTTGGTTTCCAGTAGGTGGTGTCTAAGCCTCTTGGTTCCTTGCTTTATATAAAGCCTTAATAAGGACTTTATATAATTCCTTTATTTTCTTGTAGATATTTAATCATGCTTGCTACTCTCAGTCTCAGTCTCATTCAGTGTTAGCAAAAGTTTCATTAACATTAGCTCAGATTTCCCTGGGGCTCAGTGGTGTTCAGTCTTGGAGGGTAAGCAGGGAGGGGCCCTCTGGGTTGGGGTTGGGGGCTGTGGCTCAGCCTCAGTTTTTAGCTGCGGCTGGTAAAAATCAACTGTTGTTTTTCTGCCGTCCAACTTCTCTACCTTTTGCATTTATGACTGGGCCTTGCCACCAGCTGCTTGGAACTCACAGCACTCCCAGGCAGGACCTTTCATGGAAGTTGGTGCACCTTCTCCCCTCCCCTTCATCCTGCAGGAATCTCTGGAGCCTGTGAGAGGCAGCTTCTTTGTTTCTCCCAGTCCACCACCTGACACCTGGGGTTCTGGCCTATGGTAGCTCTTATGCTCAGATACCATGCTGAGAGGTGCTGGTGTGCAATTTGGGTGTTTTTTGTTGAGTTTTAGATGTTCAGCTTATTGTTGTTTCAAGGGAAGAGATCTGAGGATGTGTCTCATTCCACCATGTTTCTCCATCTCCAAACTCCTTTTTGACTAGTCCCTGGCGACCACTAATCTTCTTTGTGTCTGTATAGATTTGCCTCTTCTGGACATTTCATAGAAATGGAATCATGTGGTATGTGGTCTTTGGTGTCTGGCTTCCTTCACTAAAAGTAATATTTTTAGGCCTTACCTGTGTTGTAGCATATATCGGAAATTTATTCTTTTTATAGCTAAATAGTATTCCATTCCATGAGCATACTACATTTAGTTTTTCCCATTTATTACTTGAAGGATATTTTGGTAATTTTTACTTTTTGGCTATTATGAATCATACTGCTATGTATCTTGTGAACACATTTTTTATGTAGACATATATTTTCATTCCTCCTGGAGAATTAGATGTGTTTGAATATTTCTTTAAACAAAGATTCAAGGATTTGGGAACTCTGTATTCTGCTCAAATTTTCTTTAAATCTAAGACTTCTCTAAAAAAGCCTAATTGATTTTTAAAATGTATGGATTATCAGTTTTTAGTGTGAATGGTGATTTAAGCCTGTGTGTGAAAGGACAATAACATACCAAGAATTTGATTTTTTTTTCTTTTTCCCCAATATCTTTATTGAGGTACTTTAGTCAAAATTGTATATATTAAAAATGCATAATGTGACGCTTTGCTATACATATACATTGTGAAATGATTACCATAATCATAATCTATCACTTCACATAGTCACCCTCTTTTTGGGGGGTGGTGGTGATAATGTTTAAGATCTACTCTCTTAGCAAATTTCTAGTATACTATATGATATTATTAATCATAATCATCATCTGTACATTAGATTATTAGAAGTTATTCATCTCACAACTGAAAGTTTGTACCCTCGACCAACATCTCCCCATTCCCCACCCCAGACCTTGGAAATTTACTCTCTGTTTCTGAGATATTTTGAGTTCTTCTCCTCCTTCTCCTTCTTTTCCTCCTTCCTTTTAGATTCTATGTATAAATGATACCACATGGTATATATTTTTTCTCTCTGGCTTATTTCACTCAGCATAATGCCCTCCAGATTCACCTGTATTGTCACAAATGGTAAGATTTCCTTTTTTCTTTTATGGCCGAGTAATAGTCCAATGTGTGCGTGTGCGTGCGTGTGTGTGTGTGTGTGTGTGGCATATATGGTATATATGTACATATATTCAGTAAAAAAATATATATGTATATATACATACATACATATTACATTTTCTTTATATATTCATCCATTGATGAATAGTTAGGTTGTTTCCATATCTTGGCTTTTGTTAATAATGCTGCAATTAACATGGCAGTGCAGATACATTGATTTTCTTTCATTTGAGGTGTGATTTTGTTTCCTGAAGATATGTACCCATAATTGGGATTGTTGGGTCATATAGTAGTTCTATATTTAATTTTTTGAGGAACTTCCAAACTGTTTTCCATAGTGGCTGCACCAATTTACATTCCCATCAATAGTGTACAAGGGTTCCTTTTCTTCATATCCTTGTCAACATTTGTTATCTCTTGTATTTTTATTTTATTTTATTTTTTTATTATTTAGCTGAGGCAACCCTTGGTTGACCTCACAGATTGCAAGGACTTTATCAGCTTACAATCCTTTATTTTTTTATTTTTTATTTTTTATGCCTACAGCACCTGGTCTTCCTAGGTGGTCTCCCATCAAAGTACTAACTAGGCCCAACCCTGCTTACTTTCAGAGATCAGATGGGATCCGGCTTGTTCAAGATAGCATGGCTGTAGACTATCTCTTGTATTTTTGAAAATAGTAATTTAACTGTTTTCTCAATGCTGATTAGAGTGATTAACAGTCCCATGAAAAAGCCAGGCATGAGGAAAAAGCCAGGCCAAGAATTATTTCATTTGTCCTAGCTCTGTGTGACTATCTGGCTTCCACTAATTTCACATCATTGTTAAATAAAATGGAACACACAGTAAGCATAGAAAAGTGTATGGTCTCCTCCTGTGTATAGTAACCTGGAATGCTGCAGTTAATATTCTTTCCTTTAAAATATTAAAAATTATAAAATAATACAACCTTGTTTGAGAAAATTAGGAAAAAGAGATGAGCATAAGGAAAATACTAATTTATTTCCACATAAATTACAAATAGCATTGTTAATATTTCTTTTTGGAAACCATGAAATCATATAGTATAGTTTATATTCTGCTTTTTCTCTAGTCTATGAACTATGAATATATTTCAGAGGCATCTGGTTATAATTATTTACTAATGTGGTACTGTTTTGTCCTTATGTTCTACTGTAATCAAATTTAGTCATATTAAGACTTCATTTTTTGTCCTGGAAATTTTCTTTCTAGTCCAAAGCAGGCATTTCTATTTATTTTATCTTAGTGTCAAACAGTGCTAGATTTACATGAGGCAGATAGGACTGGTCTAACCTAAAGGGCATGCTAAAATTTAAAAGTGATGGTGGAGGGGATAGGGGAAATATACCTAAACATAATAAAGGTCATATATGACAAACCCACAGTTAACATCATACTTAATGGTGAAAAGCTAAAAGTGTTTTCCTTAAGGTCAGGAACATGGCAGGGATGTCCACTTTCACCACTTTTATTTAACATAGTATCGGAAGTCCTAGCCATAGCACTCAGATAAGAAAAAGAAATAAAAGTCACCCAAATTAGAAAAGGAAGAAGTAAAACTGTCATTATTTGCAGATGACATCATGCTATGCATAGAATACCCTAAGGAGTCCACCAAAAAATTATTATAACTAATAAATGAATTTAGTAAAGTAGCAGGATACAAAATTAATATGCAGAAATTGATTGCATTTTTATACACCACTAACAAACTATCAGAAAGAGAAAATAAGAAAACAATCCCATTTACAACTATATAAAAAAATCTAGGAATAAATTAAACTAAGGAGATAAAAGATCTGTATTCTAAAAATTATAAGGTGTTGAAGAAGAAATTGAAGAAGATACAAATAAATGAAAACTACTACTGTGCTCATAGAAGGTAGAATTAACATTGTTAAATAGTTCATACTACCCAAAGCCATCTACAGATTCAATTAAATCCCAATCAAAATACCAAGGGCATTTTTTTTCACAAAACTAGAACAAATAATCCTAAAATTTATATGAAACCATAAAAGACCCTAAATAGCCAAAGCAATCTTGAAAAAGAACAAATTTGGAATTATCTTGCCACCTGATACCACACTGTATATGACTGGTCTATAGTAATCAAAACAGCATGGTACTAGCACACATACACACACAAAAGACACATAGATCAATGGAACAGAATAGAGAGCCCAGAAATAAATCCAGAATAATATAGTCAATTAATCTATGACAAAGGAAGCAAGAATATACAATAAGATAAAGATAGTCTCTTCAATAAATGGCATTCAGAAAACTAGACAGATACATGCAAAAAAAGAAAAGAAAAGAAAAGAAACGGCCACTTTTTTATATCATATACAAAAATAAACTCAAAATGGGTTAGAGACTCAAATGTAAGATGACAAAAACCATAAAATTCCTAAAAGAAAACACATGGAGTAAATTCTCTGATATTGCTCTTAGTAATATATATATTTTTTGATATATCTCCTCAGGCAAGGGAAACAAATAAAAAATAAATAAACAAATGATACCCATATCAAACTAAAAAGTTTTCACACAGCAAAGGAAACCAACAAAACAAAGACAACCTACTAAATGGGAGAAAAGATTTGCCAACAATACATGCAATAAGGAGTTAATATCCAAAACATATAACTTAACACAAAAAAGACAAATAATTCAATTAAAAAATAGGCAGAGGGCTTGAATAGACATTTTTTCCAAAGAGGACATACAGATGGCCAATAGATATATGAAAAGATACTTAATGCCACTAATCATCAGAGAAATGAAAATTAAGACCACAATGAGATATCACTTCACACATGTCAGAATGGCTATCATCAATAAATCAACAAACAACAAGTGTTGGTAAGGATGTGGAGAAAAAGGAATCCTTGTGCACTCATGGTATTACAAATTGCTATAGCAACTATGGAAAACAGTATAAAGGTTTCTCAAAAAATTAAAAATAGAACTACTATATGATCCAGCAATCACACTTCTGAAGAAATCCAAAACACTAATTCAAAAAGATATATGTGTTCCTACATTCATTGTAGCATTATTTACAATAGCCAAGATATGGAAGCAACATAAATGTCCATCAATAGATCACTGGATAAAGAAGTCGTACATATATACAATGAAATATTACTCAGCCATAAAAAAAATGAAATTTTACCACATGAGGCAACATGGTTGGACCTCGGTGGTATTACGCTAAATGAAATAAGTCAGACAGAAAAAGACAAATACCATATAATTTCACTTACATGTGAAATCTGAAAAACAAAATAAACAAAACAGAAACAAACTCAGAGATATAGAGACACACTGATGGTTGCCAGATGGAAGTGGGGTTGCGGGACTGAGTGAAAAAGATGAAGGGATTAAGAAGAACAAATTGGCAATTACAAAGTAGTCACAGGGATGTAAAGTACAACATAAGTTATGCAGTCAATAATATTGTAATAATTATGTATAGTGTCAGGTGGGTACTAGACTTATTGGGGGATCACTTCATAAGTTATGTAAATGTCTAGCCACTATGCCGTATACCTGAAACTAATATAATATTAAATGTAAACTGTAATTTAAAAAATTTAAAAATATAAATAGTAGTGGATTTGTCTGGAAATGGTAAGAGAAACTCAAAAGAAATGGGAAACCAGGAAGAAAGAGTTTGGTTTTGTTTCAGGATAAAAAGAAATAGAAAACAGAAGTCTGGGATTTCACTTTAGTGGTAGAGGTGACTTAAAGCCTGGAAAATGTGAAAGCTTAGAAAATGGAAATCTAGAGGACTAGCTTATGGCATGGAATTCCTAGGCCCCACTGTTATATCACCAAGGCACCCAGGTTGTGCCAACAACCTGAGGTTAATGGATGCTTGATGGTAATGATCTCTTCAACAGATAATTTATTTGTTATCACAATGATAACCAGATGCAATGTACTCTGTTTCAGAGGTAGTATTTTACCATCAAAATTTAAAACCATCCATAATACATGTTTATTGGAGAATAGTTAGAAAATGTAATCACAATGATAATAAAAGTTATTCATTATGTCTATGTAAAGAGATATGAAAATATCTCTTTATGAAAATGGGGTGGTAAATTTTTACTACTGTTGTCCTGGCTTTTCCTATATTAATCCATTAAAATGTTTCAGTGCATAGCTTTGGGGAAGTGTACTATCGACTTGGCAGTGTCTCTCCTCACTTTCAATTTCAACCACAGCTGATCAGATTAAGACATTTTCTAGACAGAGTAAGCAGGCACACTTCCCTTTTCACGCCTCTGGTCAGCCATTATCATTTTTTTAATTAAGTTTATTGGGGTAACATTAGTTAATATGATTATATAATTTTCAGGTGTACATTATAATTTGACATTTATATATTCTATTGTGTGTTTACCACCCAACGTTCAGTTTATTTCAGCTATCATATATTTGATCCCCTTTACCCACTTCACCCTTCCCCTATCTCCCTATATTTGACCCCCTTTACCCATCTACCTCCCCCTTCCTCCAACACCTTCTACCCTCTGGTAACCACTAGCAATGAGATACCATCTCACACTTGTTAGAATAGCTATAATCAACAGAACAAGTAATAACAAATGTTGGAGAGGATGCAGAGAAAAAGGAACCCTCATACACTGCTGGTGGGACTGCAAATTGGTACAGCCACTATGAAAAACAGTATGCAGGTTCTTCAGAAAACTAAAAATTGATCTACCATGTGATCCAGCCATCCCTCTACTGGGTATTTACCCCAAAGACTTGAAAACCCATATCCAAAAAGATATTTGCACACCAATGTTCATAGCAGCATTATTCACAGTGGCCAGAACATGGAAGCAACTGAAGTGTCCTACAATAGATGATTGGCTAAAGAAGCTGTGGTACATATATACAATGGAATATTACTCAGCCACTATCATTTGATGTGCCTTCAGGACCCAGTAAAGAGCATTGGTTCTGTATAGTTAGAGAAAGAATGGGATCACCTAAAGGGGCTCTGGGAAGTTAGGAAAAAATAAAACTCAGCTGTAACTGAAGGGACTGTAGAAGAACAGCAGACAGAATTAAGTACTTAAAAGGGGGTGGGGTGCTGCATTAGGAAAGAAAAAAAAAGCAACTGGGACTTTCTGTTCAGAAGTAAAGGTTACTGAAGTCTAGGGATTTCTTTTAAATGGGGAACTCAAGATATTTTCTATGAGCTCACGGCAAAGGGCCATTGCTTTGTTTCTTGCCGTAGTCCCCACAGCAGCCAGCACAGAGTGCTGTGCGGTACTGAAGAAGGGCGTGCTCTCCAAGCTCGATGACTAGAGTCGTAAATGTAATAGGCTATTTAGAAATAACCAGTGTTAGTTAATAAGGTTGATATCAAGTCCACTTTCAAAGATATGATTTTACATTTTAGACTTTCAAAATGGCATTCATTGAAGAAAAAACAAAATACAGATGGACAAAAAAGTAATAATTATTCACTATTTTATCACATAGAGAGAAAAGCATAGCTATTTTTTTTTTTTTTTTTTTACGTACAGGGGATCATGTTATTCATTTCTGTTTTTTTTTTTTTTTTTTTCCCAAAATGAGGATTTGTAACACACTATTGACTGAAATACTTTTGAGGTTCACTGTTAATGTGATGATAGTTCTTTAACCATTATTAATTAGCTTAAGACTTTTTTTTCTGAATTAAATAGGCAGCTATATTTTCAATTCTTGTCCCTTATCACTACCATTCTCTTGTCCTCAGGGAAAAGTAAACCATTGCCAGAAGAGTGTTCAGTAAGGCAAGGACTGCTCCGTCTTCCTTAAAACCCAGCTGGAGCTTCTTGAAAGGGTGGAAGAACATTAAAAGGAACAGAACCCTGGAAAAAAGAGTCAGGTCAGGGAACCTGAGAGATAAAAGAAATCCTGGGCTTTCACTGTGGGTAGTAAAGATTTCTCAAAGCCTAAAACCTTCAAAAGCTGAGACAAGAGCAGGTTTCATGGAGAGGTGCAGGCAAAGTCATCAGTCCCCACCCCCTTCTTCTCTAAGTACAGTGTTGTACACATACTCGGAGGTTAATAGAACACTTAGATTGACTAGAGTAATGGTAGGTTTAAAGATATTATGTATATTATAAATGACCACAATGAACTCTAGGGAGCTGTTGGATTCAGTTTCAGTGTTACTGGAGAAAATAGATTTCTGAACCAAGTCCTAGGACAAAACTAATGATAAGAGTCACATCAGATGTGGCGGAAGCACAGCGAGAATTTTTCCTCAGCTCTGTTAGGATTCAATCTGGCCAGCAATGATCACAGGCCAGCTGTATACCCTGTGGGAAACCTGGAGGTGAGAGAAAAGCTGGGCCAAGGTCAGCTGCATCTGCTCCTGTTCTATGCAGCTAGCTCTTCCACTATTTCTGAAATCTTGGCTAGTAAATTGGGAAAATATAGCAGGGTGTTTGTGTGTATGTGCTTTCTTCCTGCCAATATGCAACCTATCTACGGTTATCTTTTTACCTTTTTAATGTTTAAAATAATATAAATAACACCGGCTTACTTAAGGAAAAGGAAAAAAAAAAAAAACCTAACCAGGAAACACAGATAAACAAAAAGAAAAATTGTTTATGGTGACTCAAACTAAAGATAGTAATTAAGTATATTTTTGCAAGTGAAATCATCCCGTATATACTGTTTATACCCTGCTCCTCTTAGGATAAATGGAGAATATCTTATCCTTGGTGTCATATTTGAATTGCACTGAAAACGAAGTGCTGTTTTTTCTTTATTCTCCAACCAATATTGCCTACTGTAAAATTTTATTTTCCAGTTGAGTCAGTCATAATGCCCTTTTCTGTCCCATGAAAGGCAATAATACCCTTTGTCTTCAAAATTCAGCAAAATCAGTGTTAGGGAAAGAATAGAATCCTAGAACTGAGTTCCTCTGGGAACTGCATAGAAAGGGTAGCAGAGAAACAGAGGGAACTAGAATGCTAAGAGTCAGTTCTTTCTGCAGCAAGAGAAAAGGGCTTTCCCTGGGATAGTGGAGTTTATTCAATTTCAGACAATGCAAAGTTGCAGAGTCAACACACTGCAGAGGAATGCACAGAAGAGATTTTTCTCTCTGTCCAGGAGAATATTGGGTCACTAGTCAGAGGTTAACGAGTATTTATGGATAGGTAGATGGAATAATGGGTTCAGAAAGGTTAGTTTTTCATAATCTCATGACAGAGAGATGTTTTACTTTCAAACTTCTAAAAATTTACAGGTGCTACAGATTAATTTGAGAATAGATAAATATAATAAAGGAAATCATTATTCTATATGTTGTCTACTTACGATAATATTATACATTATTTCTTTTTCAAAACTAGGATCAGTTCTGTGAGACATCCCAGGACCCTTTCAATAAAATCTTCCTTCTATTTAAGCTAGAGAATCACTTTATGGTGTTTGACACTAAGAATATTTTAAGCAAGATACAAAAGAATTATGGGAAAGATAAAGTAAAATGGAGGAAGACATTCAGGTTTAGTAAAAAGGTATTGCTTTCTATGGGGCAAGCTGAAGTTAAAAAACAAAAACAAAAACAAACCCTTATCTAAGACTGCATGAAAGAGAGAAACTTACAGAGAAATAGGAAACCATTAAAAGGAGAATTAATTCTTGCTGCAGCATGAAAAGATATTAGAAATTGAGGAGTCTGCAATTTCATTAACTTAATAAATGGTATTTAGAGCTTAGGAATATATGAAAAATATGCAAAATTTTGGAGAGAAGTATATGATCTAGGTCTCACTAAAGACATGGGTG
The DNA here is from genome assembly GCA_028627145.1 of Eidolon dupreanum. NCBI lineage: Eukaryota > Metazoa > Chordata > Mammalia > Chiroptera > Pteropodidae > Eidolon > Eidolon dupreanum. Next base: position 58,491,017 of record CM053510.1, on the reverse strand, counting down.
TGGGAAGAACCAAACAACAGTAACCCTACACTAGAAAGTCTCCGAGGATTCTCCAGCTGCAAAATCTCCAATGTAGGACAACACTGACTAGATGAAATGCAAGGAAGAAACAGGGCATTTGGTCAATATAGCAAGAAAGACAAGATTAATTGTTTCCTCAAAAAAATAGTTTTTACCTTTCTATATTTTGCAAATATTCTAAATTAAGCCTGAACAGAGCACGAGGCTCTGCTTCCTTTAAGATCAAATACATACTTTTTATTAAAATGTAAAAGCTTACTAAATAATTAGTTAACAATTGCCACTTGAGAAGGAAGATCTTGTAAATCTATCAGTTCTTAGACGACTTGTTATATTTTCTCAGTCTTTTTTCTTACTTAATTTTGTTTTAAAAAAAAAACAGGGAGATCATTTTACATTAAACTAATATTTATATGCAGATAAAATTGGATGCATTTAGCTTCTAGGGTGAATCCATCCTCTATGACCAAAAAACAAAACAAAATAAAACAAAAATCCAGAGGGAAAAGAGACTATGTGATTTTTTTTTTTTTACATTGCATGTATAGGCATATATACATGCAATGGATATATGTTACCTCCAAAATCAGATCTTGAATGACTGCCTGTAGTTGGTATGTGTCCAATTCTATCAAGTTTCTAGTTAATACCATTTACTGCCAATCAATGTTTAGAGTTAACTAGGGCACTAATGGATTTTAGTCAGTGATCTCAAACTTTCAAACTCCTCAGCTATTAGATGGTATACTTTTAGTGATAGGTATTCATCTTTCGTCATAGGCACAGAGGACAGCACACTCATAGACAATAAATGGTCATGGAAAAGCTAAAATAGACTTGACTGTCTGTCTGCTTTCCAGAAGCAATTACTGTTACTGAGCTCAATTTTATTGGCAGTATGGAGAGTTATATATGGACTATAATAAGAGTAATGAATCTAGTGGGTTCCTTTGAACACATGAACTTGAAATGGAGAGAAGTGAATGGCCACTGCAGTTTCTTTAAAACTCCATGCTATGGAAAAGGGGTAGGAGATGGAAAAAGGAGTGGGGAAGGGAGAAATATAAAGATGGAGAAAGGTGATTTATTTTTCCAGGTAGGGTTCCCTAGATAAACATGGGGGTGGGGAAGGAACTTCAACTCTCATGAGCAATATTATTTGTAGCTTAAATTAATTAAAGCCATCTCAGAAATTGACTATTCTTTATAAACATTTTTTGATATGGTTTTGTGGGATTTCTCTTACTTTACAATTTATGTTATAATTTGAAAAGTTCTAGCTTTGTCTCAGTTGAGGTAACAGAAAGATGATTTTTCATTTCTTTAAGCTTTACAGCTTTAAACTGTGCAGGTCAAATCTGCCAGCAGATCCAAGGATCTTATTTAAAAATAGGAGGTTAAATCAAGAGCTCAGAGACTGTTAATTACAAGAAGAGATTTTGAGACAAGAAACAAGATAGAAACTGAGTAAAAAGAGCAATTTCCCTCAGAATAGGATTGGGATGCACAGAACTCCTTTTTATCAGGTGCGAGGATACAATTGACTGTGTTCACTCTACACAAAATTACTTTGAGAGTAGATTTATGGCTCTGCATGAGGTTGCTCCTGTGGATTATCTCTGGGAAGAGGTAGCATGGTAGTTCTCTTTATGTCCACATCTGGTTCAGCAACTCAGCTTTTGTGAGAAGATCAATTCCAAACCCAACACTGTTTATTATTAGTATACTTTGATCTATACTTCATTGGCATCTAAGTAACTCTCTCTCAAGTGCTGGTCAAGGAGTATAACTTTAAACACGAAGTTGCCAGACAGCTACCAAAAACTCTGAGGAGTACTGGAAGGATATGCCATATATCTATTTTTGTAGAAACTTAAAATCTTGTCATGGATGATAATTCCATCAAAGAAGAGGTTCCTGGACTGTATGATTGGCTTCTGGTAGAACTGAATTATGCTTTGCTTTGGTTGCTGGATGTGTAGTTTATAAACTACAGGTTGGCATCAGATGAGTTATGTCCTTTCTGAATAAAAGTAATAACTTATTAGCTTGATTCGTTCATGCTCTTTGCCTCAATATTTTTTGCTACCTGAGGAAAGAGACCCTGAACCAAGCTATCTCTGACCTCACAACTTTGGGTTGGCATCATTTCAAATTGGGATGAGTTGTTGAGTTCTCTCCAAGTACTTTCTCTTTTCTCTGGGTTTAGGACCCAGATTGTTCTTTCTAGTCTATAGATATCCTGTACTTTCTCTTGTCAGCAATCTCTCATCCTTGGCAAAGAAGGCTGCTAAGAAAAGTTATCAAAACTTGGAAATATGGATGGACCTTGAGATAATCATGCTAAGCAAAATAAGCCAGACAGAAAGAGTTGAAAATCACATGATATCATTTATATGTGGGATATAAACCTAAAAGCAACAAATAAACAGGACAAACAAATAGAGACTCATAGACGTGGACTATAAACTAGTGGTTGCCAGAGGGTAGAAGTGGGAGAGGAGGGGGAAGGTAGACAGGGTAAAGGGGGTCAAATATAGGGGAATTGGGGGAGGGTGAAATGGGTAAAGGGGGTCAAATATATGGTAGCTGAAAGAAACTGGACTTGGGGTTGGTAAACACATAATAGAATATACAGATGTCAAATTATAATGTATGCCTAAAAATTATATAATCATATTAACCAATGTTACTCTAATAAACTTAATTTTAAAAAAATAAATAAAAAATTAAAAAACTTGGAAATAAAGTAAAGGATGATTGTATGTCATTTCAAGTGTTATTTAATAGGCTTATCAAAGGCTTATCTAAGTCTTTAGAGGAATATGCCTTTGTTTGATTTATTATTTACTATTTATTAGGGCTTGAACTCGATATAATTAGAAGATTGATAAATTACAAATAATTTTTACCAGTAGAAATAATATGCATTTTTGGTAGAAAATTATCAACCCAGGGATTATGGTTTTATTGCCTTATAGTCATCAACCAATTTTTAAAATTTAATTTATCAAACTTGTTTCATCATTTTTTTTAATAACCTCTGTTCTGCAAATGCTCTTTGAACCAGTTTTACAATTCTACTGGTTCCATCATTAATGAGTTAAATAAATCTTTGACACATGGTCATTATATAGTTTAATGAGAATTTTATTTTCAACATTTTGAAAATTATATCTTGAAGAGGCCTTTTCCTATCTGCCCTATAAAGGCCCATCTAAACTATTTTAGGGTTTCTTCTGTCTCTTTTCTAAAGAAGTTTCTTTTCTTAGAACCCTCTAAGCCAGATTCTTGCTTTTTATGATTTTTAAGAAAAGCAGAATTGTGTCATGAGCAGAAAATTAGTATTAGAGTCAGATAGATTTGGTTTGGCATTATCACTTCCTGACATACTAGCTTTGCAACCTTGAACAGATCATTTAACTTCTCTGGTCACATTTTGCTCTAAGATAGAATGAATCATATATATTAGAACAAATTAAATTTCTCAGTTTATTCATTTGTAAAGTAAAGAAGTCAAATTGATTAATCTCCAAATTCCTCTTCAGTTCCCAAATTCTCTGATTTCAACATTTAAGAACTTCTTATTCCTATTTAACTTTTAGGAGTCAGCATTAAATGTACAAAGATCATGTCTCCTTTTTCAGTACTTGGTTATAGAACAGCAACAGTAAGTTGAGCAGGAAAAACCCAAATATCCTCCACAAAGCTGGCTCATAAATTCCCAGGCTGCCAGGTCACCAGGCAATCTCCAGGTCACTTTAGTTCCACTTATAAAAGTACTAGTTACTTTATTATAGTTTAAATCTAAGTATCTAGCAATTCTGGGGGCTGACATCTAACTTTAAAATAAAGATAGCTGTAGGTGAAACAATTATTAGAACTTGTGCCAAAGTCCACTGAAAAAAATACTAGATGAGGCTATTTTATTCCTGGAGCCATGATACTGTCTTCAAGGACAGACCTTGGCAGATGGTAATGTTTCAGGTATTCACACGAAAATTAGACTCTCTAACAAGAAATGATTTTTCTTTATTCCTTTGGACTCATAAAACTAATTTTTAAATTTCCTATATAAAATCCTAAAAAAAGGGTTATTTCACTATGTTTATGAGCTTAAAGTCTGTCCTATTTTAACTTTTTTATATTAACACCAAAATATATTTTGATAATGTGTTTTAATAGATATTAGGAGGATGTTATCCAATAACATTTCTGACATAAATTAACTTGGTTTCATTTCTGAAGTAATTTTAAAATTATTGCAAAACAGAATAATAATTATAACAATAACCTAAATATTTCCAAAAATTTATGATCACAAGAGCTGATAATTTCCTGGATGGAAGGCATATGTGAATAATACATATATTTTTGCATTGAAGGGGAGCAGAGTTTGCCACCCAAAATATGCTCCTTTGGAATATTAATTATTTTAAGCTGGTTATTTTTAAAAAACAAAAGACTCAGGAAGAACATTTGACTTTTCTCCTAACTGCCTCAAAGAATTTAGATAGAGGACCTGCTCCATCCAGGAGTTATAGAAAGCTACAGTTTAAAATGAATTAGGTATGATGGACAGGGAAGAACTCAGCGAGGCCAGTTTAATCAAAGTCCTCTTGATGTCCCATTGTTAAATATGGTCCAGCAAACATTGTTTACCAAACATTTGCTTTTTCATCTCCATGTGAATTATTTTACAACCCTTTGAAATCCTAAACCATTACCCCCTTTTTTCCTTAGCTCAAGTTGTCATATAACCCTCAACTGCCTAATTTGTCCTCCAGCTCCATGATATTATGGAACCCTGTACACATGTATATAATTAAATTTGGTTATTTTCTTCTATTAATCTGCCTTTTGTCATTTTAAGTGTCCAGCCAGCCAGAAGGACTAAGAGGAGAAAGAGGAAATTTTCTCCTTCTCCACGATGTTTTACTAGTTTGTTTTAACTAGAAAAAAGTTTAAATCTTAAGTAACAAAATCATGAAGGAGTCTTTGTAAAAGAAGTCACTGGTCCCATTCAATAGTTAAAGGGAGAGAATCACACAGGGGCATGAATACTCAGAGGCAGGGATCACTGGGGGCCATTTTAGAGATGGCTCACCAAAATTCACAAACAAAAAGTGTCACAGAGATTTACCTATGATTAAATTACAGAGATGTAAAATTTTTCAATGAAATAATTCTGTGTCTAAAATTTAAGAGTACCTTTGTTGTATTTCTACTTAATGAACATACAACTCAGCGACTATATTAACTTAGATTCTATTCTTTCGCACATTTAATTATCTGTTTAGCTGTAACCCACAGGAAATAATACATTTTTTATTCCAAAATTCTAATGAGAGACTTTTTTTTAATATCTCCTTTTTTTTCCCAGTGGCAATAGCTTTAAATAGATATATTAATTCTCATTTATTTCTATCAACTGATCTGTACCCTGTTTGTGCCAATGAAAGTACTACTCTCAGATTTGTTCTGCCATGCATTTCTTCTCTCTCAAAGATAGTGAAGAATCAATTTTACTGTTTTTACTTTTAAAAGCTGTCTTGGGGATTTTACATTTCATAAAGTTTTTATGCATATGGTTAAGTTGGCCAATTTATGATGGTATTTGAATCAATTGTTGCATAAAAGATGCTGTTTTATGCTATTGTTATCAAGAAAATGATTTTCATGAAGAGTCTAGAATTCTCTTATGAAAGTGTAATTCCCAACCCTTATCCTTCTTATTTAATGATATAACAAATCCAAGCATTTTAGGATGTTAGTAGAGTATACTACAGACTTAGGAGCTGGGGGTTGTGCATGCCAAAAGCACAGAAGCACCTATGGGCAATCATGTTGTATATCTGCGGTTCCTAACCTTTTTGGCATCAGGGATCAGTGCTCCTATGAAAACTAGTGCCTGATGATCTGAGGTAGAGCTGAGGCAGTGATGCTAGTTCTGGGGAGCAGTAGCAAATACAGAAGCTTCAATTGCTTGCCCACCTCTCACCTCCTGCTGTGTGGCCTGGTTCCTAACGGGCCACATCCTTGTACCAGTACAGAACTGTGGAATTGAGAAAGCACTGAATGTCACAGCTAGAAACTTTTATGTCTCCTATATCAACCCTGTTTTTTTTTTTAATTTTAAGTTTTATGTGGGCAATTTGATGTCTTATAGCTTATTGCAGAAAATCCACTGAAATGCATTTGATGTAATAGTGAGGAAGTCAAACTGGTTAATCTCCAATCAAAAAGTATACATTTCTCTCTGTGTCTCTCTCTGTTTCTGCCCCCCTCCCACCTGCCTTGTGAGAAATAGCAAGATTTTTCAGCCACTTCACAGTCAGATTTTGCTTTATTGCTAGATAACTTCCACTGGGTCAAGCCAACAGTATGTAACTTTTAAATAAGAACTTCAAGCATCATATTTAAACTAGAAAGCATAAAATAACACCAGATTTAAAATAGCTATTATAAACCATTTATTTAAACTGTCTGCCCATTTCTCAATTTCCAAACATCTTTTAAAAAAAAATTTATATTAGTTAAATGTGAGTCATAAATGTAATACTAAGAATAGCTTCTAACAGTTTCCATGTTTATATTGCCTACCCCATAGAATGTAGCTTCTTCTCATTTCTTTCTAAGAGTTCTATCCAAAACAGGGGGAGAACAGGCTATTATCCCAGATTTTTAGTTTGGAAGGGACTAAAAGAAAGCAACCTAGAAGAGGACAAAGATTTTGGTTTTTTAAATCTGGTTTTTGCTGATTTTTAAAAAAACCACAGTGATAATACAGGTGTGTTGAAAAAAATGAGTAATTTTAACTTCATACAGTTAAATGGTAAAGCCTTCCCCACTTCCCCATCCTTCCCACTAACACTGTCAACAGTTTGGTGTGTATCTTCCTAGTCATTTATGTGTAGATTCATACATATAAAATGTGGCTTTATAAAAATTAGATTATTTCTACAGACTGTTATGCAGATTTTCCCCAAATTCAATAATATACCTTATTGGTAGATAAAGAGCTTACTCATTCTTCAAATGATGATGTGATATTTCATGATATAGATGTGTCATAATTTAACTCCTTTTCCAATTGATTGATGGATATTCAGTATGTCACCAGTTTTTTTCTATTATATTCTATGTGAGTTTCTTTTTATTTAATGTAATCTGCTTCATAACAAGTAATTCAAGAGTATTCAGTGGGTAACTTCATATTAGTCTGATTTAAAAAATATTAATTTATCACAAAAAATTTCTTTAGTAGCTGCCACATTTTGAGCAAGATCATTGCTAACTACTTGGCATTCAAAGAAATATAATATAGAGTTTTATCCTTGAGAAGCTATGATGTAATAGAGTGCTTTAAAAAGTGATGTGTCCAAAGTCTTGAACCTAATTATTCTAATCTCAGGTTTTGATTTAGAATTGCTATATTGCCCTGTCTTCCTGAACAAACTATTTAAATAGATAAAAATTAATAAGTATAGATTAGTTATCTATTGCTATCTACCACATTACCACCAATTTAGCAGCTCCAAACAACAACACACATTTATTATTCATAGCCTATGGGTCAGGAATCTACGCATGGCTTACCTGGTTATTCTGCTTTGAGATTTCTCAGGAGGCTGCAATCAAGATCTCAGCCAGAGGTCTCATCTGAGGCTTGAATGAGAGAGATCTGGTTCTAAGCCTATATGTATGTGTTTTTTAGTGATATTCATTTCCTCATGAACTGTCAGGCTGAGGGACTCATCTCCTTTTTGGATGTTAGTTGGAGATTGTCCTCACATCCTTGCCATGTGGGCCTCTCCACATGGTGGCTAATAAAGGGTAGTCAAATGCACCACCTCCTATATGCCACTTTGGCACAAGGATTATTTTGAGAGGAAGGCAATTGAAAAGAAGCAGATATGAGAAAAACTCCACCCTCCCTTTATTTGCCTAAAAGCAGGCCATAAATTTGTAAAGTTGTCCCACCCTCTCCTTTCTACCAGGAAGGACAAAAGTTAATCACCAGAGACAACTATAGCTCCTTCTCAGCCCAAAGATGGCATCAGAGGAACCTATATAACAAACCTTACTAACTAGACCTTATCTTCCATTGGTTCTCGTATATTTACCTTCCCTATAAACTCAAACTCCTTTTCCTCTGTCTTGCCACTTTTCTAAAAATTTATTATTCTTTTGTTAAGATGCTATATAAGCCCAAGTTCTAACCACCTTTTTGAGTTATCACTGAGTGCTCCCATGTGTGCACGATGCAGTTGTTAATAAACTTCTGTTAGTTTTTCTCTTGTTAATCTGTTTTTTGTCAGTCGCATTAATAAGGCTCCAGCTAGAGAACCTAAGAGGGTAGAAGGGAAAAAGTATTTTACACTTATTTCATGAAAACCAGCATGGGAAAGTCAATAAAGAGATTCTGCTAGCAAGAGAAAAATTACAATCTTATGTAACAAAATAAAAAAATGACATTGTTATCTTTGCCAGATTCTATTGGTTAGAAACAAGTGACTGGTCTGTTCTCACTTAAGGGGAAGAGATTACATAGAGGAGTGCATACCAGGAGATGGAAGAGGGAACATTTTAAAGTCTGTTTACAAACAAAAAGTGTCACAAAGCTTTACCTATGATTAAATTCTAGAGGTATAGATAATACACATAATATTTGTTCAGAAACCAGAAAAAGCACTGTATCAGAACAGATGAAACTATTTGTGTGACTTAGCCCAAATTTCTTCACTTCTCTGGACTTATTTCCATATCTGTAAAAATAGTTAATTGGACTAGAGGACACTTAAGGTCCTAAATCTCTATGACTGCTAAATTGCTTACCTAGTGAGCCTCAGTTTTCATAGTTATAACATTTTATTTATTATTATTACCTTTCAGAGTGAATTCAAAGAGAAACTGCAGATAGAAGTAACGCACCAGCTTTGAGATATTTTCATCCGCAAAAGCAATTAAAAATATTCACAGTGTGACTAACAATATATTTTTTTGTTTGTGATATGTAGAATACTGACTTAAGGTCCTGTTTCAGAAAGTGCCTCCCATTCTTTGTAAAATACAAACACAGATCTCTGGGCTATGGAAAACCACTTCAGAGCAGGCTGTTGACTAGGGTTCTATGAATGCTGTTTAACGGTTCTGTGCTATCTGGGAATGAAGGGGCAAAATTATTTTCTCTGTTTCACATTGGATAAAAGAACCACTTGTTGGATACAGGTACGCAGATACTTCCAAACTAAGTGTACAGAAAATGGGTCCCAGTGAAATTTAAGGGGTCATTCATAAGCAGAATCATAATCAAGACAATCATCAGAAGCCAGTAGAAAGCCACAACATTTGAATTAGAAAGGTGGCAAAGACAAAAGGCATGCTTAGCATTGGCATGTTCTGAAGAGTGAAAAACACTGGATTCTATCAAAACAACAGAAGACACTGGTTGCATGATGTCT